>BTHU01000010.1:22796462-23283962 GCA_036184795.1 Tokudaia tokunoshimensis | reverse complement strand
GAGGAACAAAAAGGGGTGGGGTCATGGAGGCAGGCAGGGTCTGTGGGAGCCTACATCCCGCCTCCACGGAGGCATAAAGCAGCCAGTCCTGGTAAGGGACAGTCAGTCATTCTCTCAGCCCATAGACAGGACAGGCGCTGGTTCCTCACCACACACCCGCTGCCGGACAGGACCCAGCATCACTCCCTCCCTGGTAAGACCGATGACAGCTGAGAAGGCAGGGGGACATTCTGGGGATCTAGGGGAAAGGTTGGGGTCAAACAGGAATGGGATTTCTTATCCTTTATCACGGCCATAAAGTCCCCCTGGATTTCACTGGGGGTCAGAATCATGGTAGGCTTTAGAGAGAAGAGAGGCTAGCCCTTTGAGTGCATCTCTGGTGAAGAGTAGGTACTTCTAGGTACACTCAGTTGGTCCCTGGAGGGACATATGCCATTCCAATCCTTCCAGGAACAAGGGCTGAAAAGTATATTGTAGACAGCAGGATAGCCCCACACATCTGTGTGTGCGCCTCCTGTTCCCTCTGTCAAGTCTCCAGAAAGGTGAGGCCTATGGAGGCTAACTGGTGTGTCTGACCTCTTCCACCCACCAGAAAAATCTGGGTGTGTCTACGGAATGCCCAGGTGAAATACCTCAACTTCAAAGACAGAGACCTAAAATGTCAAACTTCCAGTCCTTGTGGGTTACACATCCTCTTGGACCCTCTCCCCGCAGCATGTCTCCCAGGACCACATTCACTCTTTCTATCCTTCTTTCTACGGTGCCTGGTGCTGATGCTGTAGAGGTGACTAAGGCCCATTTCCTGCCCTCTGGGAAGTCACAGTTGAGTAGGCGAGGCAGTCAGGTGAACAGGCAGTCTTGGTAACAAGATGAATTAGCAGGTGCTTCAGAAGTGGCTATACAAGGTGTCTTGGGAATACAGGCAGAGTCACCAAAGTGCCCAAAGGGGTAAAGGTGTGAGCGGGTGACCTGAGTTGCATCTTATAGGATAAATACGAATTCTTTCTATTGGAAAGGGGATATATCATAAGCAGAACTAACAAAGGCAAAGAAGTGAGCGGGAGAGAGGAACAGGGAAACTGGCCCGCTTACAGCCATGTTGCTAGGAGGCGGGTGGGAGGAAGTGCAGGGTCCGAGCAAGGGTACCCTTGTCCAGGAAAGGGCGACTGGGGAAGCTGCCCAGCACTGACTGCCCAGGCTCCTGGGCCCCGTGGTGGTAGCTTCCCTTCCATAGTGTCCCCAGGTCCTAGGTTCAATGGACCCTTAGTGTGAGAGGAAACCTCATTCCCCTGCTGATGACATACTCTAGCCGGGCTTGGTGGCTGTGAAGAAATGAACATGGAATGAGAAAAGAAGTCCTTGGCAAAGAGGAGGGCTGGCATCTTGTGCCGGCCATGTGACTTCTAGAACTTGGGATTGTCCATCACAAAAGAAGGACTCCTTGGGCTCCTTCGAGATCCAACATCCAGGAGGCCCTCATTGTCTTCCCCCAGCTCTTAGGAGTGAAGCCGGTGACAACCTCTTTACAAAGTCCTTACTGGGTCTCTACGACTGCAGCAGCCACCTTGACATTCGCTCTCTCGCTCTCTCGCTCTCTGTATTTTCAAGACAGGGTTTCTCTGTGTAGCCCTGGCTGTCCTGGAACTCACTCTGTAGACCAGGCTGGCCTCGAACTCAGAAATCCTCCTGCCTCTGCCTCCCAAGTGCTGGGATTAAAGGCATGAGCCATCACTGCTCGGCATCCATCTCTTTCTCCACAGTGACAATGACTATGTTTGAGAATGTCACCCGGGCCCTGGCTAGACAGCTGAACCCTCGAGGGGATCTGACACCACTAGACAGCCTCATCGACTTCAAGCGCTTCCATCCCTTCTGCCTGGTACTGAGGAAGAGGAAGAGCACACTGTTCTGGGGAGCCCGCTATGTCCGCACCGACTACACTCTCCTGGATGTTCTGGAGCCTGGCAGCTCCCCCGCAGGTCAGTCTCTCAAGCAGAGCTGGGCTCCGAAGGACCTTGTGGGGCTAGGGCCAGGACCTGGGCCCCAAGGAAGATTCTCAAGCTCTTCCCCCTGATATGGTTAGGTGTCGCCAAGTCCAAAGTTCTCTCTAGGGGTGCTGACAAGTGGGGGTGCTTCCCAGCTCAGCTCCTTCTGTCTTTTCCCTCCCGCAGATCCAACAGACAGTGGGAACTTTAGCTTCAAGAATATGCTAGATGCCCGGGTGGAGGGAGATGTGGACGTGCCAAAGACAGTTAAGGTAAAGGGGACGGCGGGCCTGTCTCGGAGCAGCACACTGGAGGTGCAGACGCTCAGCGTGGCTCCCACGGCTCTGGAGAACTTACACAAGGAGAGGTGAGAGAGGACGGGCCATCTGAGGGGCTGCCAGGATGGGGTTGGGCCGTGTACCGTGTACCGAGGAGGCTTTGAGTGAGAGGTGGAAGGGTAGACCCCGCCCCCTGACTGTGACCAATCCCTGAAGAGAATTCTCCCGTGGGTGGGCGAATAGCTCGGTGGGGAGGAACCTCAGTTTTCTTTGCTATAGTGTGGTGGGCACAGAGCTGGTCCTAAAGTTCCTGCAACCCTAGCACTGCGGAATGCAATGGGAAGTCAGAAGTTTATAGTAACTGTTCCTTACAGAGACTGTGTCCGACACTCTGCTCCCACAAAACAAGCTTCAGACTGGCTCCATCCACACACCTAGGGGAACACTGCCCCAGCAGACAAGGGGTGTGGCAGAACCGACATTCATACAAGGCTCTGGCACACGCCTGGTTCCACAGGGGACCTGACTTTTAAATAATTAAGTAGTGGTTGAAAGAGGCAGGCGAGGTCTTGAGGGGCCGGAAGAGGAAGGAAAGGCTTGAATGTTTGACGACACCCAGTAAACATTCACAGAGTTCTCACTGAGTGTATAGCACCCTACTATGTGCTGCTGTACCTAGAATGTCTACATCCAAGAACCTTGAGGTGTAGGAGGGTGAAAACTACCATGTAAGAGTAATTATCCAGGACTGGAGAGGCAGCTCAGCGGTTAAGAGCACCGGCTGCTCTTCCAGAGGTCCTGAGTTCAATTCCCAAGAGTGATTATCCAGTTGTGCAGCAGTGGCGCACGCCTTTAATCCCAACCCTTGGGAGGAAGATGGAGGAGAATCTCTGAGTTCAATGCCAACCTGGTCTACAGAGTGAATTCCTGGACAGCCAGGGCTACACAGAGAAACCCTGTCTTGAAAAATCAAGAACAAAAGAGTAGCTCCCCAATGCAGGAAGCAATGGCAAGCATTCGGCTGGACTTGCAGGAGGGAGGGGGCTTCTGGCTGGGGATGTGAGGCAAATCTTCACCCGGCAGGGGTCTTGGGTTTAGCCTTGAATGAGGGGAATAAATTGGTCTTTCAGGGAAAGGAGAAGGGCCTTCCAAAGACATACAGGTGAGATGTCTCAAAACCAATGAGAACCATGAACAGCCAGTGCGCAGATGCAAAGGAGGGACAGATGGAGGGTAGACCAGAGCAAGCAGGAGCCAGAAACAGGTCAGGGAGCCCAACTAGCAGACACCGGGGAGAGCCCGACTCCCTGATGCTGCTCTGGTGCGTGTCCTGACTGACCTGATCAGATGGAAGAAGTGCATTAGAGAGAGGAAGGTGAACAGAAACACACTGTCCCACTATCAGACAGAGAAATAAAATGAGGATGTGAACTGGGAGGCGTGGCCCAGATGTAGTGAGGAGTGGGCTCCAGGCTTATTACAAAGGATGATGAAGTGGGTTAAACTCAGCAGCTGACTGCAGGGTGACAGATTTGTTAATGATGACTGACTCTGAGTCTTGACCTAGGTTGTGTCATTACAAGACATTAAAGGTGACAAACAGGCATACCAGTCCCAGGTAGTAACTACGGTCATCAGCTCCTTTTGTGGCGCAGCTGGAGTACCATCTGAGACTGTTCACCGGGTAGCAGGAAAGAGGCTGGAAGCTCAAAGAGGTCAGGGTAAAGATGCACGTGTGGGGGGTAGGAATCAGGTTGGGGAGGGAAGATGAGGAAGTTGGAGACACTTAGAAAGAGGAGACAGAAAAGCAGACTCTCCAGGACTGGAGGCTTAGTGGCTGAGAGCACTTGCTGCTTTTGCAGAGGACCCGAGTTCAGTTCTCAGTTCTCACACATTAGCGAGCTTGCAAGCCCCTGTAACTCCGCTCCGGGGGATCTGATGCTTTCCTTCATACACTCCCCACACACACTCATGTAAACACACACACATATATTCAAACACACACACTCGTGAGAACACACAGACTCTCTCTCTCACACACACACACACACACACACACACACACACACACACACGCCAGTACGCACACCCCAAACTCTCAGAGGGCATAAAATATTAAGGTTCAAAGTCAACTGGAAAAGGGAAGTAAGATGGTATATACGTGGTTTAGGAGCCAGAAAGACAGGAGCAGAAGCAGCATACAATGGGAAGCCAAGACAAGACAGGAAGGCACAGGAGGACAGAAGAGCTACTGTGGTCCACATTTAGGGGGACCACCCTGTTTAGTGAGTGGGGGTGTCACTGTGATCTCAGCAGCGTGAGATTCCGATGGGGGGATGAAGACAGAGACCCTGAGTGTGACTCACCTTTTGAGTCCTTTGCCAGTAGGTGAAGGCCGAGAAATAGGGTGGTGATTTGAGGGAGTATTCAGGAACGAAAGCAGGACAGAGACATGTTTTCATAAGGAAGCAAAGGGGAGGAGGAAGGGCCAGGTGATGAGCCTCCAGCTGTTTGCACAGTTTATCTCAGCATCCCGGGAGGTAGTTGGCGTCATCTCTGTTTTATAGATGAGGCAACTCAGACTCAAAGTAGCTGCCCTGCCAGGAAGCAGAAGTCTGAGTTTGCATTGTGGCCTGATCTGAGCCCTCCTTCCTTCCCTGGCACCGTACTATCTAGGACTGACAGATTAAAAAAGCAGACACCACAGGGCATAGTGGTGCACGTCTTTAATCCCAGTGCTAGAGAGGCAAAGGCAGGTGGATCTCCGTGAGTTCAAGACCAGCTTGGTCTACACAGGCCAGCCAAGGCTGTACAGCGGGACCCTGTCTCAAAAATAAAATAATGTAAAGCACAGGGGGTGGCCCCGGTGAGGAGTCGCTGAGTGTGGTGTCTTCCTGCTTCTCCTGCCTTAGGAAACTGTCAGCAGACCACCCGTTCCTGAAGGAGATGCGGGAACGCGGGGAGAACCTGTATGTGGTGATGGAGGTGGTGGAAACCGTGCAGGAAGTCACTCTGGAGCGAGCTGGCAAGGCAGAAGGCTGCTTCTCTCTCCCCTTCTTTGCCCCACTGGGACTACAGGTTTGCTATACACAGACACAGATAGAAAGAGACAGAGACAGAGAGAGATAGATCACACACACCATTCCTTGTTCTGTGGTACCCAGCAGGGCGGGTCTCCATATGCCACAGACAATATAGAACAGGTTAAGTGCGGCAGGATTTGTCCTCACCCCTCCCCCACTCTCCTGCCAAAGCTGAAGAGCAGAGCTCCTGCCTGGCATGGAGGTCACACCAGGAATCCCAGCACTCTGAAGGCAGAGGCAGGAGAGTCACAGGTTCAAGGTCAGTCCGGGCTACCTTGTAAGATCCCAAGATGAGGGCAGTTTCCTGCTCTCAGAAAGTCCTTACTTATAGATGAGTCACCTAGTTAAAGCCCAGTAGATATAAGTGCATCTCTTACAATCTATACATACATCTAGTGATTCAAGAGGAATGGTATGGGATTGGGAGCCAGGGGAGAGTCAAGGGAAGACTTCCTGAGTGAGATAAGAATGGGGCAGCTGGAGTAGAGGAAGAAGGAACCTGGGACGTGGGGCAGGATGATACACAGGCAGGTGCTAGAGCAGGTCTGTCCAGTTCCCTTCTGCTGTCCAATCCAGAAGCAGGCATAGCTTGGTAGAGGATGATCACTAGAAATGGATGGGAAGGGGGCTGGAGAGATGGCTCAGCAGTTAAGAGCACTGACCACTTTTCGAGAGGTCCTGAGTTCAATTCCTAGCAACCACATGGTGGCTTACAACCATCTGTAATGGGATCCAATACCCTCTTCTGGTGGGTCTAAAGACAGTAACAATGTACTAATATTCATAAAATAAATAAATGAATATATATTAAATATATATATATATTAAAAAAGAAATGAATGGGAAGGTTTCAAGGACCATAAGTTCAGGGCACCGAGGAAGACAACTGGAGATCCTACTTATGGCTTTCCAGCTGCTTGTATCCTCAAAGACTGTCAGACCTAGCCCTGTCCCTGCATCCTGCACCTCCTCCTAATGGATCTCAGAGAACTCACAGATTCTTGTTGTGTAATCCTAGGGATCTATGAACCATAAGGAGGCTGTAACCATCCCCAAGGGCTGTGTCCTGGCCTACCGAGTGAGACAACTGATGGTCAATGGGAAAGATGAGTGGGGTGAGTGGAGACCAGCATGTTCTTGCCTCAAGACAAGGGTTGCCTACATCTGTGCAGTGGCATCCTGGTCCTCTCTTGCAATGTGAGGGGACGGGGCGGGGGCAGGGGGGAGCAGCATCTTTTATTTCCCATTGTTGGAGACAGAACAAAGGTTGCTCTAAGTGAAGGAGACCTGAGTTCTAGGTGTCTCTGGGGAAGCTGTGGAGAGGGACCGAAAAGCCAAATGAGCACAGCCTCTGACCTCAGGAAGCCCAGGGAGGACACAGATCCTGACACCAGCATTGGATTGGTGATCAGCGGTGGGGGTTCTATTGTAGGTGAGAGCTTCCAGCTTCCAGCAGTAAAGGGGTAAAGAATTAGATGGGCCATTTGAGGAGCCTCGGGTTTGAGGCTGAAGAAGGAAGGGTGTGGCAAGCTGGTAAGGAGCTACTCATGCCTTCTCTTGTCCCTTACAGACATTCCACACATTTGCAATGACAGCATGCAAACCTTCCCTCCTGGAGGTAGGTGCACGACTTACAGGCTCCCCACATCTCCTGCCGCCTATGTTATCTGGTAAAGTCTCCCACCCTAAAATAGGAGCTGTAGCTCCTATAATCTACCCCAAGAGCATCTGCTTTTCTTTCCTGGGTCCTCAGACAGATAGAGGTATGGGATATAAACACTTCCAGACGGAACAAAGAGACAGGGGCCAAAGCACAATCAGAAACGGAGCGATTTGGAGACAGGGTGTGTTCCAAAGTTATACGGTGGGCGTGCTCACAAAATCTCTGTGTTTTCTTTTCTTTTTTTTTAAGATTTACTTATTTATTATATGTAAGTACACATTTATTTATTATATGTAGCTGTCTTCAGACACTCCAGAAGAGGATTTCAGATCTCATTACGGATGGTTGTGAGCCACCATGTGGTTGCTGGGATTTGAACTGAGGACCTTCGGAAGAGCAGTCAGTGCTCTTAACTGCTGAGCCATCTCTCCAGCCCCCATGTTTTCCTATGCTGCCATGGGGCTGTCTTGGCAGTGGCTTTGGGGAAAGGCAGCGAAGATTTTGTCATAACAGATGTTCTTTTTGTTTTTTTTTCAGAAAAGCCGGGAGAAGGGAAGTTGATACGTAAGTGTTCCTTTTGTTTCACAACTTTCTTGACTTAAGTTCAAAACCTGAGTCTACCTCCCTCCTCCATGGGACTGACCTGGGAGATAGTGGGACAGATCCCAGCAAATAGCTGTCCCTCGACTACAGCAGAACTTCCAACAAGAATTTAGGATAAGAATAAGAAGTTCCAATAAAAACAATAGAAAGGAGAGATCTGTAGACAAGATGGGCAGGAGATTTACTGCCTTCGACCTTTGTTGTCGAGGGCCTTGGTAGCTGTAACCTGTTCCGCCGCATATATCTGCTGCCAGTAACTAGGGCAGCTGGGGCTGAGTCACCCGGCTGCTGAGTGACACAAGTTCACCAGCTCAGCCTGAGTGCCCTTTCACAACGCATCAGTTCTTCTTCCCTCTTTTTATTTTAAGATTTATTTTATTTATATGAGTACACTGTAACTGTCTTCAGACACATGGGAAGAGGGCATCAGCTCCCATTACAGATGGTCGTGAGCCACCATGTGGTTGCTGGGATTTGAACTCAGGATCTCTGGAAGAGCAGTTAATGCTCCTAACCACTGAGCCACCTCTCCAGCCCCTGTATTAGTTCTTCTGGCCCATTCGTGCCTCCTGGGATTGGAGCAAGAGGATTCTGAAGACAGCTAGGATCTCAGAGGGGCGGTACTCCCTAGGGATAGCTGCCATTCTGAAGGACTGTGTTCTTATCTGACTGTTTGCCTCTTATTTTCTCAGTGATCCAGGCATCTGATGTTGGTAAGGAGCTTTGTGAATTTTTTTTCAAGACTTTGCTACACAGGTAGGGGGAGAAGCATTAGAGTGGAAGGGAAAGGCAGAGAGAGAGAGAGAGAGAGAGAGAGAGAGAGAGAGAGAGAGAGAGAGAGAGAGAGAGAAGCCCTGGGCCTTGGGATTAAAGCCATTTCCAGGAAGCCACTGCCACCACGCAGACTAGATGTACTTTTAGGATTCAGGCCGCTAAACAGGCAGGCTGCAGCTCACAGCCATCCCTGGATACAGACCCACTGCTCTCTGAAACAGTCCCAGTGTCCCCTTCATTAAGTAGTCAAAGCCATCGTTTGTCCACAAACTCAAGAGAAGGGGAAACGGGCTTCCCCTAAATGTCTGGGTGGAGTAGCTGAAACCAGAAACCAACTGTGCACAGATAAAAGATGAATCCTGGGATATGGGATGGCGGTGGTAACGGTAGCACGACTAACTGTCATAGTTGACAGCAGGGGGTCTACCCTTCCTAACAAGGCTTTAGCATAACTTCATAACCACACCCCTTTGTAAAGAGGAAAAGTCAGATTCAAGTTGGAAGCAGGGCACTGGGTCCTGAGGAAGGTGTCACGAAGCCTACAGAACACATGTTCAGGACGACAGGGCACCAGATGAAGGGGTACCTGCCCCATTAACTGTGCCCCTAGGGGAAATGCACGAAGACTTCAAGACATTGAAAGAAGAGGTTCAGCGAGAGACTCACGAAGTGGAGAAGTTGAGTCCAGTGGGGCGAAGCTCCCTACTCAGTTCCCTCAGCCATCTCCTAGGAAAGAAAAAAGAGCTCCAGGAGCTGGAGCAGACGGTGAGAGCCCGGAACACTGGAAGTATGGAGGAAGGGGAATGTGGTTGGTGGCGGCCATTGCAGATGGGTAGGGGAACTGGCAATGGCACAGTGACCAAAGGCTGTGGAATAAATAGCAGACATCCTTCCCAAGGCTGCCCCAGTGCACCTCGGCTGCTGGGCTGCCTCTGCTCCCTTTGTCCCTGCAAAAGAGCATCAGTAAGTGGTGCGCGCCCTCTGATGGCCAGAGGATACCCGCAAGTCTATGGCGCCCTCTGCTGGATAACCACTTGAACTTTCCAGAGCTCACAATGCAGAGACCAAGGAGGCTACTACTACTGTGCAGTACTTTCTAGGACTTGACCACACAAAAAAGAGTGTCAGCCTCGGCTCAGAGATTACTGTGTGCCAAGTGTTAGGCTAGATCTTTACCGGAAGTATTAGTCACCCAGTTTTCCTCACAGCTTGCAGGGGCTCTAAACAAGGGACATGAAGTGACCCTGGAAGCACTCCCCAAAGATGTCCTGCTGTCAAAGGATGCTTTGGATGCCATCCTCTACTTCCTTGGGGCTCTGACAGGTGAGTGAGAAGTGAGTTGGATGGGTTTCTTCCTGCTATAAGAGTAAATTGTGTGAATGAATTCCCAAACGAATGAATGAATGGGTGCCAGGTGGCTTATAGGACAATAGTGTGCGTGTATGTATGTGTATGTATATGTGTGTGCATGTATGTATATGTATGTGTACGTCTACCTATGTGTATGTATGTATACATATGTGTATGTATATACACACATGCATAAGACCCTGAGTTCAATCCAGGAACTTGAGAGAAAGAAAGAGAGAGAGAGAGAGAGAGAGAGAGAGAGAGAGAGAGAGAGAGAGAGAAAACGAGAACCACCAAATCGGTTTCATTCCTAGGGTTTCTTTCAGTTGGTCACTTTTTTTTTTTGAGACAGGGTTTCTCTATGTATCCCTGGCTGTCCTGGAACTCACTCTGTAGACCAGGCTGGCCTTGAACTAAGAGATCCGCCTGCCTCTGCCTCCCAAGTGCCAGAATTAAAGGCATGTGCCACCACTGCCTGGCCAGTTGGTTCATTTTTATTTTTGTTTTTTGCTACATTTTTTCAAACCTTCTGCATGGGGCTAAGTTCATCACTTCCATATTGCTGCCCGCCTGTTAGACTGCCTGCCTGTTAGCTTGCCCGCCTGTTAGCTTTAGTTTCAGAGTCACTATTCTTCTGATCTTGTACCTTCTCCTTCCCTCTGCATGACACATTTTCCCACTCAAAATCAAAAACTCTGAGTCCTTTAGACATAACCTGAGATGTTTGCTACTTTGTTCAAGGGCCCTAAGGGCTCAGTGAGTAAAGGTGTTTGCCACCAAACCTGACAATGTGAGTTCGATTCCCAGACACACACAGGGGAGGACTGTCTCCCTCCATATACACCACATGGCGTGCACCTGAGCTTGAACTCACACATATGTGCATTCGAGTGTACACAACATACACACACATACAAGTCGGGGGAAAGCTAGGCATACTGAGGCACACCTTTAATCCGAGCACTGGAGAGACAGAGGCAGGAGAATCTCTGTGACTTCAAGGCCAGCCAGGTCTACACAGTGAGTTCCAGGACAACCAGACCTACACAGTGAGACCCTGTCTCAGAAAGAAAAATTGTGTGTGAGTGGGGAACTTTCTGTCAAATGCCAAGCCCAAAGGAAACCCCTCAGCTATGGCTATCACAGTGTGGTAGGTCGCTCATGCCTATAATTGCAGCACTCAGGAAATTGAGGCAGGATGATCACTGTAGATCTGAGGCCACATTGGGTACAGAGTCCCTAACTTAACCTGGGCTACAGAGTGAGATTCTGTCTCAAGAACAAACAGAAAGCACATGACTTCTCCCAAAACTGCATCGAAAGATTAGAATTTGGGTTGGCTGTTGTTTTATAGATGAGGTCTCACTATGTAACCCTGGCTGGTCTGGAACTCACTATGTAGAACAATCTGACCTCGAACTCACAAGGGTCCATATACCTCTGCCTTCCAAAATGCTGAGATTAATGGTGTGTGTTACTTTACTGAGTCAAAAATCCCAACTTTTTTCCCCCTTCCCTTCTCCCTCTTGCTCTGGCCCCCATTTGCTCCGGTCCATAGGTCTTTTATTTGTTTCTCATTACGGATGGTTGTGAGCCACCATGTGGTTGCTGGGATTTGAACTCAGGACCTCTGGAAGAGCAATCGGTGCTCTTAACGGCTGAGCCATCTCTCCAGGCCCCACAACTCTTTTTTTTTTTTTTTTGGTTTTTTCGAGACAGGGTTTCTCTGTGTAGCCCTGGCTGTCCTGGGACTCACTTTGTAGACCAGGCTGGCCTCGAACTCAGAAATCCTCCTGCCTCTGCCTCCCAAGTGCTGGGATTAAAGGCGTGCGCCACCACCGCCCGGCCCCACAACTCATTTTAAGTCAATGGCCAGCAAAGGTGTATGTTATAGAGCAGGTGTTCAGCTGTGGATAGATGGAGGGTGGGATGGCTGGATGGCTGGATGGCTGGATGGACAGATGGACAGATGGGTGGATGGACAGATGCGTGGATGCATGGATTAATTGATCAGAGTGTGCTAACACTATTTGGAGTCTGTAGTTCCCTCCGTATCAGCAACACATTGTAATTTTTTTTTCTTTCTCTGCTTTTCCCTCCAGTGCTCAGTGAAGCCCAACAGAAGCTTCTAGTAAAATCCTTGGAGAAAAAAATCCTACCAGTGCAACTGAAGCTGGTGAGAAAAAGTGACAGATGTTGGGGTAGTTCAGGGCGGAGAGAGGGGGGAGCCACCAGAACCTGTGGGAACATGCTCACAGGTCCCAGTCTTATCCCTAGAGAAAAGTCTTCTCCTGTCCCTAGATGCCCAGGGTAATCAGCCTGCCTCTGGTGGGAGAGAGGAAGGCTTTCCAGTTCCTCATTTCCAAACACTTTGGTCCCTCGCAGGTTGAAAGCACCATGGAGCAGAACTTCCTGCAAGAGAAAGAGGGCGTTTTCCCCCTGCAGCCTGATCTGCTCTCCTCCCTCGGGGAGGAGGAACTGACCTTAACGGAAGCTCTGGTGGGGCTAAGTGGCCTGGAGGTCCAGAGATCAGGCCCCCAGTACACATGGGATCCAGACACTCTCCCCGACCTCTGTGCCCTCTACGCTGGTCTCTCTCTCCTTCAGCTGCTAAGCAAGGGTTCCTAATGCACCTTCTCCGCCTGCTTCCCTAATGCCTTCCCAGCCTTACTGCGCTCTATCTGTAACACTCCAAGGCACTACAGAACCTCCAGGCTGAGGACAACTGAAATGCCAGCTCATCCACCGTCACCAAGTTCCTCCTGCCTCACCATCTATCTATGTCCTTCTGTCCTCCAGCTCAGTACCCACTGAGCCCATCTCCTGATGCTTAAATCCTGAAGATACAGAATCATTCAAACCCTTACAACTTTGAGTCACTTTATTAAGGGGGGGAAAGGCCTGGGGTGGTGATGGTGGTAGTGCACACCTTTAATCCCAGCCCTTGGGAGGCAGAGGCAGCCGAATCTCTTAAGTTCAAGGGCAGCCTGACCTACAGAGTGAGTTCCAGGACAGCCAGGGCTACACAAGACAACCATGTCTTGAAAACAACAACACCACAACCACATTTATTTCCTAGTCTAATCCTTCCCAGGTGTGCCTTCAAAAAAAAAAGAAAGAAAGAAAGAAAAAATACTGGCTTCATGAGAATGAATGGAAAATATTATGCCAATCCTAGGACATGTCGTCTTCTGGTTTTTCTGTAAAGGGAATTGGTCATTTATCCCAGGTAACGAAACAGACATTATCCACATGTACATGTTACAGCTCACACCGTTCCTCAGGCCCGCTGGGAAATGCTCCAAGAACTCAGAGGGTTAGGATTCAGAATGTCTGCTTTACATTGAGAAGATCATCCAAGCCGCGTGACTTCACCGAAGAACCCATGTTCTCCAGCCCTGGCTGAGGGCTTGGGAGAGGGAAAAGAAAGGTCTAGCGAACTATAATACAAGCACAAAACAAAACAATACAATTTCAAGTTGGTTAAGTAGAAAATGAAGGTGAGATCCTATCTCAAAAAATATATATATATATACATCACAAGAAGACAAGTCATCAGAGAATATATATATATATATATATATATAATATATATATTAGAGGAAGAGGGAGGAGGGGCACCCAAGAGTAAGACCTAAACCTTTAAATCAGTGGTTCGACCTGTGTGTGGGTCACGACCCCGTTGGGAGGTCAAAGAACTCCCAGGAGCTGCATATCATATATCCTTCATATCAGATATTTACATTATGACTCGTAACAGTAGCAAAATTGTAGCTATGAAGTAGCAATGAAAAGAATTCTATGGTTGGGGGCACGAGGAACAGCACGAGAACTAGATTAAAGGGTCGCAGTATTAGGAAGGTTGAGAACCGCTGTTTTAGTTTTGTTTTCAATCCTCAACTCAGGGTGAGTGTGGAGGCAATAGTATGGATAGGCTTGGCCTGTGTATTATAATCTCATTAAACATCTGGTTCTCATCACCCTCTGCCTTAAGCTAGCTTTGAACATTTGTCACCAGTCTTGTTTATTTACATTTATTGGGGGGGGGTTCATGTATGCCATCATATGCTGTCACAGGTCAGAGAACAGACAACCTTTGAGAGTTGGTTTTCTCCTCCCATTCTGTTAGGATCCAGGGATTGAAGTCATTCAACACACACACACACACACACACACACACACACACACACACACACGCACACACACCATCTTCTAAATCATTTTTTTAAAAAGATTTATCTATTAGTATAGATAAACTGTCTTCAGACACACCAGAAGAGGACCTCAGATCTCTTTACAGATGGTTGTGAGCCACCATGTGGTTGCTGGGAATTGAACTCGGGACCTTCAGAAGAGCAGTCAGTGCTCTTAACCACTGAGCCATCTCTCCCCTTTTAAACCATTTTTATGAGTAGAATCTATCTCCAAGACTTCAGGCCCCAGGAGTCAGAGCCTTCCCCTCCTCACCCAGGTCAGTTCCTCCACACAGCAAGAACTCACGACCAGCTATCAAAAACTTCAGAGTCAGCCGTCCTCCCCATTCTCAGCATCTTCTGATGTCTTCTGGTCTATTGGGTTGCTTGTTCTCTGCTGACTTGTCTCCTTGTGATGTAAATTTAAAAGAGAGATGAGCTAACATCTCAACCATCCGGAAGGGTAACTTCTTTGATTGGAAGGATGAATAACAAAACTGATCTGTTTTCTCCCTTTACTGCTCCCACACACCCCAGGGTCTCGTGTGGGTGCTTTATCCCTGTGCTCATTCAGAAGTGGGGGCTCACAACCATCCATAAAGAGATCTGACACCCTCTCCTGGTGTCTGAGGACAGCTACAGTGTACTTACATATAATAAATAAACAAATCTTAAAAAAAAAAAAAGATATTCTGGACTGGAGCGATGGCTCAGTGGTGAAAAATACTGATTGCTCTTCCAGCCCTGAGGGGTGGGGCGAGAGGACCCACTTAGACAAACAGGTCCAGGTCTGTGCCCCAAAACTGGAGCACACACTTCTTTTTGGCAAGTGACTAGTTAACACAGAGAGTTATTTGTCACAATAGAATAAAAATAATTGAAAAGACAAGTGGGGACAGCAGCAAGGTGGCTCAGCAGGTGAAGGTCCTTGCCACCAAGCCTCGTGACCTGACTTCAGTTGCCAAACCCCACATGATGGAAAGAGAGAACTTCTGAAAGCTGTCCTCTGGCTTCCATACGTGCATCATGGTAAAAGTGCCCCCCACACACACACACACACACTGAATAAGTAAATAAATGTAATTTTTAACAGATATGCTGGGGCTGGAGAGATGGCTCAGTAGTTAAGAGCAGTGACTGCTCTTCTGAAGGTCCTGAGTTCAAATCCCAGCAACCACATGGTGGCTCACAACCATCCATAAAGAGATCTGATGCCCTCTTCTGGTGTCTGAAGACAGCTACAGTGTACTTACATATAATAAATAAACAAATTAAAAAAAAATGGACTGGAGTGATGGCTCAGTGGTGAAAAATACTGATTGCTCTTCCAGAGGACCCAGGTTCAACTCTCAACACCCACTTGCCAGCTCACAACTGTCTGTAACTCCAGTTCCAGGGGATCCAACACTCTCACACAGACATACATGGAAGCAAAACACCCATGCACATAACATAAAATAATAATAATTTTAAAAAAGAGCCAGGTAGTGGTGGCACAGAAAGGCCTTTTTAAAAAAAAATTTACATTTCAAATGTTTTCCCTTTTCCAGGTCTCCCCTTGGGAAACTCTATCCTATCCCCCCTCCCCCTGTCTCTTATGAGGGTGTTCCCCCACCCACCCACTCCCATCTTCCCACCCTGGCATTCCCCTACACTGGGGCATTAAACACCCTCAGGCCCAAGGGCCTCTCCTTCCACTGACGTCCAACAAGGCCATCCTCTGCCACATATGCGGCCAGCACCAGGGTCCTTCATGTGTATTCTTTGGTTGGTGGTCCAGTCCCCAGGAGATTCGTGGGGGTCTGAGGAAGGCCTTTGGTGGATCTCTGAGTTTGAGGCCAGACTGATCTATGGAGCAAGTTCCAGAACAACCAAGGCTACATAGAGAAACCTCATTTTAAAAAACAGAAACCAATGAAAGAGAGAGAGAGAGAGAGAGAGAGAGAGAGAGAGAGAGAGAGAGAGAGATTCTATAGCCAGGTGTAGTGGGGCAGATAAAGATCTATCTCCCTTTCATCCCAGAACCGTGAGGCAAAGGGCAAATCTCTGTGAGTTACAGGACAGCCTGGGCCACATAGTGAGGCTCTATCTTAAGGCAAACACACAAAGGAAGGAAGGTGTCCCGAGTCTTTATAAATACAAAAGAGAGGATTGGCAGGACACATCCTCTGTCTTCTGAGTCCTTATTAGAGCGGATGCTGAGCCGGTCCCAGCTCCAGTGCGCACTCGAGATCTTGTTTATATAAGTTTCCATGCAGGAATGTTGTTTTGTGCTATGAGAAACTGACCGCTGTATCTCCAAAACTGATGCTGACCGAGTCTTGTGGGAAGGACGGGAGGCTTCCTCGTCTAGTTTTCTTCTACTTTTGTGTACACCACAAAGGGCATCGATCGCCCTGCTCCCCACTCACAGGTGTTTGGAAGTATAAAGATCTCCTCTGTGCCAGAGGCTCCACCCTTCATCCCTCTGGAGAACAGAAGGCAGACTGTCAACTTTCTCTAAAGGTCTCTGTGACACATCCCCTGTTGTTTCCACTTAGAAAAGATGATGATGGTGGTGGTAATGGTGATGGTGGTGATGCTGATGGTGGTGGTGGTGATGCTGATGGTGGTGGTGGTGGTGGTGATGCTGATGGTGGTGGTGGTGGTGGTGATGCTGATGGTGGTGGTGGTGGTGGTGGTGATGCTGATGGTGGTGGTGGTGGTGATGGGGATAATGACTGTGATGGTGATGATGGTGATGGTGGTAATGATGACAATGAGTGATTGTCACATCCCACAGCCCCCTTGTAGGTCAGTAGACAGCTTTATGGAGTCAGTTCTCTCCTTCCACCTTTACCTGGTTTCCAGGAATGGAACACACGTGTCCTCAGGCTTGTGGTGACACCTTTACCTACTCATCTTGCTTGCCCAGTTGTTTTGAGCTTTGGAGAGGGCAGCAAGCTCTCACACTGTAGCCTAGGCTGACCTCCAACTAATACTTCTCTCTGCCTAAGTGCTGGGATTACTGGAGTGGAGCATCATTCCTGACGGGGCATATTACCGTCTTAGGGTTTTATTGCTGTGAAGAGACACCATGATCAAGGCAACACTTATAAAGTACAATATCTATTGGGGCTGGTTTACAGTTTTAGAGGCTCAGTCCATTATCATCATGGTGGGAGCCATGGCAGCATCCAGGCAGATGAAGGGCTGAAGACGCCAAGAGTTCTCCATCTTGATCTGAAGGCAGGCAGGGGGAGACTGGCTTCCACTCGGAGCAGAGCTTGAGCACTAGGAGACTTCAAAGCCCACCCCCACAATGACACACTTTCCTCAACAAGGCCACACCTAATAGTGCCACTCCTTGTGGGTCAAACCTAGGCAAACCACCACATTTACATTCTTAAAAAAAAAACAAAACAAAACATTTATGCTTAACAGTGGTGGCAAATGCTTTTAATTCCAGCATTTGGGAGGCAGAGTGAGTTCCAAGACATCCAGGGCAATACAGAAAAACCTTTTTTTAAATAAATAGCAGGGCAGTGGTGGCACATGCCTTTAATCCCGGCACTTGGGGGACAGAGGCAGGCGGATTTCTGAGTTCTAGGCCAGCCTGGTCTACAGAGTGAGTTCCAGGACAGTCAGGGC
The DNA here is from genome assembly GCA_036184795.1 of Tokudaia tokunoshimensis. Lineage (NCBI taxonomy): Eukaryota > Metazoa > Chordata > Mammalia > Rodentia > Muridae > Tokudaia > Tokudaia tokunoshimensis. The sequence continues at coordinate 23,266,403 of BTHU01000010.1, read as the reverse complement.
TACACAGAGAAACCCTGTCTCAAAAAACCAAAAAATTTATAAATAAATAAATAAATAAAGCATTTATTTATGGGGGGAGGGGGAATGAGGGGAACCCATGCCTCAGCATGCTTGTAGAGGTCAGAGAAAATGTGGGACTCAGGTCTCTCCTACCATGGGATCCAGGGATGGAACTCCTGTCTTCATACTAGGCAGCAGGTGCCTTTATTCCCTTGAGCCATCTCACCACCCCCTCACCATTCCTCATTCCTTTTTTTTTTTTTTCTTTTTTGGAGACAGGGTCTTTTTATGTAGTTCTGTCGGTCCTAGAACTTACTATGCAGACCAGGCTGGCTTTGAACTCAAAGATCTGCCTCCCAAGTGCTGAGATTAAAGTTGTGTATCACACCTGGCACTACATTACATTCTTGAGCTGGTGTTTTGTTTTTGTTTGTTTGCTTGCTTGCTTGCTTTTTTGAGAAAGGGTTTCTCTGAGTAGCCCTGGTCATCCTGGAACTCACTCTGTAAACTAGTCTGAGACTCGAACTCACAGAAACTCCCGTCTCTGCATCCTGAGTGCTGGGATAAAAGATGTGCACCACCACGCTGGGCCTGTTGGGTTTTTCAACAATCCTATATATACTGGCCCTGAGCAGTATACAACGTGGACTCTTATTATTAACTTTGACTAATTCTATACAAATACACATGACCCCACATTCCCAGGCTGCAGAGAAGGTATGCCTTATATTCAGCATTATACAAAAATTTGACAAGGAAGCTCGAATGCCCTAAGGATTGAGCTCAGTAGCTCAGTTTATCGTAAGTCCAACAGCCTAGCTACACGTCCACAGGCTACTTTTCTTTCTGGTGCCGGAAGCATCTGGCGGGCGTTGAGAGCACGAACCTGGCGGGTTTCATTGGGGACTTGACCCGCGCAAATTGGGAGAGTTTGACCGGGGGCGGAGGGTGGGGGGGAACCTGCCCGGCAACTCATGATGTCACCCCATCTGCGCTCCGATAGGTCCTATCCACTTACGCATTAGAGTCTGTTGTAGCCCAGTTTGGAGTCTAAAGGGACCTCTTGCGGACATCCAAAGATATGCACTCGAGAGGAAGATAAAATCACCACTCTCAGGTCCCACAAATTCCTTCAGACTCCTCCCACTTCCTAGAAGATCCGCCTTCATCGTGCACCTCGGCTGTTGATTTGTTTTTCCTCCCTGGACTCGGCCATCTGCTCGCCATGCCTGGCATTTCCCAGAAGCCCCAGCGCCGGGAAGGAGTTTGCAGCTGCTCGGTCATCGTGCGGCCCGACGCGAGCCCGCGCTGGTGTGCAGGCCCGGCTCTGTGCCTGGTCTTTGGTGTGAGGGTTTACGCGAGGCCCCTGCTTCGGTCCCCGGACTAGGCCACGACCCCGGGCGCCATGAAGCAGGAGGGCTCGGCGCGGCGCCGAGGCGCCGACAAGGCAAAGCCGCCACCGGGAGGGGAACAAGAACCGCCGCCGCCGGCCCCCCAGGATGTGGAGATGAAAGAAGAGGCAGCAGCTGGGAGCGGCTCCACGGGGGAGGGAGACGGCAAGGCAGCAGCGACCGAGCACTCCCAGCGAGAGCTGGACACTGTCACCTTAGAAGGTACGGGAGCCCACGTCGGGGTCGTGCCGCGATCACCGGTGACAGCGGCCAGGGTGATGCGACTTCTTGCTGGGACCTCTGCGTAGCCTCCACTTACCTCGGTTCCTTGTATTTGGCCAATGGGGATAGGATCAGAAGTGCCCGCCCAACCACCCCGATTCCCTCGACCCCAGCCGATGACCGAACCTGTTCTCCAGTCTACGGACTGCTCTCCTTAACTCCCTCTCCTCATCTGGGGTTGCATCTTAGTCTCACCGAGCCTTTTCTTCAGTCCTTCCCAGTGATCTGTTCCATCCGACCGATTCTAGCGCCTGTTATTAATTTGTAGAAATCAGCATTTGTATTTGTGTCTAAAGAAGCCAGGGTAACAGATTACACTGGCCCCTTAGTTTAAGAGTTTATAAAAAGGGTTCTGTAGTTCTAGCTTCCTTTCGCAAACTCCCTCGGAGAGCCATTTCTACCTTGTATTGCTTCCTTACTTCTGTAACTGAAGCATTTAAACTGTCCCAGTGCACTTTTCCACTCTCTTAAGGTTCGTATCCCTCCTTTCCCAAAGAGTTCAAGCACATACACGCTTTTACTTCTGAATCAATCTCCCCCGCCTCCCCCCGCCACCGCCACCGCCACCGCCTTCTCTCTTTTAGTTTACTGTGGCCCCGACTCCTATAAGCCAACACCATTCTCAGGTTCCTATTGTCCCCTTGTCCCGCTTAAGTTGCTGTTTTACTTTTTCCACTTAGTATATCTTGTCCATGTTTGAAGTGGGTGCAATGAGACTTTTCGGGGTGATCTTCTGTAGTTCGTTCTGTCTCTGTCTCTCAACTGCAGGACAAACTACTTTAAAACATGGTGCTAGGCCAAGTCATGCCCTGAGTGGTACTTTTGAGGATGTATGTATGGACTGCATCAACTCCCATTCTAAAGTTGGCAACAGGATCTGTTTACAGTAAAGGTCTTCTTACCTGAAATAAAAGTTTCCAGTGGGAGAGACGTCAGCCTGAGTGTGTGTGTGTTTTGTATGTGTGAAATATTTCATCGTGGTTTGTATTCACTGTAGGAATTTTGGAACGTGAGAATTAAAGCAACAGGGAGAAAATTTCAACCAGGGTTGGCATGTTTCCTTGTGTATTTTCAAACTGTTCCATAATTGAAATCACTGAAATACACAGTTTGGACCAAGGTATTAGTATGTAAAGATATTATCATTTTCTTTTTTTGTCTTTTTCGCTTAATACATCCATGAACATAGGGTTCAATTTATGCAAGAAGCATTTGTTGACTACTTAGTATAGTGATAGAGATTATAAACTCCAGAATCTGTTTCCCTGTTTGTGTGGGTGAATTAATAGCAGTAGCTGTTTTATTGGGTTGTTGTGAACATTGGAGCATATGAGCTGTGCCTAGCACATAGAATAAATACTTGGTGAGCCCTCCGTACATAGTCTCTGAACAGTAACAGTTACAATCACACGCACCCGTTATTAAGTGGGCCGTGAGACTCAGGGCATTCTCCTAATTGCTGAACATTTAAGTTTTTCTTTTTTTCTCGTTTCTTGCTCTTTTAAGAAGTTTTGCACTCGTCACTATTCCAAAGTTTTGAATCTCCTTTTGTAACTACTTAAATGTAGCTTCCCAGAATTTGTATACCTAAGTCAAAACGGGTAAACATGTCTGAATTTAAATTTGTGTGTATGTGTTAGTATCTTACCTACATGTCTGTAAATGCGCCACCTGTATGCAGTGCCCACCAAAGCCAGAAGAGGTCATCTGATCCCCCAGAACTCTAGTCATGGACAGGTGTGAGCCACCATGTGGGTGCTGGAGTGGGACCTCTGGACAGAGCTGCTAGTACTCTTACTCACTGAGCCATCTCCTCAAGCCTCAGTTCTAAAGCTTTTTATGTTATCCTAAAAATCTGATTTACAGCATAAATGTTCTTTTCCCTACTGCTTATGTTGCCATTCTTTTAAATATTGCTAATTTATTAGTATAAAAATGGTTCCAGTTTTAGATCTTTGAATGCTACCAAAGTACAGTCCTGCTGTCTTTCAGCACGTTGCCGTCCCTGGTTATGTGCACGTCCACTTGAGTTTTGAAGTTATGGCAGCAGTTTCTCTTACCTGGTTATATAAATTCTTTGTGAAACGAGATGTGAATCTGGTCATATTGTTCCATGTTTCTTTTCAGAAGGCTTTTTTGTAGTTACACCTAAGGTGTGTCTGTATCTGTGTGAGATTTCTTCATTATTTACAGATTCTCACCATGTTTTGAGCTCTGGTGAATCGCCATGTGTTTTTCCTACTTTTGTTTCTCAACTGTTTTCTTCTCTAGGCCTTTTCTGCTGTCCTCTCCCCTCTCCCCTGCCTAGCTAGCTTTTTCCTTGTTTCCTGGTTATGTCTGAAAATTGCTGTGCCACATCCATAAAAATTGCTTAGTGCTCTTGGGCCAGAGGGGTGAATGTGCATGCCACCTCCTTGGTAAGACACTCCATGGAACTGTTCCCTCAGTGCTAGGGAAACCCAAGGGGCTGCAAGTAACATCTTTTTCCTCTCTGGTCCTCTGCAGACATCAAAGAGCACGTGAGACAGTTAGAGAAGGCTGTTTCCGGCAAGGAGCCCCGATTCGTGCTGCGGGCGCTGCGGATGCTGCCGTCCACGTCACGCCGTCTCAACCACTATGTTCTGTACAAGGCCGTGCATGGCTTCTTCACCTCCAATAACGCCACTCGAGACTTCTTACTACCCTTCCTAGAGGAAGTGAGTGGGGCTAGCTTCAAGGGTGTCTGATAGGATTTGCAGTGATCGTGAGTGTGAAGGCCTCCTCCTTAGGTCGGGACTTCTGTGAAACTGTTGAAGTCGTTATTGTAGTCTTTTGTTAGCCTCCTGGCACTCCAGGAGAAAGACTGTCTTTAATTTTGTCTCCTCCGCATCTGGTGGATTCTCTGTGTGTACTGGGCACTCAGTAAATGTGTGTTGAAGCACATGGTGAGTGCCCAGTACTCTGCTGACTGACCTGTCCTCTCCCAGCCCATGGACACAGAAGCCGATCTGCAGTTCCGTCCTCGCACAGGAAAAGCTGCCTCAGCGCCCCTCCTGCCTGAGGTGGAAGCCTATCTCCAGCTGCTCATGGTCATCTTCCTGATGAACAGCAAGCGCTACAAAGAGGTACCCAGGATGGGTGGGAGTGATTAGCAGGGCCCGGGGCGGGGCTGGGGGGGTGCTCTCCAGTGAAGAAGTAGAGGGCTCACCGTGGGCTCTTGCTTTCCATTTTGCCAAGCCAGGCGCAGTGGTGCACACCTGTGACCCCAGTGCTCCGAGGCTGGGACAGAATACAAATTGAAGACCAGCCCAGGCTGCATAGTGAGATCACATCTCACCTTTGCACAAAATAGACTTTCATAGAACTTTAAGAAATGACTGCCAGGCAGTGATGGTACATGCCTTTAATCTCAGAACTTGGGAGGCTCCTGCAGGCATATTAATATAGGGCACATGCATATACATGCATATACAAATAAAATTATTATATTTTTATTTTTTTCTTGCATATAGCTATTCTTTTTTTAAAGATGTATGTGCATATATATATATATATATATATATATATATATATATATATATACAGTATATATATACTGTAGCTGTCTTCAGACGTACCAGAAGAGGGCATCAGATCTCATTATGGATGGTTGTGAGCCACCACGTAGGTGCTGGGATTTGAACTCAGGACCTTCGGTAGAGCAGTCAGTGTCCTTAACCGCTGAGCCATCTCTCCAGCCCCAATTATTATATTTTTAAAAAGCTAACTCTATGAGGTTGGAGAGAAATGGTTCAGCTGTTAAGAACACTGGCTACTGTTTCAGAGGACCCAGGTTTGATTCCCTGCACACAGTGGAAGTTCACAACCATAACTCTAGCTCCAGGAAATTGAACATTCTCTTCTTACATAGGCACCAAGCAGGCATGTGGTGCAGTTAGTATCATTCAGGCAAAACACACACACACATAAGAGAAGAGTCAAATGAAAGCCTCTCCCTGTTGCCTGAAGCATGTCCAGTAAGGGGCAGTGGACGCTTACCCTCCTCTGCAGCTCCGCCTCTCGCCAGAGCCGGCCATCTTGATTGATGGTTAACTGCAGGACATGCAGAAATGACAGGGCTTGCTGGACGGTGGTAGAGGCCAGCCTGGTCTACAGAGCAAGTTCTAGGACAGTCAGGACTACACTGAGAAAGTTTGTCTCAAGAAACCAAAAAGAGAAAAAAGAAACGACAAGAGCCTCTCTTCCTGCTGTTTTGTTTGTTTTCTAGATAAAATTTGTCTTTTTACTGTATACAGTCAGGTTTACAGTATATGCATAGAAGGGTTTTGCTGTATATACACTGAAGGGCTTGCTGTATGTGGGTTTTACTGTATATACACTGAAGGGCTTACTGTATGTGGGTTTTACTGTATATGCACTGCAGCCATTGGCACTAACTCCAAGGACACGAACATTCCTTGCTCCAGCACAAACACCCTGCCTGCCATCAGTCCTTTGCCACCCTCGATTTACCCACAAACCACCAGTGTGCTTTCTGTCTCTTGGGAAGATTTGCTCCTAGCACTTAATACACAGTTTAAAGAGTATGCATGGGGTAATGGCAGAGCATGGGCCAGTGAGCATGCCAGTCCGTGGTGCTGTTTAACTGAACGCGGAGCCTAGGACGTGTGTGTGCTAGTTCTGGGCAGGCTGTGCACTGAGCTGTACCGTAGCCTGTTTTGTTTTGTTTCAGTGATTTCCTCTATGACCCAAGGTGGCCTGAGACTTGCTGCAGTTTGGCAAGTGGGATCACATTTTTGTCACTGGCTAATATTCTAATGAATATGTCTTACTTTGTTTATTGTTACTCTTTTGGTTTAATTTTGTTTGTTTGTTTGACGTTGTCTCGTTCTGACCCGGCCTAGCTTCCCTCTGGCTCTTCCTTCCTCATCCTCCCAAGAATGAGATTACAGGCCTGCAGCACCACACTGGGTTCTGTCTGCTTTCTTCAGCTACCGAGACATCCTGGACTTGTTTTAAATGGTGCAGATCCGAGCATTGGTCTGTAGGCTTTTGTGTGCAACTGTTTGCAGTTCTCGTGGATATGCACCTAGGAACAGAGTTGCAGGCTCATGATAAATCCTCCATGACTTTCTCGTTTGCCTCCCGAACCCTGCCAGGCACAGAAAGTCTCTGATGACCTGATGCAGAAGATCAGCACTCAGAACCGCCGAGCCCTGGACCTCGTAGCTGCAAAGTGTTACTATTATCACGCCCGAGTCTATGAGTTCCTGAACAAGCTGGATGTGGTGCGCAGGTACGGGTAGTCAAGGTCTCCACGCCATCAGAGCCCTGGTCATCACATGTATAGTGGTGTGAGGGTCTATGTTAGTCACTGTTCTTTTGCTTGAGGAGACACCATAACCAGGGCACCTTATGAAGGAAAACATTGCATCGGGGGGCTTACCTACAGTTTAGAGGTTTAGTCCATTACCGTGGCAACATCCACGGGCTGGAGCAATAACTGGGAGCTGCATCCTTAGCTGAGGGGTTGGGGGCTGGCATGGGCTTCTGAAACCTCAGTGACATGCTTCCTCCAACAAGGCCACACCTTCTAGTCCTCCTAAGTCTTCCAGATCGTGCCCCTCCTGGTGACTAAGCACTGGGATATCTAAGCCTGATGGGTCTGTTCAGTCCACACCTGGTGCCCAGCAGGGAACATGCCCTGAGCTGCGGGAGTGGCAACTCTGGGTGAACAATGGGCTAAGCTCTAGGCTCTAGAGAGCTGACTCCTGGCTCTTCCTGTCACCCACAGGAAGAGAGGATTGTAGATGAATTAGAGGTGGAATGACAGCTAGGAATATTTTGACTTTCTGTTTAAAACCTACTGCCACCCCTAACACTACCCCTGTACCCCTAAACCTACCCCTGAACCCCTGTGCCCTCTAGAAAAGTCCTCTGCAGTTTCTGAGAGATGACCTGACCCTTTCTCCTCTTCCTCGTGTGGCTTCTCTATACTTGTCTACACTCCACCTCCTCTTCCTTCAGCATAGCAGACGTGCTTCCTTGGAGCCTGTGCCTCTCCTCTCTGCCTGGACCCCTCCCCATCTTAAGTCCTGCTTACCTCCCTGCAGCCCATCTCGGTCTGCAGTAAAGTCCAAACCTGACTTCTATCTCTGAGATCCACATGGTAGAAGATAAAACCAAGTCCCAAAAGTTGCCCTCCGACCTCCAGATTTGTGCTGTTGCATACATGTGCGCGCACACAGACACACACATTTTTTAACTATCTTTTTTTCTTTCTTTTTTGTTTATTTAAGAATTATTTAGTTTATGTATATGAGTACACTATACCTGTCTTCAGACACACCAGCAGAGGGCATCGGATCCTGTTACAGATGGTTGTGAGCCACCATGTAGTTGCTGGGAATTGAACTCAGGACCTCTAGAAGAGGTTAAGTGCTCTTAACTCCTGAGCCATCTCTCCAGCCCCACACATTTTTTTAATGTAACAAATTAAAAAGGCAAACAAACAGACAACCGTAAGTCCAGGGCCTTTTGACAATGGCTGGTGCAGCAGATAAAGGCATTGCCGCTGATCTTGAGAACCTAAGCTTGAACCTAGGACTTAGGCTGTGCCCTGAGAGCCAGCCCTGCAGGTTGTCCTCTGACCTCGTATCCACACTGTGGAGAAGCGGGCTAGAGAGACAGCTCAGGCTCGCAGCCCAAAGCACAGAGGAAAGCCAGGCCGCCGCTCTTGCCTCCTGTGTCCCTGCCCTCTTCCCCTGAAGTTCTCCTGGCTTCTGCTGCCGCCTGTCCTGCCTAGACCACACACATTCTTGGCCTAAGCACAAGTTCTGTCCTCTCTAGAGCAGTGCCAGACCATAATGAATATCCGTTAAGTTGGACAGCTCCGAGTTGTGTTGGAGACTTTATTGTTTGTTTTGGAGACAGGGTCTCTCTGTGTAACTCTGGCCCTGCCAGAACTAGACAAGTGGACCAGGCTAACCTCAGCCTCCTGGAGGCCCATCCACCTCTGCCTCCTGGGCACTAGGATCAAAGGTGTGCAACACCACACTTTTGTTTATCTGTTTTTAGGTATGTTTCACTGGCTGGTCTGAAACTCTTTGTAGATCAGGCTATCCTTAAACTCATAGAGGCTTTTCTGCCTCTGCCTCCCAAGTGCTGGGATTAAAGGTGTACACCATCAAACCTGACTGGTTTTAAGAGTTTGTAATCCCTTTGCCTTTCCTTCTTGAAGCTTCTTGCATGCCCGGCTCCGGACAGCCACCCTCCGGCATGATGCTGACGGACAGGCTACCCTCTTGAACCTTCTGCTTCGGAATTACCTCCATTACAGCCTGTATGACCAGGCTGAGAAGCTAGTGTCCAAGTCTGTGTTCCCTGAACAAGCTAACAACAATGAGTGGGCCAGGTACCTCTATTACACAGGTAAGCAGGGCCCCCACCCACAACGCAGGAGATGGCTCAGGCTCCTCGGTGCAGACTTTTCAGGGTTGGTACAGACGGCACTCACCCCAGATAGGCACATGAGGGACCAGGTAACAGCTTGGGCCTGCACATGGGATAAGCTACAAATCATCAGGCAAGCGAGAGATGGCGGTATTCCAAAGCCCAGGTGTTTGCCCATAGAGGGGTGTGGTGGTCGTGGTGGGTCACAGCACTCTCCTGACCCACTCCCTCCTGTACCCCAGGGCGAATCAAGGCTATCCAGCTGGAGTACTCTGAAGCCCGGAGAACGATGACCAATGCCCTTAGGAAGGCTCCCCAGCACACAGCTGTTGGCTTCAAACAGACGGTAAGCCATGGTTAATTTGCCCCTCCTCCTCGTGTTTATCTGATACCCTTAAGGCCTGCATCCCTGTACTAGAGCCGTGTTCTTGACCTATCCTGAGACTGTCCCAGCTGTAAGTGTCAGAGTTGTTAGCGACAGTTCCTCTGCTGGCTTATGTTCAGATAAGTTTGAAATGTTCCTGATTCCCAGCAGTTCCTAGCGCTCTGAACAGCTCTCCTAGGCATGGACCTGGGTTGCGTCGATAAACCCAGGCTTTTCCTTATTCTCTTACGTGCCTGTCCGGAAGAGTGTTGTCTGTGGCTAGGAAATCTAGAAAGTCTCCTAATTCACAAAGCTGAGGGCCTTGTGGGCACAGAATCCTTGGCCACCTCAGAGCCCTGGGACATAGAAGGTCTCTGGGTTGACTTAGATATTCAGTGCCAAGCTGGGCGGTAGTGGCGCATGCCTTTAATCCCAGCACTTGGGAGGCAGAGGCAGGAGGATTTCTGAGTTCGAGGCCAGCCTGGTCTACAAAGTGAGTTCCAGGACAGCCAAGGCTACACAGAGAAACCCTGTCTCGAAAAACCAAAAAAAAAAAAAAGATATTCAGTGCCATGAATGACAGAAAGGATGTTTCAGAGAGGGAAAGAGCATTGCCTCGAAGCAGAGTGCAGCTCTGGGTCCAGTTCTTCAGCCCTAGCCTAAGTGCCTGCCTCAGCGAGGTCCCAGCCTCCATCGCTCCCTTGTCAGGGTAGGTGAGTGCTCGGTGATGGATCAGAGGGCTGAGAGCATGGGATCTCTGTTCAGAAGTTCAGAGTGAGCCAACTTGTTTTTAAAGAATAAAAAATCTTGCTGGGCGGTGGTGACGCACGCCTTTAATCCGAGCACCCGGGAGGCAGAGGCAGGTGGATTTCTGAGTTCACTGCCAGCCTGGTCTACAGAGTGAGTTCCAGGACAGCCAGGGCTACACAGAGAAACCCTGTCTCGAAAAAACAAGAAAGGAAGGAAGGAAGAATAAGAAATCTTACATTTGAACTGGGTTATGGAGTATTAGTAGGATTTTCACACAAAGGAATTTCCAGACACATGGGACACAGGAGCAGCCTGGTAGATTACTTACAATAAAAGTCACACTAAAGTTTCTTTAAAATGTCACTAAGAGGCAGGAATCCACATAGTTGGGAGGCTGATCCAGGAAGGTAGCAGGTGGAGGCCAGCCTGGACTACATAATGCAAGACCCTGACTAGAACCACAAAAGCACTACAGATGCGGGTAAGGAATAGTGTGTCACACGCTGGTGACTGTCCATGGGGTAAATCCCGCATCTCACTTAGGACATGAGGGGCATGTTTCCTTAGAGTGGTATCTGGGGCAGGATGGAGCAGCGCTGGTCCTGAGTCTTGGCCAGGATTGAGTGATGAAGAAGCCTGGGATGGTGGGAGGGGATGTGTGTGTTTAAGAAGGCGCGTGTGCCATGCCCCCCCCCCAAAGCTTATTAAAATACAGTTATAGCTGGGCCTGGGGGACATAGCTGCACGCAGGAAGCACAAGCCATCTGGACTGAAGAAATGTGTGGTGTGTCTGTGTGCCTGTCTCTCTCCCTCCTACCCACCCCCCTTAAGACAGAGTCTCACTGGCTAGCCTGGAGCTACTGTGTAGACCAAGCTAGCCTCCCAAATGTTAAGATTAAAGATTGGTGCCCCGGTGTCTGCAGTTGAACTGTTCCCGAGGCGCAGGGCTGCTGGTTTGCTTGAGGAACAGATAAAGGCCATTAGCATCCTAATGCAGCAGTCTCTCCTCCATAAACCTTAAAAGATAAATTTTGGAAGCAGATGTGGGAGGATTAGGAGAGGGGGTGGGGGTAAATATCAAAATATATTTTATGAAATTTTCAAAGAAATAAAAACATAAAGTAAGGAAAAAGCACATATGTTGAGCCAGTAGGCTTCGTGGTGCATGTCATAGTCCAGCACATGGGCAGCTGAGGTGGGAGGATTGTTTCTAATTCTGTAACAAGTACAGTGCTAACCTGGGCTATATAACCTAGACTGTACAAAGAAACCCTGGCTTTTTTGAAAAGGCAAAGATAAAATTGTTCCCATTCTACTTCTGAGGTTGAAAGCCTACCAGGAGTCTTACTAGACTAACATCCAAGTAGGGCTGGGCTGGGCTGGGCCTCTCTGGAGACCCCGGGGCGAATCTGAAGGTTCTCCCTAAGTACCAGCATCCTGGCTCGCACTAATGTGCTGCTAACCTCCCCTTCCCTCTCCCTCTTACTCTTTGGTGTGTATGTTGTCTGTCTGCGTCTGTGTGTGAGAGAGAGAGGGTCTCTCTCCAAGAACTCACATGTAGACCAGGCTGGCCTCAAGCTCACAGAGATCCACCTGTCTCTGCCTCCCGAGTGTTAGGCTTAAGGGTGTTGAGCCACCACCACCGGGACCTTTTTTAATTCAAGATCTACTTTGATTTAAATGTGTGGGGGGAGATATCTGTCGGTGTGAGGCATGGGTTTGTGGGTTCCCACAAAGACCAAAGAGGGTATCAGATCTGCTTGAGCGGGAGTCCCAGGCAGTTGTGAGCTGCCATGTGGGTTCTAGGGACCAAACTCCTGTCCTCTGCAAGAGCAGCAAACGTTAACTGCTGAGCTGTCACTGCGCCCTCTCTCCTTTTTAAATGTATTTAGTTTATGTGTAGTTTGTCTACCTGGCGACTGTGTGTGCATCCCAGTCTGTGCCCCTCGTCCTCAGTCTGTCAGAGGTCAGAGCCCAGTCACCATTTTTCCCTTTCCCACACACGTGCTTCATGTCATACCCTGTGCAGGTGCACAAGCTTCTGATTGTGGTGGAGCTTCTGCTGGGGGAGATCCCAGACCGCCTGCAGTTCCGTCAGCCCTCCCTAAAGCGCTCTCTCATGCCCTACTTCCTTCTCACCCAAGGTAAGGCTGGTCTCCCAGAGCCCTGCCCCGTGGCCTGATGTGTGTGTCCATTTACATCAGCTAAACCACACCCATGTCCCACACAGCTGTTAGGACAGGAAATCTTGCCAAGTTCAACCAAGTCCTGGATCAGTTTGGGGAGAAGTTTCAAACTGATGGGACCTACACCCTAATTATCCGACTGCGACACAATGTGATTAAGACAGGTATGGATTTGGGTCTGGACAGGATGCAGATGCTCTCTTTCTGAGACAAGCAGCCTCGTGGGTCCATGACCTGAGACCATCGCTGTGTCCCTTTCCCCCCAGGTGTGCGCATGATCAGCCTGTCCTATTCGCGCATCTCCCTGGCCGACATCGCCCAGAAGCTGCAGCTGGACAGCCCAGAAGATGCAGAGTTCATTGTCGCCAAGGTGGGGTTGGCTCAGGAGCCACAGTGGCCAAGGATGTGACTGTCCTGCCTGTTATAGGGGGCGGGAGTAGGAGGGGATTTACCAGAGGCTCAGCAGTAACCCACTCTCATCAGGAGAAGCCAGAACTGTAGCAAAGCCAGGAGCTTGCCAAAAAGGAGAATGAATCTGGGCGTGAGTGTTAGGACAGAGGACCTGACCAGCACAAGTCTGACAGGAGGTGACCTTTCCTCCCTTTGGGAGCCCACAGGCCATCCGGGACGGCGTGATTGAGGCCAGCATCAATCACGAGAAGGGATACGTCCAATCCAAAGAGATGATCGATATCTACTCCACCCGGGAACCCCAGCTGGCCTTCCACCAGCGCATCTCCTTCTGCCTGGACATCCACAACATGTCTGTCAAGGTGAGGCGCTCTTGGCTACTGCCCGGCTAGTCGGCATTACAACCCTTCCTGTCCCAGAGTCCTCACGAAACCCTGGCTTCATTAGTTGATTAGTATCCAGTTCCCAGCCGGTGTCTACAAATCACTGATGTACAGCGGGGCCACAGGGACAGAAGACCAGCCAAGGCTCCATAGCCCCAGCCAGCAGGAGTGTAGTGCCTTCCCCTGTAGCATGTCATCAGGGGTGTCACCAGGAAGGAGCAAGCAGGGTTCCAGGTTTGCTCGGTCCCCTCTTCTGAGTCTGTCTCTGCCTGTGCGATGTGAATTGCTGTCTGGCTAGCCTGAGTCAGGAATCGTTGAGACTAAAGTCACTTCACACTGTGGAGCACTGGGCCAGACTCGCCTGTATAAAATGAGAGGTGGCCTTTAGTTCCACAGAAGATCTAAACCCTTCTCTGCCTAAACACTGAGTTTGATGCTATTCCCCCCGGTCGTCTTCCTTACCCAGGAAGCCAAGATATTGCTGCCTTCCTTAAAGTCTGGCAAAGCACACTGCAGACATCCATGCAGACATGTTCTTTGAGATCAAGCCCTTTCTGTCCTCACCTCTTACATCTATCTGGTAGTATAAGAATCTGCTTCTAAATGAGTGTGATAATGGGGCATGCCTTAAATCTCAGCATTCTGGGTGTAGGCAAGTAGATCTCAGTGAGTTCAAGGACAGCCCAGTTTACATAGTGAATTCCAGGACAGCCAGGCTATGTAGAGAGATTCTGCCTTTACATTAATATTCATAAGATAGGTAGGTAGGTAGGTAGATAGATAGATAGATAGATAGATAGATAGATAGATAGATAGATAGATAGATAGATAGATAGATAGATAGATAGGAAGGAAGGAAGGAAGATCACTTCCCACCTAGACAGGAGAGAAACCATGGCCATCACGTTCAGACCCTGGTCTGGGGCATGCGGAGGCCCAGTGATTCCCACTTCTCTTTCTCCACCTGCTGTTTTCAGGCCATGCGCTTTCCTCCCAAATCCTACAACAAGGACCTGGAGTCTGCAGAGGTGAGCGAGAATCAAGGGTGCACCTTTCCTAAAGGGAAGCAGGGAAGGAGCTGGAAGGCGGGGCAGCCCCTTCCTTGGGTGAAGCCCTCGGCCCCTCTCCTCGCAGGAGCGGCGCGAGCGGGAGCAGCAGGACCTGGAGTTTGCCAAGGAGATGGCGGAGGATGACGATGACAGCTTCCCCTGAGCCAGGGCCGGGGAAGGGGCGGGCTGAGTGGAGACTGGCTTTTTGTCTTTTCCCTCAGGGTCCCCTGCCCGGGGAACTATTCTCCATTTCCCACACAGGGCTCACAGACTGCATATGTGCAGGGGTCAGGGATGCTGGGAGCCAACTGTCCCCTTCCTGCTACCATGCCTCTCTGTAGCTGGTGACAATACACTGTGGGCAGGAGAACGGGTGGCAGCCTCCTGGAGGCAGGGTCCTGCCTCATGGTGTAGGTGGCAGGAGGGGACGGACAGAACCATGGATTAGGGTGTGGACTAGGGCCTGGAGTTGGGACACGTTGGGTTCTATGTTTTTGAAGCTTCAATTATGATTTTTAAACAATAAAAAGTTCTCCAAAGCCCCTGTACACTGTATCAGTGACTACGTAGTACTTGCTTGACTGACTGCACTGTTGACAAGCCCGGATGGCTTTATTTTTCTTGGCATCTTAGCCCCAAGTGTGATCAGGATCCAGCATATCTGCAGGGAAGGAAGCCAAGGCGAGGTGAGTGAACCGAGGTCAGGAGGCCTGGGCTTGGCCCTCACATGTTGGGTGCATAGATGAGTGCCCCAGACATCTGTGCGTCTGTCATCAAGTAAAGGACTAGACTCTGGCCTCTGCCTCTTCAAATCAGAGGCTCAAAGGAGCAAACAGCAGAACAGGAATGGAAGTCAACTGATGGAGTGTTTACCAAGCATGCGTAGGGTCTTGGTTTGATTCCCAGCACTGCACAAACCAGCTTGATAGTACAAGCCTGTTACCCAGCATGGGATCAGGAGTGAGGCAAACTGGGCTACATGAGACCCTGCCTCAGAAAAGCCAAGAATGAGCAGCTGACCTCAAGTGCTGTGCACAAGAGAGCAAGGCCTGGCGGGTGAGAATGGCGTTTGCTCGGTGGCCCTGTGTTGTGGGAGATGGCTGGAGACAGAATTGGGGGAAAGGCCTGGCCTCCCCAGCCCCTCAGCCAATCCCAGCTGCACATGGCATATGTCCCAGCACTGAGGACAGTGACCTGCTGGGTCAGTGCAGTTAGGCCTGTGTTCCTGAGTCGCGGCACTGTCCCTCTGTCCCTGCTGAGCTGTCTATCACCTGAGACACCTGGCTCTCTGCCTCTTGCTTTCCAGCCCCGCCTTCCACCTTGTCCACCTGTCTGCCTCACCAGTGTAGATCTGTCCCTGCTCAGGGCCACCTAGTCATGTTTTTCTGAGCAGTGGTTAGTGGGAAAGCCTTGTCTTGCCAGCCTGTCTGTAGGCTCCTGAAGGAATGGGCCTCAGTGGCCACCCTAGTGCCTGGCATGATATCAGGGCTAAAATATTGTTTGTTGGGGGAATGCACACAGACACACCTCACCAGCCTCAGATTTCACTCCACATCAGATTCCACTCCACAGGTTTTGGTCTTTGATTTGGTTCCTAATCTCAGTCCTGGTCACAGTGACCCAGCATTGTTACCCCCAATGCCACCCTAGTGCCATAAAATGCAGGAAGTTGCTCCTGTGAGATGGAACTTCCTCCAGCCCTCCACTCTTGCAGATGATTTTATCCTGTGTGCAAGTTGTTCACGCCTTAAGTGTTCTATAGTTTTGTTTTTTGAGGTAAGGGTCCACGGTTGGCTGGGAGTGACCACACAGACCAGACTCAAGATTCCAGATAGCAAGGAGGTTGACAAAAAATGGCTCACAGATTCTAGAAGGGGAAAAACCAGGACATCTTAGCAAATTACTCAATTGTCTGGAACAGTGACAAACTCGAAGTCCTAAACTCGCCAAACCAAGAAAGGGCTTACAGTGGATGGATCAGGCCTGAGCATGAGCCTGTGGTACTGACTGGGCATTACCAGGGCATTACCCTGGATACTGGGCAGGGGAGAAGCACATAGGCCACTGAGCTTGCTCTACATACAGCTGCACCATAGGCTCAGATTATATAATATGAAAAAGAAAAAAATGCTCATCTAGAGATCACAGACAAGGTTAGAAAGATGGCAGTATATTTTTTTAATTAAGCCAGGAATGTAGCTCAGAGTAGGGTTGGCTGCTTAGCAAGTCAGAGACCCTGGGTTCAGTTCCAAGCCTTGCCAAAAAAAAAAAAAAAAATCTGAGCCTTTAGCGGAGTTGACAGCAAGGGCTTCTGCAGCCAGCGTCTCACGGACCACCCTGGCCTCTGAGCTTCAGTTTAGCCCTGCTCAGCCCCGTGTGAGGGGAAAGAGGCCATTGCTCTTTGATCTTTTTCCCCCATATCATATAGCCCAGGCTAGCCACACACTACATAGCTGAGGATGACCCTGAGCTTTATTGTTTTTATTAGCATATACTAATTATACATAATTACAGGCTCCACTGTGACATTTCCATAGAGTACATGTAACAGTTTGACCATATTAGCTCATTACCCCTCATTTCCTTCCTGCTGGTCCTCTTCTCACCAACTCCCTGTTGTGTTTCGGTGATCAGTGAACTTCCTTGGGGTTCTTTTGTTGTTGTTGTTTCAAGAAGGGGTTTCTGTGTGTAGCCCTGGCTATCCTGGATCTCACTCTGTAGACTCAAGAGATTTGCTTCCCTCTGTCTCCTGGGATTAAAAGCATTGCCCCCCCCCCAGCATCTAGCTCAAGATTCTTACAATATCATGGAGAGGAGTTATTAGAGGTATGGGTAACTTGCTATGGCTACTGAAGAAAAAAATCTTAGGTCAGGCAGTGGTGGCGCACGCCTTTAATCCCAGCACTCAGGAGGCAGAAGCAGGCAGATTTCTGAGTTCAAAGCCAGCCTGGGCTACAGAGTGAGTTCCAGGACAGCCAGGGCAACACAGAGAAACCCTGTCTTGAAAAAACCAAAAGAAAAAGGAAAAAGTCTCTTCTTTCCCCAGTGACCATAAACTGCTTATAAATCCCCCCCCCAGTGGGGGGAGTGGTTCACAGACCCAGTGTCCCGCAGGAAACCATCACACCTACCGGCTGTGAGCTCCAGTACAATGGCCATAGCCACACCTTTTTCAAGAAATCTGCTGCCCCTTCCTCCAGTCCTGCATTCTTTCTGTTCTCATCCACGACGCTCGCTCACTGGGCCGTGATAGGGTGATACAGCTCTCTCACTAATGGCTGAGCATCCTGTGTCACTTCTCAGCACTTTGACCACTACAAAAAGAAACTGAGCAAAGCTGACAAGCTATGATGGTAATAAACATAACTATCGAGATGGCAACTGGACACGTCTGTTTATCAGAACAATGCACTTGCTTCCCTACCGGGTCCCACGACTTCCCAGACACAGACACTGGCCATGATTATAGCACTAGAGTGGAGTCCATCCTGTGGAGCAGGCCTCAAATCCAATTGGGAAGCCACTGGTTACCCCTATAGAGAAGCTACTGTTGCATGCCCACGGCCCTGGGCTCAGTAGTGCAACGTGCAGAGGCTGTAGCTGAGTAAGATGTTGGAAGATAATTCTCTCAGCATCCTGCATACACTGTGAGGTCTAGCCAGCAAAGAAGAAGCCCTGAGATCACTCCCGGCTTGATTTCTCTATGTTCTGTGACCAGAGCCTGTGGTGTCTTTGGCAACGGTTTTACCACTGAGTTCTGGTTAGCAGCAATGGCAATTGATTACACTATATTGGGGGGCTCAGGGCCCCTCTCTAGCCAGGTCTGGTTCTGACCCTCTCGTCTCTCATTTCCCAAGTGCTGGGAGGACAGGTGTGTGCCGCCATGCCTGTTTTATGCAGGGTTAGATGTACATGCTAGGCAAGCACTGTATCAGTTAAACTGCATCCCAAACGCTGCTCTCCAGTTATTCCCCACTATCCAAGCTCTCCAGTCCTTATTCCCCACTACCCAAGGTGCTCTCCAGCTGGTACAACAGAACAAAGGGGACTGACTTAGGATGATCATCTGTGAGTTCTGAAACCCCAGGTGAGGCCTTTTGCTTCATCGAGGACACCCCTTGTCTGCAGCCCACCAATTGGTAGGCAGGTCAAAATGGCAACACTATAATGATCCCAACATTCCCCCCTCCCCCCCACACACACCATGGTTCTCAGCCTTCCTAATGCTGAGTCCTTTAATACAGTTCCTCATGCTGTGCTGACCCCAAACGTAAAATTATTTCATTGCTACTTCATAGCTGTGATTTGCTACTGTTATGAATCATAATGTAAATATCTGATATGCAACCCCTGTGGGTCTTGAGTTTGTGACATAGAAGGTAGGCAGCTGTTGCCAGTTGGCATGTTCAAGAATGAAATCTCGCCTGTAGGTGGTGGCGCACGCCTTTAATCCCAGCATTTGGGAAGCAGAGGCAGGTGATCTCTTGAGTTTGAGGCCAACCTAGTCTACTGAGTGAGTTCCAGGATAACCAGGGCTGTCGGGACAGAGAAGACCTGTCTTGGGGAAAAAAAACCAAAAAACAAAAAACAACCTAGAATGGGAATCCCTTGCCCTGTCCTCTCAAGCTGTGGCCACCAGAGGGCAGCCTAGCCCCAGAGATGGCCCCACCCCATCAGGTATACCTCAACATCAAAAAATGTCTATACTCCTTGGCCCAAAAGGTGGGGGTGAAATAGTTCAGAAAGTACCAGCTTGAGATGCCATCAGTCAGACAAGGGATCCTTCCTCCTTTTTAGGCAGTAAAAGCCAGTCGGGACTGAGAGAGACTGGGATGCCCCTCCAACTCTACTACCCATGATTGGGCAAGGCAGTTCTCTTTCTGGCCCAATTCACAGGGTTGAAAACACCAAGGTCTCTTCCAGAGCTCACACTGGACGGAGTTCTAGGGTCGGAGATGCAGCTTCTCCTTTCTCACCCCAGCCTGAATCTGCTCCAGCCAGCTCACTCTACTGCTATGAGATGAGCAGAGTTTATCGGAACACTGCCTGTCCTAGCCCCTGATGCCAGATGCCCCAGACGCCGCTCCAGCGAGGTAATCAGTTAAGGGAAGCAGAAAGGCAAGGTCAGGTGAGCAAGGAGCCCCAAAGGGTCTTGATTCATTCAAGACAGATATCCGGTTTCCTCCGGGCCTCTCTGCCAGGATCCAGGGGCTTAAAGAAATGAGTCATAATGGGGGGTATTGGGGAGTTCCCAGCTAATCAGCCTGGGACAGAATGGCCTGAAAACTGGACCATTTTGTTTTTAATTCAAATGTGGGGTGGGCACAGACAGCGGAGACCCTCCCTATGGTGCTGTGAAGGGCTCCTAGCACTGTGGGAGGCAGCCACCGGGAAGCTTATGGGTCTGAATTGAGGACCGGTTCTTCCCCTCTCTCTCCCAGAATGTTTGTCCCAGGTGTGGGTGACTTGAAAATCACAAATGAAGGGGCAGAGGGGGCTACCCAAGCATGTCCACCAGAGGATGGAGAGACAGGAGCCATCTTGACCTAGGGGCCTGCCCTTTCCCCAAGGCCTGAGTCCCCTGATATCCCCTCTAGGGTTTCACCAGCAGCTCAGCCTTGTTGGACAATTCAGATCCAACACCCTGCAGCAATTCAGGCCTGGGTGTGGCTGGGAGAGAGGAAGAGAGTTTGAGGGGGGGACAAGACGTCAAGGAAGGAACAGAGATTCCCCGATTTCACAAAAACTTTCGCAAACAGCTTTTCCCCAACCCCCTGCATTGTCCTGGGCGATGGACAAATTTGCATAAATCCTGGGAAGTTATTACTAAGCCTGAATTGCCCCAGTCCCAGGTAATTTCCTCCCGGGGCCTTGATGGGTTTATGTATAAAGGCCCCCTGGAGCTGGGCCCTGGCAGAGCCCAGAGCTGCAGCCCAGATCACCCAGAACCCATGGCTCAACTTTCTGCCCAAAGGCGCATGAAGCTGATGGGTGAGTGCCCTGGTTACCTGCCCTGGGTGTGGAATGGAGGGAGGCTGGAACAAGTACCTCAGACCCACCTGTTTGCTGTTTGCTGTTTGCTCCCAGCCCTACACCTGCTACTGTGGCACAGTGCACTATGGTCAGGACAAGAGGCCATTCCCCTGGTCACTGTCAGCTCTCTGCCACCATCCCTGCCTTTGCCCCGAAGCTTCCTGCTTAAGTCCTTGGAGCAAGTGAGGAAGATTCAGGGCAGCAGCTCGGTGCTGCTGGAGCAGTTGGTGAGTGGGGTTGTGACAGGTGTGAGGGAAAG
Source organism: Tokudaia tokunoshimensis (assembly GCA_036184795.1). Lineage (NCBI taxonomy): Eukaryota > Metazoa > Chordata > Mammalia > Rodentia > Muridae > Tokudaia > Tokudaia tokunoshimensis. The sequence continues at coordinate 23,245,864 of BTHU01000010.1, read as the reverse complement.
GACTTGGGGGCAGGGGAGCGCAAATGGGAAGAGGAAAGGCTAGGGACACACCACACCCACACGGCAGCCTGGATCGGATCGCACCCTCAGAATACTGACAGAAACATCGAGGAAAGGAACAAGGGGCACGAAGGGGACAGGGAAGAAAATGAGTAGGGACAGCAGTGGGACCTCTGGATGGGACGGTCCTTAGGGTCACTAGGAAGGTAGGGAGCCGAGAAGCCAGGTGGACAGAGAAATCGGAGGACCTGAGACGGAAAAACAGCCTTGCCCGGGTGAGCAAGGTATCAGTATCCTTCCATCTACAGTGTGCCACCTACAAGCTGTGTCACCCCGAGGAACTGGTGCTGCTTGGTCACTCTCTGGGTATCCCGAAGGCTCCCCTGAGCGGCTGCTCCAGCCAGGCCCTGCAGCAGGTGAGCATTTGCAGGAGGAGGAGGAGGAGGAGGAGCAACTACATCCTAGTATTTGGGCTCCTGAAGAGAGCCGGTATGCCTAACCCTCCTTTTGTCCCCAGACACAGTGCCTGAGCCAACTCCACAGCGGGCTCCTCCTCTACCAAGGTCTCCTGCAGGCCCTAGCAGGCATTTCCCCTGAGTTGGCCCCCACCTTAGAAATGCTTCAGCTGGATGTTGCCAACTTTGCCACCACCATCTGGCAGCAGGTGAGTACCATCTGGGAGGGGTCATAGCAGCACCCTGGAGGCTCTCTATATTTTCAGAGGCCTGTGTATGGGAGGATACCCCTCGCCCCCAACCCTACTTCCTTCAGGTTGAGGGACAGACTGTCTGCCTTGGTTCCACTCTTAATGAGCCCCACAGGTCAGCTTACCATCTCCCCAGCACTCCCTCACCTGAAGGACTGATCCCTGATTTTATCTCCTCCCCACAGATGGAAAACCTAGGGGTGACCCCTGCTGTGCAGCCCACCCAGAGCACCCAGCCAACCTTCACTTCCGCCTTCCAGCGCCGGGCAGGAGGTGTCCTGGCCTCTTCATACCTGCAGAGCTTCATGGAGATGGCTCGCCAGGCGCTACAGCACCTGGTCTAGACCCGAGCAGACAGCCCCTTCCAGACAGTTTATTTATCTCTATTTAATATTTATGCGTATTTAAGCCTACTATTTAAAGACAAAGGAGAGAAAATGGAGCTCCAAGCTTCTAGATGATTCTCTCCACTTCCGAGTTTTGTTCTCCTGCTTGGAGCAGAGAGAGAAGACTCCTGTGTCCTCCTGTGGAGGGCAGGGAAGGTGATAGGTAAATACCAAGTATTGATTCCTGCCGCTGCTCTCGGCACCCAGTTCTGTGGTGGTACCCCAAAAAATCACAGTAAGCCCTGCCGTGCTGAGGCACCTGTCTCCGGGGCCCAGGCAGCATCTGGTCTCCCTTCTGGGGGACAAGACATCCCTGTTTAATATTTAAACAGCAGTGTTCCCAAAATGGGCTCTTACATCCTTGCTCTGGCCAACAAGGTTGCAAGTTTTCCTGTCTCCGTAGGAATGAAGTCTCTAAAGAAACAGTTGGAATTGACTGGATTCTTTTGTAGGGCCTTGCTGGCCTGGAACTGGGAGTGTGGGAGGGAAAAGGCAGGAGGCGGCCTGTGGGAGTGTGTGGCATGGAGGGAGGCCTACCTGTCTACTCCCCCTCTCCACCCCACCTGTCACTGTAACCAAGCTTGTGGATAATAAAGTGTTCGTGTCCAGGACATGTTTTTCTTCTTCCTTCTTGGGTTTGACTAATGCCTGGCCAGGAGATGGTGAGTGGCAAGAGAGGGCAGATAGAGAGGGTGCCGGAGAGGCAGGATGTCCGGCTTACCCTGACCATTCTCAACAGCCTTGAGTTATGGGGTAGGGACACAGCACTAAAAGCGCCCAGTGTCCCTGCCTCCAAGCCACAGCATCTTGGGAAAGAAAAATAAAGCTGATGGATTATAAATCATTGGGAGAGGGGAGGCCTGGCGGCGGGCTGAGCTGCAGCTAGAGCACTCTGAACTTGTGCACAGGCCTGGTCTCCTCACCACCATGAACAGCCCTCTGCAAAGCTGCCCACCTGGGACAATGACATCATGCCTTTTCCAGACAGAAAGCCGAGTTCAATGTGACTACTGGATCAGAACCCGGGTTCTGGGTTGGCTGGCTTTCCCTCAACAAGCTCCATCTCCCCATCTCCTGCTCGGCTCATTTCTGAGCTGAAGAAGCCTGGAAGAGTAGGGAGGCTCAGCTGAAGGTCAGAGCTGCCCGAGGCCACCTGTCACGTCCCTCTACACCTCAATGCCTCCCACCACATCCCTTCCCGCAGCCTCCTGGGCCCCTGTCCCAGGACTTGCAGAGTAAGGAGAACAGAGCGTCCTCGCCCTCAATCCCAAATAATCTTCTGACAGGAACACACAGGGAACTCTGGGCCAGAGGGTGGAGTGTGACTTAAAGACCAAGACATCCTGCCCTGCCCTACACAGTGCAGCGTGGGGCCCTTCACCAGAATGTCCTGCATTCAATGGTGGTGCCGGTGAACAATGGTCCCAGCCTTCCACACCTCCTCCTCCCTACCACAGGACTATATCCCTCCCTGGCCACTGCAGGGAAAAGACATTGTCCTCCAAGAGCAACAGAGTCACAGAGCCACCAACAGCACTTGATAGCCACAGGATCTTTATTTACAGAGGAACCAAGGGGACTCCCCACTCATGGGCTATAAAAATAAATTTATATACACACTGTGGCCCTGTAAAGTCCCTCCTTGATGTACGGCTAGTAGAATTGGGGTGACCATAGAGACTGCTCAGAGTCTTTGGGTGCTGGTTGAAAGGACAGAAATTACAACAACTGGGAGATGTGTAGGGCCGTGGTAAATCAGGGCCGTGGTGGGAAGGTCTCTCTCCGGGCTCCCTGCTTGGATGCCGGGGCTGGAACCCACTGCAGGCCACGCGGAGCTCCTCAGAGTGCAGCGATGGCTTTGGCAGCCACCTGTCGTCCCAGGGGCAGGCTGAGGTCTGTGATGGCCAGAACAACCTTGGGGCTGGACATAGCAGACACCTTTACCAGTTCCGATACCTGCCACAGACAGATGAACACGGGATGCTCCTGGACGTGACTCCCGAGGAGGAAGACCCCTCCTTTCTCAGTGGGTCACCCCAGCAGCCCCTTGGACACTCACGGTAGTGAAGGGCATGAACTGCAGAATGCTGCCCCTGCTGTCCTGCTCCAGGCAGCCCACACACTCCTCCATGAACCAGTGCACAAACTGGGTGTGGGGGCCAGCAGTGCGTGAACCCAGGATGGAGGAAATGAGCAGGAACAGGTTGGCTGTGCAGAGGGAACAAGATGCACAGTTCTAGAACAGGTCGACAGGAGAGGGAAGGCGAGAGGAGGCGACAGCAGGCACGGGCGGGAGATGGCAGGAAAGGGGTCGAACACCCTAGGCAGACAGTAGTGAGGGGGGAGGCGGGGCAGGGTGCCCCTTCTGGGAGACTCAGCCCTGCCTCTGATGAGGGGCTCCTCCTAGCTCAGTGCACAGGTAGGCGCCACCCAGCCGGGAGGACTCACCCAGGACTCGGTTCAGGGGGTCCCGCATGTTGACTGTGTGGAGCTGGGAAGCGGACAGGGAGCTGTTCATGGAACGGTCGGCTGTGGAGTGGGAGGGAGGGGCTGCATCAGCTCTGACTCCAGGGGAGCCTTCCCTGTCCCCTCCACAGGGAGGCTGCTATGTGAGGGATAGAGGGGCCTGTCTGGGGAACCAGGCCTGCCGAGGACCATCAAAGACCAATCAATCCTGGCACTCTGTGTGACTCAGGCTGCCCGGCAACTTAGAGCTCATCTTACAGACACATAGTCTATTTGCTAAGGGCCTAACTAAGGTCATAGGTCATAGGCGGGCAACCCAACATCTTTCCTTTGCAAAAGCATGTGGCTCGGACCCTGGTCCCTACAAAGCTCCAGAAAGGTCTAGAAATCTCTGGAGACAAGAAAAATTGGATGCCACACAAGAGTTTTTGGCAGAAGGAAGTCTGTCAGCGAGGAGAGGATGGCATGGGCTGCCCTCTGAGCAGGAAGGCGAGAAGGCAGCCCCAGGTCGCATCCTGGCGGGGCCTGTACTCAGCCACAGGGCATGTCTCTGGGTTAGGAAGGAAGGGAGAGTGGGTGAGTCAGTGGCACTACAAGCTGTGTCAAGCTAGTGAACTCACTGGGTGTCTCGCCACCCTTCCACTGGTGACAAGGGAGGAGCACCTGAGGGGTTTGGAGGGACCTTGGAGGAAGGCTTCAGGTCCTGTACCCACTGGCAGGCAACAGAGCCCCACTAGGGACAGGGAGGCACAAGCTCCTCAGGGAGGAGTGTCTGACAGCCAGACAGCCATCAGCTGAGAACCAGGGCAGCTCCTCAGGAAGGAGAGAGTCCTAGGCAGGCCCGTGACACCCCAAGTGCTCACTGGGACTTGACAGGATGTTGGCGTCATCCTCATTGGAGCTCAGGAGTCTCATAAGCTTCGAAGGCTGCATGTCTTCCACAGGGAAGAGGCTGATATAGTCCTGGGGGACAGGGAATCACCGTCACACACCTGACTTCCTAAGTCTAGGAGCTGGAGAGGACTGGAGGGCAGATCTGACTGGAGGAGTGAGCTTCCTTCCTACAGTCCCTTCCCAGACCCGAATCTCTGCCCCAGTGAGCAGAAAAACACCCTCCCTCCCTTATCAAGGACACTCAGGGGCCCACTCAAGCCTCTCCTCCAGACCCTGACCAATCAGACAGGCCCAAGCACAGCTGACCTTAGCCCCAACCTCTGCCCAGGAAGGCACTTCTGCTTTAAGCGATCAGAAAATGTTTGCTGAATAAACACATGGCCAAGTCAGCAGCAGGCCTACCTCAATGTCTTCTCTGTGTCTCTTCTTCTGGCGGGAGGACGCCTGTCCCTTGTGGGAAGAGTAAGAACTCAGGGCACACCACACAGCTAGTCTAGCAAAAGAACCCAGGAAAAGGCCCAGTTAAGATGGCCCCAGAAGCTGCACATTCCCGGTGAAGGAGCCCTTCTAAGCCCTCACTCCCACCAGGGCTGAAGTGACTGCATCTGGATGCTAGTTGCTTGGGGGCTCAAGGGGGACACCAGGAAGGCTCTGGAGAGAATCCTACTTGGCTAGTGCGGTGCCAGGAGGGTCCATAAGGCTGTGCCACTTGGAGGAGTCAGTCAGCAGCCCAGGCAGGATGTGGCCCAGCAGGACCAGGGTCACTTGCTGCATGTCCAGACAGAAGATGGAGTAGAGTAGCTGGACTGCCCTCAACGTGTGCTCCTTGCGAGTCTCCTTCAGCAGCTCCTGAGAGGCAGGCAAGTGGCTACTGAAGTGCTGCCTGTCTGGACCCTAGGGTTCTGATGTTCTAGCCTCCACTACAGTCAAAGGTGCTTTTGACCCCAACTCCCAAGGTGCTTCTCTGAGGCCCTACCTCTGTCTCCTCAGGAGACCACCCAGCTTCCAGCAACTTCTCAAAGAAGCATGGACTACCCCAGCCGATGATGTCTACTGCCCCATCTCCGTGGCTGTCCACATCCACCCCGGCCGATGATGTCTACTGCCCCATCTCTATGCCTGTCCACATCCACCCCAGCCCGAGTACCTTAATCAGGTTGTTGCAGAACCAGTAGACGCCGCCCATGTGCAGCAGGGTGTCAAGGATGTGGATGGAGCGGCTGTCCACCCAGCCCTTCTCCAGTACCTTGGCAAAGATGTCTGTCAGTACCTCCTTGATGGGGCGCTTGGGAGGAAGCAGGTTCCAGTAGGGCATCGTGTCCACACCGGTGGATGGAAACTTGATCTGCGTGGCTGTCTGCTGCAGCACGTCCGCACACATGTGTTCCAAGATTGAGTTCATAATCACCACCCTAGGGGAGCAGGGAGGGTACATGCAGGCACTACCCCTGGAGTTGGGTTACGGAAACATGGCTGAGGAATGAGACCCACCGTATGCTGGGGGGACAACAATACAACCTATGACTGATGAGGAACTTTGCCGGCCGGGCATGAAGCCTAGGAGAGGCACAGGCCAGGCAGTTTCTTCTCTTACAGGTTTTATCAATCTATTCAGATTTTCTGTTTCTCCCTCTCCCCCGCCAACTTTTCCCATCCCCCAGGCCTGAGCTCTGCCAAATCAGGGTCATAAATAAAACACAATCACTTCCACTTAAGCTGAGTACTTGGAGGAGGGGGATCCCACCCAAGCCCTGGCCTCCTCCCAAAGTAAACTGTAACTTCCAGGAGAGGCCTTTAGGCTGCCCCACAAGACACTTCCCGGCCCTGGGTAGCTGGGCAAAGTGTGTACAGCCTGGAATCCTCTTGGGAGCATCTGGGGCTGTGACTCGAAGTACTGACTGCTGGAATGTCGGGAGTGCAGGGAAGGCAGCCTTGACTCGCAGAGCCCCTCCAACCACCTGCACAAGGGAGCTGGGAATCCCACTGTGCGCGTGCGTGTGAGTGCGTGCGTGCGCACATACATGCGTACATGTGTACGTGTGTGTGTGCGTGCATGCGTGTTTCTGTGTGTGTGTGTGTGTGTGTGTAGACACACACACATACACGCTTGATCTGGATGATGTCTCACAAGTCGGGGAGCACAGATATGATCTTACAGAGCCTCCCCCAACTTTGCCTCAGCGGTTTCCACATGTCCCCCAGAAAGCATCCTCCAGGAACGGCTACCCTGTAAGCCAGCCTCCACCCTACAGTCACAGCACCACTCTCCAAGTCCCCTTGAGGTGGGGTGGGAGCCCGAGGGGCACAGATGTGCAGCGTTACTCAGCCTTAAAAGGAAGGAAATCCTGTCACATGCCAGAGTATGAATGAATTTTGAGGAAATTACGCTGAGTAAAGTCAGTCAGTCATGAAAAAGCAGATATTACGTAATTCTAGTTATATGAAGTATCTAGGGTAGCCACTCAGGAGGACAGACAGTAGCAGGGTGGTTGCCAGAAACCGAGAAGGGGAGGTGGACTGTTGCTTATTGGCTAAAAGGCTCGGATACTCAAGATGAGAAACGTCTGGAGGTCTGTTTCACAATTCCAACACATTTCATTTCCTGAGTGATACAGTTGAAATGGTAAATATTCTATTATATGCTTCTTGCCCTATTTAAAAACCAACAGCCAAACAACTTATCAGCTGGGTGAATGAACGGTCACTGCCGAGCCCCGGGTAGCGGAAGTCCCTGAAGAACCAGTACTTGAAATGGTCACTAGGACAGCTGGGGGTGGGGGAGGGAAGCCTAAAAACTGCAGATGCCTCAGAGTTCCTCGACAGTGACACAGCCATATAATCCCTTTGCTCTTCTGCCTCAGCTAGTTTTCTGGAACTTGGAGCCTTGGAGGACAGAGGTCAAGCCGTCTGGGGTCTGTATTTCCCACACATGGGAAGTACGGGATTAAAACCCTTTCGATACAGAGACAACACCAAATATCTGCTGAGCCAGTTGAATGAATGTGAATAGAATGTGAGGGAGTGGCAGGGAAGGGAAAGAAGTGTGCGGGTCCAACTACCCTGAGTGCGCACCGCCTCAGCAGCTAAGCAGGGCGGGCTGGTCAGACCCTGGGTGCAGGAGGAAGTGGTTGGTGAGAGGCTCCCTGGGAAGGGGAGGGCTGAGAGCAAGGGGGTGGGATGCTTGTTCCTGGAGGTGCGGCCTCCTCACCACACACCTGCAGGGCCAGGAAGGGCAGGCCGGGTTACTGACCTCTCATTGTAGAACTGCAGCGTGTTCTCACTGTACAGTGGCCCTGCCAGTTGGCGGATCATCTGCAGCGACTTCTCACGCTCGTCCAGCCCCAGCATCCGGACGTGGGCCACCAGCCAAGCCACAGCACACACCGCCAGACTGCATACCTTTCCCTTGATATTATCGGTGATTTTCTGTGGGAGGAGAAGGGAAAGACTTGGGGACTCTTGTCCTCTCCCTGGCCATGACTCCCACGGCCTGCCTCTGGGGCAGCTGGGGGTCATAGGTGGTATCCCAAGGTACATTTCACACCTTTGCAACACAAATTTGATTTTCTCAAAGATACCTGGGAGGGATGAAGAGGCTAAGAAGAGGACACTATGGAAGACTAATACCAGACTATGGTCTCCATCTTGAGGATTTGTTTGTATGTAAAATAACAAGCTCCCAATGACCAGCCCTGCATCTCAGGCAGAGAGGCTCAGGGAATGTTGGAGCTACCTGGATGGACTCGAAGGCCAGAACCCCATTCTCCCAAGCGTTGAGGATTTCCAAAATGGCTGCTGAAATGCTCAGGCAGGCCTCGTGCCACTTCATCTGTCTACAGAGAAGATTAGGGGTAGGAGAAGCATCACGGCAAGGGAGCTTGAGATGGGATTAGGGGAGAGGGTCTTGGAATGCCCCCCATGACTACCCGAGGTCAGGACCTAGGCCACTGACACTAGTTTCATCTCTGAAGAGTTGTTGAGTAGAGCCACCAAGGACTCGACTTTGGTGGAGTCAGGCCGGAAGCAGGGGTGGTCAGGGTTCAAAATCTTGCCCTCCTCAGGCATGCAGGTCTGCATCCAAGTCTCAAAGAAGGGGACTTCTTCTCCTGAGCTTGACTCGGAGAGAATCACCTGGATAAGACAGAGGGGCACCAGCTTAGAGAAGAGGGCGTGGCACCTGCCATTGCTAGCCAGGGACTGGGTTCTATTGCCTTTCCCTTTCCATAGTCAAATCTAAATCTGTCCAGGGGAATCAGACAGGGAGCTGTGCTGCCACCTAGTGGTCAGCATGAATGTGCCACTAGAGGACTGGGATGCTGGGTACCTGTTGACATTGGAAGAGGGCTGGCTTGGGAGATCAGTGGGGAGTTAGGGAGTTACTGGCGTTTCCTTCCTCTTTGCCCCACTCACTCGGGGCCTCTTCCTGTCAGCATCTCTCATCGCTTACCTCCGAGCCATACGTCTGGGCCACATGGCATAGCATGAGGAAGGAGATGTCAAAGAGCAAGGCACGAACAGAGGCTGTTTTCGCTGTGGGAAAGGCGAGAATGCCAAGCTCAGCCCAGGACGGGGCGCCAGGGATTGAAGGCCTCATGCACAGTAGGCCAGTGTGGAGGCTCCACCCCAGCTCAGGATTCCCTGAAGGAAGGTCAGGGGCCAAGTGGTTCCTTCAGAGCTCTGAGGCTCAGAATCCTTTTCTTGGGTCTTAGAGGAACATCATCCCTTCCTTGGAATCCACAATTTCCAGAACCCAAACCGGTCAAAAGTGGTCCAGCTGGGAGCAGGGGAAAGGGGTGGTTTTGGCAGAGTCCCTTCCAAGCATTACCCTCATCCCAGGAATGAGCAGAGGCAGCCCCTCCCTCTCTTCCCTCTCAGGGCAGATGGGATCTGCAGATGCACAGACTTACTGCTCTCTCCGCTGCCGTGGGTAGTGAACTCATTCAGACTGCAGGAGGGACAGAGACAGGTGGCATCAGCCAGAGCAAGAGCTGAGCAGAGGTCACGAGAGGGAGGGGGGTGGGCTGGGAGGGGGCTACACACTCAGAGGGGTGACTTTTAGAGCCTGGACTATAAGCTAAATATAAAACAAGTATTATAATTACAGAAACAAATCACTATCATTAAAAGAACATGGTGCCTGACACCATAGCCCAGCACTGAAGCGGTTAACACACGGAGCACCAGAGACCAGCTTGGACTACACAGCGAGACCCAAAGGTTTGTACGGAACCATGTTCCACATGCAAAACTGCAGGTAACACCCCCAAAAGCTACAGAATTTAAGAACTCAACATTAGCTGGGCAGTAGACATACACGCCTTTAATCCCAGGACTCAGGAGGCAGAGTGAGGCAGATCTGTGAGTTTGATGCTAGCCTGGTCTACAAAGTGAGTTCCATGACAGCCAGGGTTGTTACACAGGGAAAAAACAAAAACAAAAAACATAAGAAGAAGCCCATAAGCTAGATAGAGTAGGCTACAGGAGATACCATGTCAAAAGTAAATACATAACTGGGCCAAGGAATTCTCCCATGCCTACTATTCAACGCCTTATTTTTAAAAATGTATTTATCTTTTATTTTTATGTGTATTAAGTATGTCTGTGTTAGTTATGCACCTCATGTGTGTACAAGATCCTGCAGAGGCCAGAAGAGGGCCCTGGATCCCCAGACTGGAATTACAGACAATTGTGAGAACAGCCAGGGCCCAGAGCCCTTAAGGCGCTGGACCATCTATCTCTCCATCCCTCACCCTCCCCACCCCATGCCTCATTCTTAGCAAGCGGCTTTATTCCATCTTCAGTGGGAGAGAGAAGAGCTCTCAGTCAAGTGACCCTTCTGTCACAGTTTCTAGTTAGGATGCTCTGCCCTGGTCTGCTCGCCTCAAGGGGAGACCCACATCCAGGCACGGCGACCTCCATCCGACACAGTCCCCTGCACACAGCAGGGCACAGCTCTACTCACTTGATGAATTTCCGGGCAAAGGACTTAAGCTTCCCCGTGGCGGCAGCAGCAGCCAGCAGTAGGTCCAGGCTCTTCCCGGACAGCATGTGTCCCAGGACCCCCAGCAGCCCCTCCGGGGACTTGGAGTGATCTGCATCCATTGTCTGTGGACAGAACAGGAGACCAGTGAAGAACACTGAAGGCCCCCAGATACAGCCTAAACACATTTCTCTCTGCCTGTGTCCACTGTACCCCCAAACATAATCTGTCACTTCCTGCTCCGACAGGAAGATCACCGCTAAAAACTCTCCCTGCTCTGTGAGCTTTGTGCTCGACTACACAGAGGTGGGGGGGGGGCGGGGATGGGAGGTGGTGGGGGGGACAGGATCTGGCTGGGAGCTTCCCTTCTATGCCTTCCTGGGGTAGTGTCTGGAGAGGCACCAGCCACATCACCTAGGGCACAGCGGGAGAGCAAACCAATGTCAGCTTTCCATGCTGGCTGCTACCTTTGCCTCCCTGGTTGTTCACTCCCAAAACAGCTCTCCACAGAGCGCAGAGAGGTCTGTGAGCCCTGCTCATTTATCTGCAACTGGAGGAGAGCTGAAGAAAGGGAGTCCACAGTGGCACAGGCAGGGTGCACGTACGCACCTTGAGAATGTTCGTGACCGTGGGCTCGGCCCGCAGGATCAGGCCAGGATTAGGCTGGATGTTGGCATTTTCTGATGATTTTAGCTGGGGGTCCCGATCTGCTGTGCTGTGGTCATAACCCAGAGAAGAAAACAGAAACAAAGAGGGTTATTTCCTTTCTGGAGACGGGTCTCATACTGTAGCTCAGGCTGGCCTTAAACTCAAGGTAATTCTCCTGTTTCAGCCTCTCAAGGTTGGAATTACAGCTGAACACTACCTGGCTCATACTTGGCTGAGGAAAAAAATTTGAAACAGTCTCTAATCCACCATATGTGGTGGCTTGACCTTAAACCACTCAAGGGGCACAAGTGGCAGGCAGACCTCTGCACTTGAGGCCAGCCAGAGCTACAAAGTGAGACTCTGGTTTTTAAGAAAAAAAAAATTCTCTAATCTGACTCCAGAAACAAAGGCAGAGAGGAGACAGAAGCATGAAGCCAACTGGGAGCTGGCAGTAGCTCAGTCGGACAGCACTTGCCTCGCGTCACAGCACACTTACTGTGCGAGTGAGGATGAAGTTTATGTGAACCTGTACTCAGTGCTACCATTGTGTCAATTTGTCAGTATCATTGCAGCCATTTTGAAAAGTTCAGTTAGGTCTAAAGGAAAATTGAAGACTTTCTCTATGGCCTCTGCTCACAAAGGAGGGCGAAATGAAGAGCGGCGCCTCAGAGGAGGGCAAGACGCTCGTCTGATGCAGAAGGCATCAGTCACTGGCAACTCAGACTTCAAAGAGAAGGGAAGGGCACCAGGAACCAGTCTGGCAAGAGGGAGGCTGCCTGAGGGGCCTCGCAACATACCGCTTGCCCACAAGGCTGGCGAAGTTGACCTCAGACAGAAGCCCCTGCTTGTTGCACTCCTGGAGGAGGAAGTTCGTGCAGTCGCAACTGTGAAGGAAAGCCAGGGAACTGATGTGAGCAGAGAGCTGGGTCACGGGGTGCCTGTCCGGTCTCCTCCCTCCTTCAGGGTGGAGAAAACTCAAGTACCCAAAGGTAGAAGGGCTCAGGGTACTTGGCAACTATGAGCCAACTGCCTCCCACCTCTGCCAAGAGGGAGAGTCCAATAGGAAGACAGAGTGCTCTGCAGCTCAGCTAACACAGTGAGTGGGGGAGGACTCAGAACACTTTCCAGTAAAATGGGGTGAGCAGGGGGCTCGTACTTGCAGCGCTGGTCAGCTTTGTCCAACAAGGGTGTGAGCTTCAGCAGGAACTCAAAAGCACTGTTGACATCCTCAGTGAAGTCCTAAAAAGAACCAGAAACTCCCACCAGGGGTTCTACATTCCCAGGCCCCCACGGCCCACACAGACCCCCACAGCCCGAAGTATAGGGTAACAAGGACACCTTGCTCAGTGAAAGAGAAAGCCATGACCACCAGTAGCCCCCAGTACCTAGGTGCGAGATGTTGGAGGCACCACACTCTCCATGTGGCTTCCCTGTCAAATCACCACAGGCAATCTTTCTGCTGGGATGGAGGGGAGCCAGCCTGTGCCACCCTCTTTACTCTACTGCATGTGCAAGGACACACACAGGTGTTCACAGCTCCACACAGCCTCCTCTGGGCACAAGAACATGCTACCACTCAGCTGCAGCCTAAAAGAGCCACCCTTAGCCCACGCCTTTAGTGCCAGCACTTGGGAGGCAGAAGCAGGCGAATCTCTGAGTTCAAGACCAGCCTGGTCTACAGAATGAGTTCCAGAACCCCCAGGGCTACAGAGAGAAACCCTGTCTCAAAAATACAAACAAAGCAGAGACCCTCGCTCGCACTTGTTTACCCTCCTCTGCTTCCGTGTCCTCATCCCAGGCTCTAACTCACCTTTTCCCCATGAAAATATTTCTTCAACTTCACCAAAACCTGCGGAATCTAGGACACGAGGGAGAAGAGAGGCAAATCAATGACCTTTCTCTCTTTCACTTATCCCAGAAGACCACGCATTCCCTACTGTGGGCACTGAGGTAGGAGGGCTCTTCGGGCTCAGACAGTACTCTGAATAACTTGTAAGCCCACACACAGGAACCCGAGCCCCCAATGCCTCTTGGCCTACAGGATGTGGGCCCCCACTTCTGCCGCCTCAACAAGGAAATCCTAACAGCAAAATGGAATGGAGGTTCAGAGGGAATCTGGGGCCACCTTCCCTGGCTCTCTTAGGTGACCGGAACTAATCTGGCTAAGGACAGGTGGGCTGAACAACCAGCAGAAGGCCCTAGTGGCTACACCAGCCAAGACTCCCAGAGCAATGACCTGCTGAGTTTGTGCTAGACTCGGGGTTGGACTAAGTGCCAGCAGGGGACACAGGGCAAAGGCCCAGCACTCTGCTGCTGCTGCTTCCTTGCCCCCACGTCACCAGGTACCTTGAGATAGGTGAAAGCTGTCCACTTCAGCTCCTGCGTACCCTCAGGGGATTCAATGAGTCCCACAAAGCAAGCTTTCCAGATTTCCAGGACAAAGAGAGGTGTGGGGATATGCTGCGGGAAATCCAAGGGCATGGTGTAAAAGGCCCCTCCCCTTCTACAGGCTCCAAGGACCAGGCTGTGAGTACACAGCAGGGTTCCAGCTCAAAACCAAGGTCTGGGTCAGATGGCAAAACTGTGTGCATCTGGCATCTGTGGTCCACCAGGGACTCAAGAGGAGCTAGTCCTCTCAAGTAGCAGCCGCCTCCTCTGACCCCAGGTGGCCACCCACCCTGCTTGACCACACCCACCTGCATGCGCTTCACCATCATCAGCTGCTCCACCAGGGGCTGCATCTCCCCTGTCAGGTTCATGGTGCCCTCAAGCAGGATGAGTGCGTGGACGGTGGGGAAGCCAGTCTTGTGCAGCTGCTCTGAGTGCACGGACAGCATGCTGGGGATGCTGAGGAGAGACACGCCGCCAGTGTCGGGGACTGAAGAGACAGCGGGAGAACAGGCCACGTAGCCCACCTTCCCATCTCCTGCAGAAACCTAACCTCCTGATGAGTGTACCGCAATGCTCAGCCTGGCTCCGGAGCTGGGGGTTGCTGAGATTGGCCAGGATCTCCCCAAGTTTTAAAAGAGAATGCTCAATGGCAGTCCAGGAGGCTGGTGGAGAAAAAGCAAGGCAGAAACTGCTGGGAAGGAGAGGCAGGGCATGGTCCACACTCCTTGACTGTGGTGCTCCCTGGGCCGTGAAAGCGTCCAACAAGGAACGTCTGAGGATGAGGAGGCAGAGTCCTGGGGTAGCATGCTTCTGTAAGGGGAGCAGGCACCAGGGAACAAAGGCCCCTAGCAACCATACCAAGGGCCTGACTTCAGTGAGTACATGTCACAAGCAATGGGCGCAAGGCACGGGGGTGGGTACAGCGCCCAATGGCCGAGCAGGGACAGTCATTCTACTCTAGGCAACCTCACTCCAAATACCTTGCCAACACAGCTTTTGAGTTTCTGCTCTTTTAATACTCACCCAACTGGCGGAGCCCACTGGCCTCTCTCTTAAATGATTGCACACATGGTCTACAGCACATACTTAGTATTTAATTACTAGTCATTTATCCTAGTTACAAGCCCAAAGGGTCAAATGATGAAGGACCAGTTAGCGAATTAACCTCCATGTAGCATAGGGATAAGAGAAAGACAACTGAGAACCGAGATCCATCAAAATTAAGTATTCATCTACTTTTCTACCAATAAACATTTATCAAGTACCCAGGAAGGCAAGGCACTGCCAACACTAAGAAAAAGGCAGATGAAGAAAAACTGTCAACGCAGCCCATTTTGACACAGGGATCAGTCTCTTTCTGGACTTTTTCCAAAAAGACTAATCCCCCTAACAGCCTCTCTCACTGAGCCCTGAAGACATGGGTGTCACCTATCTTAGCATTCCTGGCAATGGAAATCTAGAGACCCTTAGGTGGCCTAGCCACTGGGACTCAAGACTCGAGAGGCCTGAGGCCTCTGTTGCAGGAAGACTTCCCTCCCATAAATCTGGAAGATTCTATTACTTAATGGAACTTGAATTAAGAGATAACAGCATCCAGTCATGGCAGACAGGAACTGAGTTTAACTGAAAGTCCCAGGTCACACCCGAGTCATCTGCTTCTAGGCGAGGAACATGAAGGCAGACAACAGCAGATGAGGTGCCTGCCTTGTCCTCAAATTTCTCCAGGTGCATGGCATTCCAATCTTACTCCCCACCAGTGTGTAAGCTTGCTGAGGGCAGGGACCCTGCCACATGCTCCTTTGGTTGCCCCCTCCCCCACCTCCAGCACCTGGCATGGTGCTGGGCACACAAGAAGGCTCAGTAAATACCTGTTGGTTGATTGGCTCGGGTGCCACCCTGCCCAAGTCCCTGGGATGTATGCAATGCTTATGGGAAGAGAAAAAAGGAAGTGGGATGATTTCGGATCCTTCTAGAAAGAAGTGGGATGGCATCCTGCCTCTCCCCTCTCAATCAAAGGACCAGCTACAGAAGCAGCAGCAGGCAGGGCGCAGGGGAGTCAGGGGACATACAGGCCTCCTCTAGTTTGGCGATGTGAAGCAGGGCTCGGTTCTTGGTGCTGCTGAGGGTCTTCTCCAGGCACTGCAAGCACAAGGTAAGCTGCTTCTCCCCAGGGGCCAGAGTGCCAGCCTCCAGCCCTTCCTGGAGTCGCTCCGCAAAAGCTGCTGTACATCGAAGCAGCCAGTGGAGAGCGCTAAGGAGCGCTCGGCACAGCCCGACGCATTCCTCTGCTTTGCCGTGGCAACTACCCAAAAAGGATGAAAATTTGTATCTATTCCAAAAGCTGAAATCCAACCCACACCAATGTTCCCCCAGAGTCTCTGGCACAACACTATTAGGGGACAGAGTTGGAAAGTTGGCAGAATCCTAGGTAAGACACCTAGTCTAGCCAGCTTCCACTAGACAAGATCTCAGAGTAGCTCTTCCAAATAGAGAAGGGGCATTTTGTCTTAAGGAAATGGTTAGAAGCTGGAGGTGGGCAGGTGGACAGAAGAAACATGGGACCCAGAACTGTCTGTCAGTTCTGGTCAGTCTGTCTCCCAGACTATGGGCTTTCCTCGCACTGAAAGAATAATGCAATGCTCTGATCTTCCTCATCCATCTCTTACCTGAGGCGGTCACAAAACATGTCCATGATGTCCAGCAGAGCCTGGACACACAGGTCCCGGGAAAAGTCATCGAACTGCAGAAAGAACAGTGGGCAATGGAGGCCCAGCACTAGCTAGTCAGCCCTCTCTCACAAGCTCGGCAGCTTCTCCTCCTCCAGCCCTGGGCCGCAGACTCTCCATATGCAAATGTGTTCCTATTCCCAGGACCTCCACTCCTCCCTCAGGGGGAGAGGCATTGGGAGTTGCCTGTCCAGCCTCAGGAGACACATGACCAGAGTGGCCAGGCTGGTGGCCTTGTCTGTCCCCTCCCACAGCTCCTGAGGGGCCATGGCCATACCTTACTGATGGCGCTCAGCACAGAAGAGCAGGACACCATCTAGAAGGAAGATATAGGGCGACATTCAGTCACATCATCTACTTGATGCTTACATTGCCACAGCTCGGGATCCCCAACCCCTTCAAGAGGCTTCCTCAGCTCTTTAAAAGACACACGGTATGTGTGCTATCCTTACTGCTGCGTCCATCAGACTCAGTGCAAATGGCATCCACACAAGCCGAACGAGAGGGTTTTTGAGTCCCCAAAAGGTATCCTGTCTTGTCTTTATGCTGTTCCTTTCCAAAACTAAATGAAGTTCAGTTGGCCACTAGTGGGTAAAAGAATCACCCAGAGTGACGGCCATGTTGTTTTATTTCCATGTATGGGGACAGGGAGTCCTGGGGATGAAGTTCAGACCTCGGCCTGCTAGGTGAGGAGGGACTCTGCAGAACTGAAGATGCACATCAGTGGGCGGTGCCAGCCCAGCTTGTCCCTAAACTCAACTTGACGCACAGAGGCAGAGGGGTGGGGGTGGGGGTGGGGGTGGGGGGTGCATGTCAACACTCTCTGAGCCTCTACACTAACTGGCCCCATTGCTTCTTTTATCAAGAAGACTAACCGACCTGGGCGGTGGTGGCATATGCCTTCAGTCCCAGCACTAGGGAGGCAGAGACAGGCAGATCTCTGTTTGAGGCCAGCCTGGTATATGGTATATAGAACAAGTTCCAGGACAGCCAGGGCTACACAGAGAAATCCTGTCTCAAAAAAAAAAAATAAAAAAATAAAAAAAAACAACCAGAGGGTGGAGAGATGGCTCAGAGGTTAAGAACACTCACTGGCTGCTCTTCCAGAGGTCCCAAGTTCAATTTCCAGCAACCACATGGTGGCTCACAACCATCTGTAATGAGATCTGATGCCCTCTTCTGGTTTGTCTGAGGTCAGCAACAGTGTACTCACATATAATAAATAAATAGATAAATCTTTTTAAAAAAATCAACCAACCAACCAACAAGATGAATGGCGGATGAGGTGAGCAAGACCTGGGGCTCAAGCCCCAGCACCAGAAAAATGACAAGAACCAGTGACCATGAAGGACACAGTGACAGCCCCATCATCCCAGCTACTCGGAGGCTAAGACTGAAGAATCACTGAGCCTTTACTTTGACATCAGTCTGACCATCATAGCGAAGCTTTGAGTCAACAGAGACACAGGTGTGGACAAGGACTGATAAATACTGACAAATATCTCCTCCAGGAAACAGAAGGCGCCTACTGCCTCCACAGAGCTGGGAATTACTATCCAGTAATCATGGCAATCCTGAAGTTTGTAGAATGAGTACATTAAAGCATACACTTAGGTCAGCACTTCCTAATGTTGCTGCCACAGCTGCACTAGCAAGGAAGCCACCAGCCACAGACCTGTGAGAGCCAGCACTCAGGACTGCTGTAAAGGTCAAAGCCAACCTGTGCTACATTGCGTAAGACCCTGGCTCAAAAGTCAAAAACAAAGAAATGAAATGAGAACTCTGGCTCCTGGTGCTTGGTGTGTAGTTGAGTGGTGGGGTGCGTGCCTAACGTGTACAAGGCCTCCATTCCATCCCAGTACTGCAAAATAAATAATTTTCTTTTATTTTTATGTGTACATGTGTTTTGCCTGCATATATGTGTGTACCACATGAATGCAGGACCTTGGAAGTCAAAAGGGGCACAGAATCCCCTGGGACTGGGATAGGTGGCCAGTTTCTGGGGTTTTTTGTTTTTTTTGAGACAGGGTTTCTCTGTGCAGCCCTGGCTATCCTGGAACTCACTATGTAGACCAGGCTGGCCTCCAATTCACAGAGTTTCATTTGCCTCTGCCTCCCAAGTGCTGGGATTAAAGGCATGAGCTGCTGTGCTTGGCCAGCAGCTAGTGTTCCTGACTACTGAGCCATCTCTCTGGCCCACAATAAACTCTTAATTCCTCGGGCATATGACCCTCAATACAAGTGCTGGTGCCGACGGTGTTACTAAATACAAAAAGAGCAAGTTCTTTACTGTAGAAAATCTTATT
This sequence comes from Tokudaia tokunoshimensis, assembly GCA_036184795.1. NCBI lineage: Eukaryota > Metazoa > Chordata > Mammalia > Rodentia > Muridae > Tokudaia > Tokudaia tokunoshimensis. The sequence continues at coordinate 23,227,361 of BTHU01000010.1, read as the reverse complement.
AGACCATGTTGCTCCAAAGTTTCCTCAAGACATTAAGAAATGTTATAGGGGTTGGTGAGCCGCTCAGCTGAAAGAGCAGGTACTTGAGATGGTCCCGGCTTCTACCCCCGCACCACAAACGGAATCTTTTTCACATGCACACACATAGTGCTTCTGTGTGATATATGATTTAAAAACCTAAATTAAAAACATACATAAATACATATATCCTCATTGTAAGACTTCTCAGAACCATAATGCATTTATAAACAATGAGAGATGACTCAACGAGTAAAGATACTTGCTGCCAAATCTGACGACTTGAGATCAATTCCCAGAATCCATAGCTGGAAGAACTGACCCCCACCAACGTGTCCTCTGCCTTCCACACACCATGGCGCGCATGTCCCCTTCCCAGAGGTGCACAAGCAGGAGCCTCCAAAGTCATTTCATCTCGAGATCTTATTTAAGTAGTATTTCCAAAATATGTATTTTATCTAATTTAAATTCTATCTGGACAGTAAATTCCTTGCAGACAGAGATAATTGTCCATTTATATCTGTTTCTCCAGCACCTGGCCTTGGACTTGTCCTTAGGAAATTTTCATTGCTTCAAGTAACTGAATTCTATTAATGAAATACAATCTAAAAAAAATGTTTACCTTTCGGTACATTTCTGTTAGTAAATATGCTCAACACCATAGAGAGCCAGTTTGCTAGATATGATTTGTTCTGAGCAGATTTAAACTCTTAATTCGGTAGGCTGAGGTGGATGTGGTTTGGTGCTGAGTGTGAGGCTACCACGCTTAGGCCCCGGGTTTGCACTGCAGACAGTAACAGGACCGGCGTGCTCGCAGCGTGTGCTCAGAGACGATGACGCTCATCACCTGAGCAGACTGGCTCAGACATTTTAAACCAGACCTCGTGGATGAACACGAGCAAAATACAGACAGGGCTTAAATACAGACAATTAGCATTCAGAGCCATCAGCAGCAGGACACACTGTGAAGCCAACTTGAGTGTCTGACAGTGAGCAGAAAGTTGGGAGAATGCCTGGGCAGAATGACCGAGCCGGTCCAGGCCAGTGTTTGTTTATTTATAACCGATGTCCCCATAGCGAGAGCTTGGAGAAGAACTGAACCCTGCTGGATGCCAACCTGTAGGGGGAGCTGGATGCTTCAACCTAAAAAAAAATAATAATAAAAAACCTGGACCCCACACCAAGAAGAGAAACCCCCGACTGGGCACGTTCTTATTGCGGCTGTTAGGTCAGAAAGAACCGATGGCCTTCACATGGTGTATTCTGTGCATTTCCTCTAAGCGTATCAGTTACGTTACAATCCAGACACACCTGAAAGCACTTACACATGGTGACCTGTTCCTCCCAGCAGGACTTAAGTTGGCTCCAGTCTTAACAATTCCACCAACTAGTCACTCTGAGTTGACACAAGACCTTGAGCCTGGAGGCTGGCGTGGCCGTCTGCACACGTGGCTCTCCCAGACTGACCTGGCAGCTGTCCTCTCGCTCTTCTTCATACCCAACACCCCCAACCACTCCTAAGTGCCCTCTCCAGGCGTAGCACCCGACCAAAGAGCCTCTTAACTCTGGAGGAAGAATAAATTACTAATTTTGCATAGCACTTGACAGGCTGTGAAGATATTCAGCCTTTCTGAGCTTGCCTTTCTCGTCGGTGTTTATGTATCTCAAGAGCCTCCTATTTTAGAGAGAGCTTCCCACAGACCCGACATTTCATTTAACCACTCTCTCTGTTCTTTCCAACAGAGTTCTCTACTCTCACGGTCTCTACCTCCACACCTTCTGCTCTCTCTTCAACACACTGCAATCACTTCTGTGCTGACCCCTGCATTAATCTTTTCCTCCCAGCTACCAACAAACTCTCACTTCTGATGGAGTCCAGTCTCCTGGCTGCCAGTGATGTCACCAAGTACATCCTTGATTTTCAACCTTTCCTTCCTTTATACCTTCTACCTGTCTTTGCTCTCTTCAGACCGTTTCTAATACATGCTTTTGATGTGACTGGGTGCTTAGGAATCTGGCGTGGACCACTTCTCTGGCCCATATTCCCTGAGCAATGCCTTCCACGCCCACATCCCCCATCACCATCTGGCTCTGACAACTTGCTATGATTTGTCCCCGATAGATATAACCCTGAAAGCTGACTGGATGAACCGATACACGGACTCATAAAGTGATGGCACTGTCGGAAGGGGTGGCCTAGGTGGAGAAAGAGAGGCATGTTCTTGAGAGGCTCTATCTTGTCCCCAGCCCCTCGTCTGCGTTTTTTGCTTCCTAGCTACCAGAACAAGAGTGACGACTCCTGTGCATCTTTCTAGCACTCCGTTCTGCCTCAGTACTGCCTAGAAGTGACAAAGCTGGCCAGTCATGGTCTAAACAAACCCTTCTTCCCTTAGGTGGTTTAACTCTAGTATTTTGTCACAACAGAAACTGACTACACATTTCTAAACCAGGCGCTCACATTCAGACTCCTGAGCTCTAGGCTAAACTGGTACCTCCGTCTGACTGTCTCACACCTTGGATGTAAAAGGCCAGAATCATCTGCTGCCCTCACTACAGACCAACTGAGGACGCTTCACTTGGTTCTAGTCTCCCTCATGCTGCTGACTGCATGGAAACCAGACATCCAGGTCCCACCTTTGACCTCTTTCCTCCACTCACCCAGTTAATCAACAAACCCTCCCAACTGGACTTCCCAAACCAGTGGTTTTCAGCCTTCCTAACACCGTGACCCTTTAATGCAATTCCTCACGCTGTGGTGACCCCAACCATAGCATTATTTTCATTGCTGCCTCATAACTGCAAATTTGCTACTGCAGGATGTCTGATATGTGACTCCTAAGAGAGGATCATTCAACCTCATGAAGGGGCCACAACCCACAGGCTCTTGAACTGTTCTTAAACTCATCCTTCCCTAAAATCCTGTTGGTTACTCTCCAACCTGAATTATTCAACTGGCCTGAGTTGAGGACTGGAAAACTACATCTTACAAATCTGCCTCCTCAATAACACTGTCTCCTGCTCTCATGCTGTAGGAACCGAACAGTGGTGTCCTAGAACTGGCCTGAAGATGTGACATAGTTACCATCTAGTCCTTTACAAGGACAGACAAAAAACAATCTGAGGAGTAGTTTCCCTGCTTTCTGTCTCATTAACAAAAATTTAAATTTAAAATGTGTCTGTAAACTGACATGCCTGAAAACGGCCAACAACATTTTTCAAGGATTGTGTTTTTATTTGTATGTATGTGTGTATTATGTGTTAAAGATTGTGTTTTGGGGCTGGAGAGATGGCTCAGTGGTTAAGAGGACCCAAGGTTCCAGTGCTGTTAGGGAGAGCAGGGGGAACTGTGGGGGTGGGGATGGAACTGCTGCAGGGGGTCCCAGTGCTGGGGGGGGGGGGAACTGCAGGGGGTCCCAGTGCTGACAGGGAGAGCGGAGAGACTGCCAGGGGGGAGAGAACAGTGGATTCCCAGCCGAGGAAGCATGGACTCAAGCAGTGTCCCTAACACCAACACATACCACAGGGCTGTATTTCCACAGAATACAACTATTGGTAGTATTTGCTGACTGAAGTCATTGGGTAGCTGTGGGGAAGGAGACTGGACAAAAAATGAAAGTGAAGTTTCTAAAAGAATGGAAATGTCTTGTCTGTCAGCTATTTTGGACGCTGGGGACATGAATACAGAGAATTGTTAAAAATCACTGAATATGGGCATTTTAGGACTAGAGGTGAGGCTCAATGAAAGATTGCTTATGCATCACCCAGTTTCTATCCCCAGAGCCCACCCTATGAAAAGACACAACTACAAAACCTGTACACCTTATCCTAATTTTACACATTTATATATATACCTACATTAAAGTGTTTCCTTGTGTGTATGCGCATTCCTCTGTGTGCTGCTAGTATCTATGCATGTATGTGCACATGCATGTGGAGGCTGGATGTTGATATAGGGTCTTACAACTGAACCCAGACCGCAGCAGTATGGCTCGGCAAGCTAGCCTCATATTAGCTCCGGACACCTCATTTCTGCCCTCCAAGCACTGGGATTACAGGCTGGCTGCCATGACTTAGGTTCTGGGGATCTGAGCTCCAAATCCTCATACTTCTCTACCTCCCCCCCACCCCACACACACACACTCACTCCCCCCCCCCGGAATTCTTTTCAGCAATAAAAATCTCGCCACACTGTTTCTCTTCCTGAAACTCCTACCATGACTACAAGTGGCTGTGATGAAGCCCACGTTCCTCACATTACCACAGGGCCCCTAGTATCTGACCTCTCCTTCTCCAAACCACCTTCTTACACCAAGTGGCACAGTGACTTATACCTGTAACCGCAGTATTTGGGATGCAGAGGCAGAAGGATTGCCATGACTGTAAGGTCAGGAGGAACTAAAGATCAAAACTCTGTCTCAAACATAATAAAAATTGAGCTGGGCAGTGGTAGCACAGGCCTTTAATCCCAGCAAAGGCAGGTGGGTCTCTGAGTTCAAGGCCAGCCTGGTCTTCAGAGTTCCAGGCAGCTGGTGTTGCTACAGAGAAACTCTGTCTCAAGAAAAAAACAAAAACAAAAAACAAAAATCAAAAAATTTTGTCTCCTTGAAATACTATGCAGCAAATCTCAAGGTATAATTCAAGGAATACTTAGGGTTTCCAACACCTTTTTGAGGAACTGGAAACCCCAGCTATGTTTAAAATGAGGCTGAGAAGGAGACTCAGCAGGTAAAGGCGCCTGCTAACATGACAAACTGAGTCTGATTCCAGGACCCACATGACTGACCCCCAGAAGCTGTTCTCTGACCTCCACGTGTATGTGAAGCTCAACACACACACACAAACAAAATGAATGTAAAAGATTTTACATAATACTAAGGTATAATTTACCTCCCAACTCACATTTTCTCACAGTTGTGCAATGGAGTATCCCAGAGATTCAATGATGTGTAATGACATAGTGTAGCTAAATGTGGCAACAGCTAGATTATCTATATAACTCAGTCATACAGTTCCCAAATGACTATTTCATGATGTTGCAATGCTCAGTGCTCATGCACCATGCTCTACAGCCCCAGCATGTACCTGTAATCTAGCACTTGGAGGGATGAAGCAAGAGGTTTAGGAGTCTGAGCCCAACCTGAACTACATAAGGAGACTCAGTCTCCAAACAAACAATTACGCTTCAGTAAAATATCAGCTCAAAGTACCAAAGGGTCACTGAGGGTGTACGTAGGTGGTAGAGCAGTCACCTTGTGCCCATAAGTTCCTGGGCTTGATCCCCAGCACAAGGAAGAAAAGTCCAAGAGAAACCAATGAATTTGAATGTAACAGTATAAAGTCATCGGTGATACAGCTCATGTTACCTGATACAGTTTAGTATAGTAACAAAGAATAAACCCAGGGGTGGTGGCACACACCTTTAATCCCAGCACTTAGAAGCAGAGGCAGAAGGATCTGTCAGTTTGAGGCCAACCTGATCTACATAGTGAGTTTCAGGATATCTGGAGCTATACAGAGATAGGTGTGAGACAGGGTTTCTCTATAGCATTGCAATATCATAAACAAACACAAAGAAACAAAAAACTAGGACGTTGTCCATTCTAGGCAAGCACACGCTAACGGAGTTCCATCCCTACGTCTGAGGAAGTGTACCTTCAATTTCTGTCTCCATCCCTATGATATCAAGTATGTGTTTGGTACATATAAACAGAAGTGCTGGGCAGATCCCTGGAACCAGAGTGCTTGGTCCTAAGGACCCAGCAGCTGCACAAAGGACTTGGTGGCCCCATGCCTTACCATCTGGCTGAGAAATGAACCAGACCCTCAGCCTTCCCACTTGACACCTTCTCCTTGGTGGTTTCGGACCTCAAAGGACAATTTCTACCTTCTGTAAAAGAACAACTCTTTGGGATTGTTTGTGAGTTTTGTTCTAAGGCCATGTGCGAGCCTTTAGCTGTCAGAACTAGCGATGTTCTAGGGCCCTCACGGCAGACCCTGAACAAAGCTGGTGGCTGTTCTCCATGAGACACAGTTGCTCACAGGTCCCTTTGAGTGGCAGTGGCAAGAACTCACCTACTAAGTATTTAGGGTGGAACTGCCCTGTGCCCACCCTGTCTCCTCCCAGTTCCTGCTGTTCCCTCCAGCACAAACCAGATGTGAGATTCATTGAGATTTTTCTGTTTTTACAGATTCAAGCAGAATGCCTTTGTGTTCTAATAAAACTAAAATAAGAAAGAAATGAAGGAAGAAAGCAAGCAAGCAAGCAAGCAAGCCCTGGGCAGTGTTCAGCTCTGTGGCACCAATGCCAAATTATCTTCAGCTCTTTTGTGGTGCTGGGGGTCAAGCCCAGGGCCTTGTGCAAGCTAAGCAAACACTTTACAATGAACTCTACCTGCAGCCCTCACTTTCAGTAGTGGATATCTTGTGATTTCTCCCGCCCAGCCTGTATATAATTTCCTCTCTGCTCTTCATTCTTATTCATCTGTGTTGCTAACTCCTACTCAACACAGAGACCTTGATTTAAACATCACTTCCTCTAGAAAGCCTTCCGTGATTGCTCAGGCAGGACTAGGCATCACTTCTAAATCCTCTCTTCATTTTTTTAATTAATTAATTTATTTATTATATGTGAGTACACCGTAGCTGTCTTCAGACACTCCAGAAGAGGGCATCGGATCTCATTACAGATGGTTGTGAGCCACCATGTGGTTGCTGGGATTTGAACTCAGGACCTTTGGAGCAGCAGTCAGTGCTCTTAACCGCTGAGCCATTTTTTTTTTGTTTGTTTTTTGTTTTTTTGTTTTTCGAGACAGGGTTTCTCTGTGTAGCCCTGGCTGTCCTGGAACTCACTTTGTAGACCAGGCTGGCCTCAAACTCAGAAATCGTACTGCCTCTGCCTCCCAAGTGCTGGGATTAAAGGCGTGCGCCACCACCGCCCGGCTCTCTCTTCATTTCTATACTCTGTCCTAACCATACCATAAACCCAATCAATCAATGATCAGTGATAGTCTGCATTGCCTTCAGTTTCCCTCGTGTACTAGGATTAAATCCCCAAATACCCATATAGGGATTATAACTCAAAGGTAAGACACTTACCTAGCAGATCCTAGGTTTGATTATCACCAACCACCCACTCCCAAATCAATTGTGGGAGGCAGTAGGAGAAAAATCAGGAATTTGAGTACAGCCTGGGCTACATAAGACATTGTCTCAAAAACAGAAACAAGGATCTGGCAAAGAGGCTCAGCAGGTAAGAGTGCTTGGCATGTAAGCCTGCTGATGTGAGTTCAAATCCCCAGAAAGGTGGGAAGAAGAGAACCAACTCCCCAAAAGTATCTTACCTTCACATGGATTCTGCAACATACATGTCCCCCTCGCAGTAATTACATGTAATTTTTTAAAGTTTTACTTGTAAATGTATTTGGAGAGAGTAAATAAATGTAATATTCATTCATTGCAACAAATGAAAGTGTTATTTTTTGTAAGAAAATAAGCCTAAACGGACAACTGTCAGTTCTCCAGGTGTTTCACCTCCAAAAGCCAGGAGTCTGGAATGTTTACCTGGGAACTAATGGCGTACTTCAGGTAAGACAGGAGAAGAGGATTGGGGGAAGGTCCAATCATGGCCTGCTCCAGGAGTGCTTCTGCAAGGGAAATTAAAGTAAGGATGAATGGTTACAGCTTTTCTGGGGATGCCCCTCCCATCCTTCCTTCCCCATTTTACTTGAGACCTGCTAGGTTGAGAATGTCCCAGGTGGCTCCTTTGGGAAAGAATTTTTTCATGTTGATTGCCCATTGGTAGTCACTCCATCGCTCCTTCCAGGCTTGCAAAATGGCCTGCTTCAGGTTCACCACCTTCATGATGTCACTCCAAGCAGGCGAGGCGAGTGACAAGGTGGGAATTTAAAAACGGGGACAGTTGAGAACTGGAGGGAAAGAACAAGGGAGAGGTAAATTGAAAGGAAATTCGGGAAGACTTAAGCAAAACAGAAAAACTAGACAGAGTAGGAGGAGTCAAGGTAGCGGCTCTCTCACCCTCTCAGTTTCTGAACCTCCTTTTCTTGAATTGGGACAGAAAGTGTCTCCAAAGCCCTAAAGAGAGCTGGAAAGGGTTAAGCCCGCTCCGGTTGCCTAATTATGCCCTTCGCTGTAGCTGCGCTCCTCACCACTACCCCTAAACCTAGATCTACCCTCTCCCCATTTCCTCTACCTTCCTCAGCCCTGAAGCTGTAATTCCTTCTTTTCTTTCATCCACCATCTCCCCAAATTTAAGCCTACCAGACAAACGAGTTCTATATCGTAGGCAGCGCCATCTTGACACCTATTAAGGAAATCATTTACTATTGGACGGCGGCAACACACACCAACCAATAGAAACGCAGCAAGAGTCCGTTCTACCACAATACCTTCTGGGAATTGTAGTTCTTTGTCTAAGACTTGACTAAGCCGCCAAACAAGAAGAAGGATTAATCTAATTGGTTCTGGTGGTTTTTATCTGAGATTATCCGAATAGCTGAGTTACGTTGGTACCTAGAGATTCGGGGTCTAGGCAGAAGCCAACTCTCTGTCTCCCAGTGATGTCGCCATCTACCCCTACCTTCAAGCGTTCTGATACTGTAGTTATTCCCCAGAAACGAGGCCCAACAGTGGATTCTAACCTGGCTTCTGTTTTGGGTTCTAATCTGGCTTCTATTTGGGTTTTGGCTTTTGTTCTCCAAAGCCCCTGTAGCCATTAGTGTTCGCATTTTCACATTTCTATTCCAAAAGGGACACTGAAGTGTGGCTAGCTGCACAATACCACCATTTCACCCCCAAATCTGACAATTTTCCCAGAATTCACTGATCCTGAATACTGTTTGTATTCAGTATAAACTGAATAAAAGGAAATAAAACTGTATAAAAGGAAATAAGGAGAAAACTGAAGCCAGGCATGGTGCCACACTTCCTTAGTCCGGGCACTCAGGAGGCAGAGGCCGTCAGATCTCTGAGTTCGAGGCCAGGCTGGTCTACAGAGTGCGTTCCAGGACAGCCAGGAGGACTACACAGAGAAGCCCTGTCTCAAAAACACAAAACACAAAAGCAAAAACAAAACTACAACAGAGGAAATATGGGTTAAGATTATTATGTGTCTCAAAAACCATTTAAGAAGGTCTAGGGAAACAAAACGTAATGTGGTATTGTGGGTGAGACCATCCTGTGCAGAAACACATTCAGAGGCAGAGTTTTATCACCCCTCTTTTTCTTGGCTCCCAATCTCATATCCCAAGGAGATAAGTCAGCCTGATTCTTCAAATTCCGTTTATATTCTCCAACAACTCTCTTCTATCCCACCCTCCTTTTTATACAGCTAGGAAAGCACTCTACCACCAAGCTACATTCCCCACCCCAAGCTAACTTTTGAATGAAAATCAGAATAAATATTAAGGAAGCAGTCCACACAGGCTCTAAACATGGCCTTGTAGACATGTCAGAGACTGACAGGATCCAGGGTACCTGGAGCACGCTATGAACAGGGAGAGTATGGTTGGAGTGCAGCCAAATCACATCCTTCTAAGATGGGTACTGCCTGTGGTCTTCCTCCATCTCTCTCCACACACACCCGTTTTTATTCTGCTCTTTTGTGCCTTCCCAGGGGATACTACTAGAGAATAGTATTTATAAAAAATAGCTGCCAAGAATGTGGAGCCAAATCTTCCAAAGCAGGAAGGAAGGAGAACTCAGACTCCTGATTCATAACCATCAGGCTCCCCCCTCCAAACAGACCTGCACTCCTTACTGCCACATTTGCCTGTAGCAAGCCCCCTGCTCCTTTCCTGTTACACAGCCCAATACCTTACCACCACCATAAATTGTTTCTGGATACAGATGCTCTTTCCCTACCCCTCAGAGCCCAAACGGCCCCTCTTGGACAGGCTGTCAATTCTGTGAGTGCTCTTTATTGAATTAGTAAGTGTTGGTCCAGCCCATATGGGAGGGGGTGGAGATATTTAGGCCTAAGGATGGTTAGACTCTGAGCTCAAATCCTTCCCTCTGGCGCAAATCCTGGCAGATTTCTGAGAGGGAGGGTGCCCCGCCTCCACACTTCATAATGCTGAGAGGCAGCTTTTGGTATTGAGCCATCTGCCTTCCCTGGTCCCCTACTCCTCACCAGCCGCCCATTCTTCAGGCTTGGCAGGGTTTCCTCAAGGACTCAACTGTATGTACAAGGACTCCCTTAGCCTCTGGGCAAGGACCATCACAGACTTCTTTACTTTGACCTTCCTGCTTCTCTGGTCTGCAAATATCAGAGCTAGTCTCTCTCTAACCCACCTCCTCCTCCCTCCTGGGAACGCTTTTAAGCTCTCTGATTTACCTATCACACAAGAAAGACTTCATGATAATGCTCCCAAGAATGAGAGAAAAGATGCTATGTTCCCTTTGGGGTATATGCAGCATGTCTCCAGCTCCTCTCAAGCTCCCCCACTGGCCTCTACTTACTCCACTGTCTCTAGCTGTCTCTCAGAGGCTGGGCTCCCACTTCCTAATTCTGAGCCCCAGTATCTTTACCATTTATGAATTTATTTTATTATTTATGTGTGGTATGTGTGTATATGATCATGTGTAGGTGCATGAGTGTGCACGTATGTGCATATGCACACTCGGAAGCCAGAGATTGACTTGTGTCATCCTTAATTGTTCTCTGCCCAGTTTTTTGAGACAGAGTCTGAACTTGGAGTTCACCCTCTTTATTTGGCTAGATAGCTGGCCAGTGGGTTCCAGGGATCCACCTGATTCCACCACTACCGCTTCCCCAGCACTGGGATTATAGACGTGAGCTGCTGCATATGGATACAAAGGAGCCAAACTCACGTTCTTGCAAGCAAGCACTTTACTAACTGAGCCATTTTCCTATCCCTTAAAAAAAAAAAAAAAAAACATTATATAGCTCAGGCTAGTCTGAAACTTGCAGTGTAGCAGGTTAGCTTCAAACTCTTGCTTCAGTTTCCTGGCTGCTAGAATTATAAGCTTGCACTACCACACTAAGCAACATCTTCAACATGTTGAGTGGTCTGGCTGAAGAAGAGGAGTAGCTGAAGAAGAGGAGTCGCTGGAGAAGAGGAATAGCTGGAGAAGAGGAGTAGCTGGAGAAGAGGAGTAGCTGGAGAACAGGCGCACAGAGAAGCCAGCAGGCTGAGTGACATGGAAAAATCTGGAGCCGTTGAATAAACAAACCATCCTGGCCTCAGAGTAAGAGGTTGCAAGAAACAGGGTTTAGGGAGCTGGAGAGAGAGCTTGTGGCTAAGAGGACTTGTTGCTCTTATAGAGGACCGACATTCAGTCCCCAGCACTAAAACGGTGGCTGCCGGGCGGTGGTGGCGCACGCCTTTAATCCCAGCGCTTGGGAGGCAGAGGCAGGTGGATTTCTGAGTTCGAGGCCAGCCTGGTCTACAAAGTGAGTTCCAGGATAGCCAGGGCTACACAGAGAAACCCTGCCTCAAAAAAACAAAAAATAAATAAATAAAATAAATAAAATGGTGGCTCATAGCTCCACTTCCAAGGGATAAGATCCCTCTTCCTACTTCAAAACGCAACAGACATATACGTACATATACATGCAGGCAAATCACACATTATTTTTTTTTAAATCTTTAAAAAGGAACAGAGTTTTACACTCAAGGTGGAGTGAATGTTCCTGACAACAGCAACAACACGGTAAATGTATTCGTCAGGGTTCTCTAGAGTCACAGAACCTATGGGTAGACTCTATATAGTAAGGGAATTTGTTGATGACTTACAGTCTGTAGTCCAACTCCCAACAATGGTTAGCAGCAGCTGTGAATGGAAGTCCAAGGATCTAGCAGTTGTTCAGTCCCACAAGGCAAGCAGGCGAAGAAGAGAGAGCTAATCGTCCTTCTTCCAATGTCCTTCTGTAGGTCTCCAGCAGAAGGTGTGGCCAAGATTAAAGGTATGTGCCACCACGCCTGGATCTGGGACTTGCTTTGTCCCAGATGACCTTGAACTCAGAGATCTCCCTGTCTTAATCTTCCGGGATTCATAGCCTCTATGCCTCAAGATCTCCAAGTCAAGATCCAGGTCAGAAACTTGTATCTCAGCCTCCAGATTAGGATCACAGGTGAGCCTTCCAATTCTGGATTGTAGTTCATTCCAGATATAGTCAAGCTGACAACCAGGAATAGCCACTACAATCCATCCCTTGTCAACTTGATACAAATAATATCTCATGTGCACATGAAACAATAACAAGGTCATGAATGCACCTAACATGATATAACTATTCCTTGTGCAATCGCAAATGCATTTGTAAATTTACAATAGACCAATGTCCCTGGGGAACATTCTTTTAGTGTCCCAACTTAAATACCAATTGATGTTAAAGAAATTGGAAGAAAGACAAATGTTTGTTTGTTTGTTTGTTTTTGTTTTTGTTTTTTTCGAGACAGGGTTTCTCTGTGTAGCCCTGGCTGTCCTGGAACTCACTTTGTAGACCAGGCTGGCCTCGAACTCAGAAATCCTCCTGCCTCTGCCTCCCAAGTGCTGGAATTAAAGGCGTGCGCCACCACCGCCCGGCGAAGAAAGACAAATGTATTCTTAACAAAATAAGACAAAAGCATTCATATTACTTTATAATCCTCGTTTCTGCAGCTGGTTACACGTGGCCTTAGCTGGTATTTATAACTACCTTCCTCTGCTACCCATTCTGTATTGCCTTCACCTTCGGCAAGCACCTGAGCAGGTCTTGACTCTTTTCCTGGAGGATTGGCCCATACCTTCATTCCTGATGGGTCTGTGTCCTTTGTCATCCTTCTTGGATTACGCTGTTGTAGTTTCCCATTGACTTTAATCACAGGACATGGTAGTACTAAGAGATGCCCTTAGGGATCTCCTGCACTCTAGACATATCCTGCTTACCTCCATTCTGGAGAGGCAATTCAATTTCCCCATGGTAATCTGGATCCACCACCTCTCCTAACATTGTTATTCCTTTCTTAGCCTGTTGGTTTAAGGGCATTAGAAGCCCAAAATAACCAGGGGGAAGTCTAAGCTTCCAGTTCAATGGAATGTTCATTGTGACTCCTGGTAGGAGCACTCCCCCCATCTTGAACCAAAACTTCTAGGCCAACAGAACCTAGAGTTGTGGGGACAGGAAGCAAAAATTTTCCTAGAGGGTCACTAGGAGTGATAGTGAGTGGAACTATTCCCTTTTCCACCACTTGATTCCTGGACCCGTGGATCTTGGCTATGGGAGAAACTGTACCATATATCAGACACTGATTCAAAGCATACACTGCCTTCTGAAGAACTCTGCCCTAGCTGTCCATGCTGTTGCCACCTAATTGGTGCTGTAACTGTGTCTTCAAAAGGCAAGTCCATCTTTCTATCAGACCAGCTGCTTCAGGATGATGGGGAACATGGTAAGACCAGTGAATACCATGATCGTGGACCCACTGTCACACTTCTCTGGCTGTGAAATGAGTTCCTTTGTCAGAAGCAATACTGTGTGGAATACCATGATGATAGATAAGGCATTCTGTGAGTTCGTGGATGGTGGTTTTGGCAGAACCATTACATGCAGGAAAGGCAAATCCATAACCAGAATAAATAGCTACTCCAGTAAAAACAAAAACATTGTCCTTTCCATGGAGGAAGTGGTCCAATGTAGTCAACCTGCCACCAGGTTGCTGGCTGGTCACCTCGAGGAATGGTGCCATATCTGGGGCTCACTGTTGGTCTCTGCTATTGGCAGATCTGGCATTCAGCAGCAGCTGTGCCCAGGTCAGCCTTGGCGAGTGGAAGTCTGTGTTGCTGAGCCCAAGCATAACCTCTATCTTGGTCACCATGGCCACTTGTTCATGTGCCCACTGAGCAATGACGGGGATGGCTGGGGAAAGAGGCTGACTGTCCACAGAATGGGTCATCCTATTCTTTTCTTCTTCAGTTAACTGATCATGAGGCTATAGGCGCATGCTTGGCAGCAGATGGCATTGTAACAGGAGTAGAAACCATAGGCATCTGAGCAACTTCTTCATGTAACTTGCTTGTGCCTTCAGGACCTGCTCTGGCCCGATCATGTATATATCACTTCCATTTGATAATAGACTGCTGCTGTGTACGTCCTACTTTATGACTTGGAGGGTCTGATAGCACCCAGCTCATGATGGGTACCAAGAGCTCAGACACAAAAATGCAGAAACAGTAAAATCATTTAGAAGCATACAAGGCCCAGAGAATTTTAGATTCCTTTTTTTTCCCCCAGAAGGAAACTGAGTCTTTCTCTCTCCTGTGTGGAACATTTTCCTCCAGAGGCTTACCTGACTCCTCATCCACAAGCTCCAGGTGTGAGGAAAGAAAGCCATTTACACACTTACACACATAACTGCAAAGTAGTTCCCAAATTGGAATCCCTGCTTTCAAAGACTGGACAGGCCAGATGGCTCAGTGGTTAAGGGCACTGACTGCTCTTCCAAAAGACCTGGGTTCAATTCCCAGGCAGCTCACAACTGTCTGTAACTCCAGTTTCAGGGGATCCAACATCTTCTTCTGGCCTCTGAGAGCCCTGCATGCATAGAAACACATGTACCAAAACACTCAGACTATCGAAATAATTAAAAGATTATTTTAATCCCAGCACTCAAGAGACAGAGGGAGGTGAATCTCTGAGTTGGAGGCCAGCCTGGTCTACAGAGCAAGTTTCAGGGCAGCCAGGGCTAGACAAAGAAACCTATTGAGAAGAAAAACAAAACCAAACAACAAAAAACACCCAAACAAACAAACAAATCCCACCCTGGTTTCTATTTATTTGGGGAAAGAGATAACACAAAGAAACCTATAGGTGATTATACCTTCAGGACAGGCCTTGGGTCCCAACACTGTCTCTATCTTCCTGCTAACTCAGAAGTAAAAGGCAAAGTTTTCTAGGGGTTCTTTGTTTTTTTTGGAGAGGGATTTATTTGTTTTTATTTTATGTGTATGAGTGTCTTGCTTCTATGTTTGTCTGTATACTATATGTGTGCAGAACCCATGGGAGCCAGAAGGGGGAGACAGAGCCCGTGGAACTGGAGTTAGAGGTGGTTTTAAACTATCACATTGGTGCTGGGCACTGAACCTGGGTCCTCTGAAAGAGCAACTAGGGCTCCTACCTACAAAGCCACATCTCCAGCCCCTGGACTTTGCCATGTGTCCCAGGATGGATTGGAATTTACTAAGACACCTGACCTGGACTGGCCTCCAAGTCCTTGTCCTCTGGTTTTTGCTTTCTGAACAGTGATCACAGGTCTACTGTTCGACATACCCAGCTAGAAGGATGGAGTTCCAACCAATTCTTGAAGTTTCCTCATGCCTGAAGGATGCCTCCCTTCTCCATACTCCTGATAATTGAAGAAAGGAAGGGAGATGCTATAATCCTGGTGCCCCAGCCTTAGGGAAGCCAAGTCAGCCTGTCATTCTCTTTGTACTGCCTTTCCCTCCTAAAACCACCTAAGACCACTCTGTCACTGACTCTATACCTGTGTGTGCACAGAGGAGAGGTATGGGCGTGTCATTCCCCCAGTGCTGCCTATTTGTTTGTTTGTTTCTGCTTGGGTCTCTCACTGGCTTGGAATTCACCATATAGGTTTGGGCAGTAAAACCCAGGGATCCACCCATTTCTCTCTTCCCAGTACTGGGATTACAAGTGCTTGCCACAACACCTAGCTTTGTTATTGTTTATTTCTTTGTTTGTTTGTTTGTTTTGTTTTGTTTTGTCTCCCAGGTAGACCAGGCTGGCCTCAAACCCTCAGATATCCGCTTGCCTCTGCTCCTGAGCTCAGGGTTTAAGGTGAGCACCGTGATACCCAGCTGAGACACACAGGTTTTATTGTGGGTTCCCAGGGATGGTACTGAACGCCTCAGGCTTACAAAGCTAGCAGTTTGCTGCCTTAGCTCCTCTCCTTGGCCCTCACTGTGTCTTCTGTTCTTGAACCTCCATGGAGACTGTGCCATTCTGTCTTCTAACTGGACAGGGAGGGCTGCAGGGTGGCAAGCCTCACACTCTGACGGTCAATACTGGCCTCTGCCTCATTCTCTTCTCTCCTGTTGGCAAAGGAAGGATGAAGGGATAGTGGGAAGATGAAACCAGAAGGTGGAAACAGTTGGAGGATCCAATGCCTGGCACACATGAAATATTTTTTTAAAAGTCAAATGAGGGGCTGGGGAGATGGCTCAGTTGTTAAGAGCGCTAGCTGCTGGTTGCTAAAATTCCTTCCCACGAGGAGATGTAAGCAATGCCTATCCCTTCTCCTAAGGTCTCAATGACAAACTGAGCTGCAGTCCTACCAAGGTTCACTCCAGGGAACCAGTGACTGTCCTGGGCTTCTTTACAAAGCATGGGGGAGGGTTTACTTACAGGGGTATGGTGCTCCTTCTCCAACAAGCTATATCTGAAAGCCTTCACCCAGGAGGGTTGAGGACTTCCCCCTTAGCCAAATAGATGGAGAAACATACACACCAGTCCCGCATACATACTCCAGCCCCTCCTGGAAATGACTTGTAATCAAGGCAGGGCTGCTCACTGCAGATGGTAGAGAACAGCTGGAAACTCAGGTAAGGGTCTTGTGACCCTCCTCACCTTTCCATCAGGGGATGTAAACAGTCAACAAGTTCACAGGGATGATCCTTTTGCAAGGGAGGATATCTGAACTCTCCAAAATGGCAGTTCCTTGGCTCAGAAGACAGTCATCTACAACACTGCTCAGCCCTGGGATCTGAGTTTGATTTCCAGCACCTACATGGTGCCAACAACCATATCCAACTCCTCTCATGGGGAATTTGATATTTTCTTCTGACCTCTGCAGGCAACAGGCACGATTGTGGTACACAAATGTGAATGCTAATAGAAATACCCATATAAATAAAGTAATTTTTAAAAAATGAAGTCAACACTCAGGAGGCAGAAGCAAGCAGATTGCTGAATTTGAGACCAGCCTGAGCTATATAGTGAATTCCAGGATAGCCAGGAGGGACCACATAAGAAGAACCTGTCTTGGGACTAGAGAGATGGCTCAGCGGTTAAGAGCATTAGTTGCTCTTCCAGAGGTCCTGAGTTCAATTCCCAGAAACCACATTTAGCTCAAAACCATCTGTAATGAGATCTGATGCCCTCTTCGGGTTGTCTGAAGACAGCTATAGTGTATTTAGATAGATAAAACAAGTAATTCGAAGAAGAAGAAGAAGAAGAAGAAGAAGAAGAAGAAGAAGAAGAGGAGGAGGAAGAAAAAGGAAGAAAAAGACCCTGTCTCAAAAAATAAATAAATAAAAAGGAAAGAAAGGCAAATGAATGAATAAAGATAGGAGAAATCTTGTTTGTTTGTTTTTTGAGACAGGGTTTCTCTCTGTGTAGCCCAGGCTGTCCTGGAACTCACTCTGTAGACCAGGCTGGCCTCGAACTCAGAAATCCTCCTGCCTCTGCCTCCCAAGTGCTGGGATTAAAGGTGTGCACCACCACTGCCTGGCAGGCGAAATCTTGAAAGACAATCTGGAGAAAGCATTGGTTTATTAATTTGGATTGATTGATTGATTGATTGATTGATTGATTGATTTTTCAAGGCAGGGTTTCTCTGTGTAGCCCTGGCTGTCCTGGAACTCACTCTGTAGACCAGGCTGGCCTTGAACTCAGAGATCCACTTGCCTCTGCCTCCCAAAGCTGGAACTAAAGGTGTGTGCCACCACTGCTCAGTTTAGTTTATTTGTTCATATCTTCCTTTAGTTGTCAATGCCAAGGCTCACTAGGCCTGGACCTTCCCCTGGCTCCCTCTTCAGTGATCCACCTGATGGAGCAAAGGTGATTGATAAGGGAACATTAGTGGTCTCTTTACTCTTATCAGGGTAAACACTCATTTCCTAGATTCTTGTATCTTCCATACATTTAACCCCCAGTCTCTCCATATTGTCCCTTTTCTTGTTTTCTTTTTCTTCATTTCCGTTTTTTTTGACACCTCTGCCTGTGGAGCCATTCTTTTATTATTTATTTTAAGACAGGCTCTTTCTACACATCCCAGGTTGACCTGGAATTTGCTATGTAAACCTGGTTGGCCTTGAACTCTGAGATTTGTCTGCCTCTGCCTCTCGTGTGCTGGCATTAAATGTATGGCTCCTTTTTTCCTTTTAAATTGCATTTATGTGGATCTGAGTTCATACACATACATAGAGAAATTAAAGGACAACTTGCAGGAATGAGTTCTCTCCTTCTCCCATGTGAGTCTCAGGAATTGAACTCAGGTCCTTAGGTTTAGCAGCAAGTCCCTTTAACCACTGATCCATCTCACTGACCCATTTCTATTACCTGTTTTATTTGTTTGTTTAAGTTTCTTTTATGTGTTATGAGAATTTTATCTGCATGTATGTATGTGTGCCACATGTGTGTCTGGGGCCTATGGAGGTTCAGAAGATGGTGTTAGATCCCCCTGGAATTATGGAGAGTTCTAAACCACCATAGGGGTTCTGGGAACCAAACCCAGGTCCTCAGCAGTAATGCTTTTAACCATGAACCGTCTCTCCAGTCACTTCTAATGCTTCTCAATTGAGAGAGCATTAAGGGGGAGAAAGACATGTTTGGGTTTGGGTTCTCTTGACTGGTGGTACTTGAGCTCCTCTAGCCTTTCTTCTCATTTCATCTCCAGAAAATGGGGCTTTGTCTGCAGATCCAAGAGCTGATGGAGACCTCATCCCTTCCTGATGTCACTCAGCAAGCTCCGCATAACATGCACCAACCGGGAGGGCAGCTTGGTGGCAAAGTACGTGCTTCCCCTTTGCAGGCTCTGAGTTTGACACCCCCCCCCCCCCCGAACAACGAGGATGAAGGCGAGGCCTGGGCTAGCTAGCCATAGGGCCAGCGGGTGGACGGGCGGGTGGGCCTGCTCCCTCGCTCATCATCGCTGAGGAGCTGCGAGCTTCCCAGCAAAAGTGAAGGATGCTGAGTGGGTTTGAGCTGCCAAGCTTTCGGAGGAAGCTCTGCAGAAAAGCTACCTCCTGGTTCACAGGGGGTGGAACCCTCAAGAAATCTTGGGGTGCTTCCTAGCAACAGCCTTGGAGGAAGGGAGGGAGAGGAGAGAAGGAGGGGCTTGGGCATGTCTGCTCCCACTGGAGCCCAGAGAACAGGCTGTTCCTGCTGCCTCCTTGGCAACCAAAATCCAAGCTGGAGGGGAGGGGGCTGGCAGAGAGAGAGAGAGAGCCCCTTGGAGGGTCTGTCACGATCTCGCTCATGCCAACCTTCAGGTTTTTCCGGGAGGTGAAGAAGGACCTTGAATCAGAGATAAGGGGATAGGAGAGAACATACTGATGCTGATGTGGGGGGGGGGGGATGGTAGTAGTACATGGCAGAGGAGATAAACTGAATTGGAGAAGAGCTAGAAGCTTCAGGAAACAGGTAGGCAGGAGGAGCAGGTGGTAAGAGGGATGATGCAACACCAGGTCAGGGGGCTATAAGCCCAGACCTGGACTGGATCCTAGCATCTGGTGAGATGCTAGCTCTGGAGGCAGCATGCCCTTCCCTTTGCCCTTGTCCAGGTCTGTTATCAGCTCATATTGGGAACTCAGGGAAGGGTGGAGATGGCGAACCTTTATCTTTTAAAAGTTCAGTGTGGCCCTCTCTGTCTCTGGCAGGGGCTGGTTGAAGGTGGACTTGTTAAGTGTCCTTCATTTCACTTCGCTGTCCTTCGTCTTTAGAGCCTTACATCAAGACAGATGTGGAGGATGACTGAATGGACTAAGTCTGGTGGAGCAGGATTTTAATGCCAGAACTCAGCCCTCAGGAGGCAGAGGCAGGAGGATCAGGAGTCCTAGACTGTCAGTTGAGGCTCCATGGTAAGTTAGAAGCAAGACCCTGTCTTTAAAGCAAACAAGCAAACAAACAAACAGACCAACAAATAAAATGAAACCAACCAACAAATAACCCTCTAGACCGTAAAATGAGACGAGTACCACCTTGGTGCCCTGGGTTTTCTCAATCCTTGTCCTGGTCCAGATAACTGCTGAACCCCAGCCTCCTAGTCCTGCTTAGCTGAGGCAGAATATAATTGTATTTCTCATTCCCTGGGATTATCCCTTAGCTCCTCTGGTACCCCAATCCCAAGAGCCTACTTCCGTGTGAGCATGGACCCCGAGCCTGTACGCCGCCTTGCTCCCCAGGGTTTCAACCAAATTTGATTATTATCGAGGTGGCTTCGACTGGCAGACAGCCACCCTGGTTGCCTCAGTGCACGGAGAGCACTCTGCAGCCTTCTGCTCTAAACTACAGCTGTTGCATGTCCGCTGGGAGCCGCGACCAAGCAGGTTCATTTACTGTTTGCTGACTCTGCACACTGCAGCCTCAATTCCCCACTGCAGCTGCCACTGTACAGTGCAGGCTTCTTTCAACCATTATGCGTGTCCCCCAGTAACCGTAGGCTTCCACTTCGTTCCTCCCTCATCCAGCTTCCCTTCTCTTCCCTTTTGTATCAGGAGCCCCACCAGCGGCATCCTCCCTTTTCCTCATCCCTTGCAAACCCTTAAAACCCCTTGTAAGAGAAGTGAGTCCATCGGCTCAGGGTGTAGGCGGCTAAGATGAGCAAGGGCAGCCCAGCTTGGATAGACTGTTGGTCAGCATCCCACTCAGCAAACGATTCTATCCAGTATGAACTGAACGGTTAGAAGAGCAGCTCCCCTGACACACTCTCTGGCTCCTCCCCAAGAGCAAGCTGTGGAGGCCGGGCTCCGCCCTGGGAGCCGTGGGAAGGCTATGGCCCCCGCTGGTAAAACTGGGCTAATGACAGCGGGGGAATCGGCGGGGCCAGAGGGGGGTGCTAGGGTAATTAGACCTCTGCTTGGCGGTAGTAGATCCCGAGATGAAAGGGGCTCTGGCGTCACTGGCAGGGTTTTATGTCCGTGAATGCAGGTGTGTGTGTGTGTGTGTGTCTCGCACGTGCGTGCGCGTGCGCGCGCAAGGGTCCGGAACTGGCATGGAGACCTCTCTTTTGAGAAAATCAGTCCACCTATTTGCAGCCACTCTGCCCCTTGAACCATTTGGATTTTAATGTCACAAACAGGAGAGGAAATACTACCTCAGTGAAGCTGAGAGATAAGGGGCTGTAGCGAGTTTTGTCCGCCCCCATTCCCCAAGCTTAGCATAGGAGTATATTGTTGGGGAATGGCTGGTGGGCAGAGAATAGAAAGAGCTTCCATGGAGAACAGAGACGTTTGCAAGAGGAGGCAGTGGATCCAGCATTAATGTTAGAAATGAGAGAGGAGGCGCCATGTGGAACGAGCCTCCAAAAGTGCTAGAAAATAGGATGGTTGAAGTTAGGAGGATTTCAGAAATAACCTGTCCAACCTTTGGATTTTGTGCTCTTAGCCTGGAAGCTGTAATTTGTTCAAGGTCACACAGGGAGTTGCTCAGAAAGAAGGGACCCGAACTCTGAAACAAACTACCTTTAACGTTTGGTATCTGGACTTCCTCCCGGATTTATAAGGTGCAGCGATCTCTTCGGTCCTTCTTCCCACTACCCCAGGGTGCAAACCAGAAAACCCCCCCCTCCCCCAATTCTCCCTGCGAGTGAAAGCTATTTTATTTGAAAAATGACATCTTTCTCAAAACGTGTCACCGAACGTCGCTCCTGGACGGAGTCGCGGGGATGGGGGGGTGAGGTGGGCGAGTCTGAGCCTGGTGGGGGCCCAGGCGGTAGAAGGGCTGCGGGGCGGCCGGCCAGGGTCCGGGGAGCGGAGGGGGGAGAGGGGCGGGGAGCGGCGGCTGCGAGGCGGCCTGCAGGGAGCAGCCGCGAGCCGGCCGGGCGCGCGGAGCTGGAGCCCCAGCCGGAGCGGGGCGGGGGAGGGAGGAGCCAGAGCGGCCGCCGCCTCTGCCGGAGGAGCCGCGGGGCCGCCACACTCGCCCCCCGCCCCCCCGCGCTCACTCGCACTCACACCCCGGCGCTGGAGGCGGGCGGCCCGGGCCCCACCGGCCCCCCATGGACGCCCCCGGCACGGGGCGCTGAGACCCCCGCGTCGTCGCTCAGCTCGGTCCAGCGCGCCAAGCCGAGGTAAGGAGGAGGGAGCGAGGGGGCATTAATATGCAAATGCATCGCGATTGATTATGCAAAGCCGCGGGTCTCTGGCCAGCTCGGAGGCTGGCTGGGGGCGCCCAGGGGGATCCCGCCGCCGACCTCAACCTTTCCCGGCGCCCGGGTGACCCTGTCACAGCTCGAGAACTAGTCACTTACGCCCTGGGGAAGGAAGGTGCTGTTAAGTGGTCGGTGGGCCCCGGGGTTCGCCCGCGGAGATGGCGTCTGGGCCTCCCCTTCGAGGGCCCGCCCCGGCCTCTGTCCGGCCGGTCTGCTGCGCATTCCCGGGCTGGGCCCCGCTGCCTGCCGAAGCTCCCCCGCCCGCCGCGCCGCGGTTTGTTTACGGTGTGCCAGAAGCCTGTCGTGTCCCCTCCACCCCCACCCCACCCCCCAGCAGTCAAAGAGACCGAATGGCCTTTGCAAAGCTGTCTCTAGCTACGGAGGGCAATGTGGGTGCGGCGGCGGGGGGGGGGGCTTGCATGGGCTGGGGGAGAGAGAAACCCCCCTCCCCTCTCCACCTCTCCAGTTGAGCATGGCTTTCGGGTTGCAACACTCCTAATTGCAAAAACGCGGCGGGTGGGGTGGGGGGAGTGTGAGTGTGTAGTAGTGGGGATGTACTTGATGGTCCCTGGATGATTAGGAGAATCGCTGGCCTGTAGTTGGGGAAGGGAGGGAGAAATGGACCCGTGTTTTGTGTGTGTGTGTGTGTGTGTGTGCGCGCGTGCGTGCGTGCGCATGCATGTTCCCCGTTTCCCTCCCTTTGCAACGTGTCTCTGGTGCCCCTTTTCTGTCTTGGGCCCTCCCTTGTCCAGTGTGAAAAGAAGGCCTGGGAAGATGTCCGAAGCAATGGAGAGAGCCACCCATCTTAGGGGCTGGAGGGGGAGCACATAGAAAGAAAGCCAGGGACATGGGAGCCTGTCCCTGAATGCTGGCTCTGGACCCAGGAGGGGGAGGGGATGAAGGGGGCCATTGTCCAGGATGAAGGGGGAGTCAAAGGTGACATGCAGACACAGATATGCCTACACAGACAGCTACACGCATACCCGGGGACACCCAGCCAGATTCAAGGACAGGAGCCGCTGGACACACCCACACGGGGACAAGGGAAGAGGCAGGCCTCCATTGCATAGTGGAGCTCAAGGGGTGGGACACACCCACGGGAGACCAAGAGCAGAGCAGAGAGACGGCCTATGCACATACCCACGCACAGGTTCACAAGGAGATGCTGTCACACAGGGGTAAGGAGGAGTCGCCGTCACCCACAGGGAGAAAGTCACTATCTAATGCATGCATGCATGCATGCAGGCACACACAGCAATTGCACAGAGCCGTACAATCATAAAAGACTCTATCATTCTGAAGCACACGCATGTTCACATGTGCCCAGTCATGCAGCCATCATTGCTTGCCATGACAATCCCTGTCACTCAGGCAAACAAAAAAAAACAAAAAACAAAAAAAAAAAAACAAAACAAAAAAACCCCCGAAGCCACACATCAATACATGTGTACACAACTTAGCAACAAGTATTTTCCTGGATTCAGCTGCGGAGCTGAGGTCCTGGAGACAATAAAATCTCTGCTACTGAGAAAATAAAATTCATCTGTATTAAAAGACTCTTCTGCATAATGGTGCGAAGCATGCATTCCTGGTAATATAGTCTTCTTACCATCCATCCAGTTACTAGATGGCAAGCTCCTTAAGACATGGGAGAAACTCTGGAAGAGTCCTGGATCCCACCCAGAGCCTAGCACAGTATGTGCTCTGTAAACACTCGTTAATTGATTGACTGTGGGAACCCCAGGCACAGGTGCACTTTTTTACACCTAGTCTCACAGGTGCAGAGGCCATGCACAGGACTCGGCTGCAGTCACAGGTCCCACCTGGCAGCTTCCAGATAGCCCTGCAAGATCGGCACACTGTAGCTGGGGCAGGAATGCGCTTAAATGCACATCATCACAGACTTTTCCCCTTTGGCTTCTTGCTATCTTTTAGGCTCAGGCACTGTATAGCAATGGGTTTCCCCCCTCCTCTTTAGAGGGACAGAGAAACAAGGGCAAAGTGGGTGCAGGGGGGTTCCAGAGGGCCGAGTCATAGGCCTGCAGCAGTGTCCAGTGACTTCTAGCAGCTGGGCTTGCCCTGGTTGCTGGGGGAGGGGTGTCTGGGGAAGAGTTGGGAGTGGCTCCCTGGCCCTCTCATCCCTCGCCTATAAGCCAATGTGGACCTGGCCACCTCTGCTTGGGGATATTTGGCTGGGCCTTTCCTGGGGACCCTAAGTTGTCCCCAGCTGAATGCTTGCCTCCCACTGCGAATCCGCCCCTTTTCTCACCTCTGGCCCTCCTGTCCAAACTTGGAAGCTTTTCCTTAGGAGGCTGGCGAGTGGCTGAGTGAGTGAGGTGTATTTTTGACTTGGAATTTCTCTCTAACTCTGTCTCCCTCTGTTGCTGTCTTGGGGTGTCTGACTCTCTCGTTGTTTCTCTCGGGCCAGTTTGTATCGTTCTCCCTTGCCCTGTGCTCTCATTCTGCCACAGCCTCTTTTCTCCGAGCTGGCGGTAACATTCTTCATACTTTTCCAGTTGTTAATACTCAAAATTCAGGCCCTCTGGCCCGCCCAGCCTTCCTCTGGGGTCAGTAGGAGGTTGGGAGGGTGGGGGGGAGTGCTCAGCTGGCCGCTCAGGACATCCTGCGCTTCCTCAACGCTGCAGCTGTGGCTGGCCAGCAAATTTGGGGGACTGGGAATGGGGAGGGAAGGAGAGTAGGTTATTGCGTGTGTCGACCCCCTCAAGCTGGCAGGCCCATCCGGGGAACATTAGCCAGTTCAGTGGGAGCTCCTTAGGTTCAAGCTACGGCTATTTAAGGAGCCAGTGAGGAGGCTCCACCCCTAACTGGACCCAGGTGGGAAAACCGTGCGCCCCTCCCCATCTTAGAGCAGTGGCAGGAACTGGCAGGACCCGGCAGGGTCTGAATTAGAACTCGCGGCCTTTCTTCACATCCCCGGCAGCTGAGACCCACCTCAGAGATGTCCCAACAGCTGTGTCTTCTTCGCCCAGCTTCATGCTTGGTTCTGAGGGTACAGCTGTTTAGACTGTGCCAGGTTTTGTTTTGTTTTTTTTTTGGGGGGGGGACTGTAGCCCACACATGAGAACAGAGAGGGTGGTTCTTTTAGGGGGGGAAGTTGAACAGAAGCTGCTGGCACAGGGACCCAAAGCCGGGGGGGGGGCAATGCATGGTGGGGGTGGGCACTAGCCTGGCACTACCCTTCTCCCTCTGGCCTTGGCCTGCTTGGATAAGAATATATTAGTAATGATTCTGTCATAGAGTACTCAAGGCTTCAACAGAAAGATAAGCTGAGGTTTGTCACAGGGGCTACAAAGCCAGATGAAAGGACAAGGTGTCCTTATTTCTAGCAGGACATTGCAGGGTTTATGTTGTCATGGTTAAAAGCGGGATTTTGTTGTTTGCTTTGGAGTTCAACTGCCTAGCTTTGAACCCTACATGCCTCTTGCTAATTGTGTAACCTTGAGAAGACTTTAACTTCCTTCTTGCCTTATCTGTAAGTTAGAAATCATATCTACCTCATTTAGCTTTTGACATTTATAGGTGTTAAATGCTCAGGAAGCTGAGGCAGGAGGATCAAGGCCAGTCTCATCTACGTAGAGAGTTGAAGGCTAGCCTGAGCTACGTGAGGCATTGTCTCAAACAGATAGATACAAATAAACTGCTTTAAAAGGGCCCCGTTCCTAACTAGCTGTAGTGAATGACATAAGGCTGCAATCCTAGCACTGGCTGGAAAGGCTGGGGAAGAAAGACTAGGAGTTCTAAGCCAGCCTCGGAGACAAAGCAGGAGACTTCCCAACCCCCACCAAGCACCTAGTTCACCCCTGGAGAGCCTGGGTTTCTGGTAGAAGGTTGGGTAGAGATGACCTCCTGACCATTGCAGGAATGGGAACAGAAGCAAGGGAACCAGTGAGTGTCCAGCCACCTCAGCCTCTGGATCACCTCTCCTGTTCACAGCATTTTTTTCTAACAATACCCACAGCAGGCCTCTCTGCCCCACCTCCTCTGACCTCTCAACTTTTAACTTACAAGGAGCCCTTGGCATCTCAGCCCGGAAGGAACACATCTCCTCGGCTAAGGGCACATAGGTGAATGCTGGGTGTCACGGCATCTCTCTTGGGACAAACCTCAGTGTTGGCAACGAGAGACACAGAGAAAGAGAAAGAGCACATCCATGAACAAAGGCAGGGTGGGCTCCTGTAGCCTGGGGACTTGGGGAGGAGAGCAGCTCCCTTCCTCCTCCTTGGGGTCCCATCACCCCGGCTACCTAGTCCTGGTTCACAGATGCCAGATTCCTCTGTACACAGTGTCCACTAGTAAAAGGTGGTGGCAGAGAGGCAACTGACCAGCACGTAGCACCTGGAGATCCTGGATCTGTCCTGGTGTCCCTTACTTGGCTGTGGGTCTAAGGAGCAGGATCCTCTTTCCCACAAGCCCCATTTATTCAGCCCCTGCTCTTCAAGGTGAAGTAAGGACAATGAACGAGAGAGCAGTGTCTGTTAGTTGATTGACTTGGAGTCTTTGGTGTGAGAGACGATCTCAATTCCAGGTCTCATGGCTGTCGAGGCGCTCAGGGGAACTTTGAAGCCTCTTGAGGGGAGGCAGGTGTGGTGTGTGGACAGAATACTGGCTGGGAGTTGGGGGCTGGGTTTCTGCCATTCACCAGTTGTATAACTTGGGGCCTGGCTTTTTATTATGTAGTGCTTGCTTAGAGTAAGGATCAAGAACATAAAATTGGACATGGGGCTGTAGCTTGCTAGCAGAGCTCTTACCTGGCATACATGAGGTCCTAAGTTTGATCCCTAGCACCACAGGAAGAAAACACAAGGCAAATAAGGTGAGATGTTAGCATGCCCAATCTGTATCTCTGCCTGGCTGGCGTCCTGTAGATTTCTTTCTCCTCCCCAGGCTGGGGATGCATGCGCCACCAGGAACCAGAGACAGTTCCTTCTCTCACTGAGACATCTGTGGCTCTCATACATCTGGACACGTGTCCTTTCACCTGAGGGGCAAGAGCCGGGGGTACCAATAGGGACCTCCTTCCTGTTTGTCAGAGAAGTCAGAGTTCACAGGTAGACCGGGAGACGAAATGGATATTATTGCACCTGGAAACACTGTCCTGTCCCTTTGCTCTGGAGGTGGGCATTCGACCTGGAGAGCAGGGCGTTAGGGTTTACAGTTAGTGCCAGGGGCACAGCCACGCCCACTCAGTGGTGGTTTGAGCCAAGCAGCACCCACCTTCTCGCCTTCCTCCCCCTCCCCTTCCTCTTGTGAGGAAGAGATGAGCTCCTGGCTCCAAAGCCCTGGCTGGGTGTTTCATTTTCTCTTTTACCAGGCTTGGGGAGGGGGAGGGGACAAGCTTTGGTGACTATCCGCATTTTCATAGACATCAGTGAGTGGGTGTGTTGTGCATGCATCCATGTGAGAGTGTTTTGTGCATGTGTGGGCTGGGTAGGGCTCTGAATATCTCCTGGAACGGGTACTGGAGCCCTGCAGTTCTGCGCATGCGGGTGGGGGGGGGGAATGTGTGAGTCTGCACGTGTCCATGTGTGTGCCTGAGACTCAGCTGCATTTGCTGTTCGGTCTCTCTCTCTCTCTCTCTCTCTCTCTCACACACACACACACACACACAATCTCTCTCTCTCTCTCTCTCTCTCTCTCTCACACACACACACACACACACACACACACACACACACGATCTCTCTCTCCCCCCTCCCCCCTTCTATTCTCTCCTTCCTTCCTTTTCTATTCTATCTCTCTCTCCCCCTCTGTGTCTCCTATCCTGCTCTCTGCCTCCCTCCCTCCCTCCCTCCCTCCCTCCCTCCCTCCCTCCCTCTGCCTCTGCCAGTTCTGACTGGGTGGGGGCTAGCTCTTGCCTCCCTGGGGTGCCTAGAAGAACATCCTGTCTTTCTTTTCCACTGCACTATTCCTTCCCTTCCGATGTGACACTTTCTGTGGCTGGCAGACAATTTCTTCTGCTTTAGAAGAGTGCAGGAGGACCCCCAAGTCCTGTGCCCATGATGCCATCTGCTGCAAGTGCCTTGGCCCCATGACATTCATGCCGCCAGCATTCAGCTGCCCCAGCTCCCAGCTCCAATTACCCTGTCGGCTGGGGGGCGGAGTGGGGAGAATATACTATGCCCAGTTTTGGGGTTTTTTTTTGGAGGGGGGGTGCTACTAACTGTGCTTTCTTGGAGACTTGGGTCTCCTGCTGCTTTTTCTGAGGGGAATTGGGAAAAGGAATATGAAATCTGGTGGAGGCTGGGTACACGCCCATCTATCACTTAAGTGTGGAGGCTGGGCATGGCCAGGGAGGTGACTCTAGACCTAGCACCGTTGATACTTTATGGAACTAGCCTGGACTAGGGGAAGGGAGAAGAAGCAGGTGGGAAAGGCTCTAGGGTGTGGGTTGGGAGCACCCTCTTTGATGTTAATACTGGGCATCTGGCCCAAGACAGGCTACTGTTTATGTCTTTCTGTCTTTGACCTGCAGGGGGGAATTTCCTGTTATATTCTTTGTGGTGGTGGCAATGGAGGGGGGACAGGGAGGATCCTTTGTTTAAGCAACCAGTCTCCCTGACATGCACATCCCCCATCTAATTCCCATTCCCTGATATTAAGGCAAGTAGTAGCAAGGAAATCTGACTTCTGGGTTATTGCTCTTAAGTTCTAGAATCCCAAGCAAGATCCCACCCAGAGGTGCTGCCTCTCTGGGTCCCCACCCCCACACCTATCTATAAAGCTGTTCCTAAGTCTGTGTGTACTTCTCTGACACCTGCCAAATAGTCCCTGCCTTCCCGCCTTCAGTCTCTCCTGGCACTGGGATAGCCGAGAATTGGGTGGGGCGATCCTGCCCAGTCCTTACCTGAGAACGGAACAGGTAGGGGGTCTGTGAAGAAGGGAGGGGCCCCAGCCCTGGGAAAGCATCTGTCTTCAAAATACAGGGTGTGTGTTGTTCTCACAGGTCCTCAATGGCCATCGATGCCTCCTCGCCACCGTTAGGTTGGTGGCTACTTGTGGGAACCCACGTTGGCACCGGGCACGTCTGCACACAGATGTCTATTTGCCTGTGCATGCCTGTGTATGTTTAGGGCTCCAGTGGCTGCCCTGGCCTCTCCACATTACCCTTGATGACTCCACAGTATGGAATCAGGACATCTATGCGCAATGATTGGGAGTGGGGGGGGGGTTCTTCCGCCCATCCTAGTAGCAAGCAGAGGGGAAGGGGAGAGGGGGGTGTGAACCTACCCACAGCACTATTAATAGCCCACATGCCAGGCCACCAAGAACCAGCTGTCACCGTGGAAACCATTTCAGCTCCCCCCTCCCCCAGCCTCCATGGGGTGGGACTTAAGCAGGGTTAGAAGCACCCCCCCACTCATCTTTCTTTGTTATTTCCCTTTCTCCCTTTGTCTCTTTCATCAGCCTCTCCTCCCTTTATCTGTTCTTCCCATCTCACCCCTTCCTCTTCTGTCTTCCTTCTCCTCGTTCCCTTCTTTCTTGCCCCCTACTTCCTTGATACCCCTGGCTCTACCCGCATCCTCTCTGCCTCCTCCCTTTGTTCTTCCCTCTGTATTTTTTTCCCCTCTTTGCCCATCATTCCCATTACCCATCTCTTCCTTCTCTCCCCTTTACAGTAAGTTCTCTACGTGTGTGTGTGTGTGAAGGATGACTGGGCTTTCTTCAAAGCCTTTAGGACAAAGTTCAGGGGCCCCAGAAAAGTAGAGCCAAAGCCAAGCCGGGTACAGATGCTCGGAGGTGTGCAGACGGCTAGGGAAGAGGCCCTGCTGGCAGCCTCAGGAGTCCTTTGGGGGTATCCCAGGGATCCGTAGAACTACGGGGTAGGACAGGCAGCAGTGGGAACCTGGCACCGCGCCCATGGATGCCGCATTGGCTTCTTGTCCCCATCCCCTCATTGCAGAATCACTTAAGCTTAATGAAATGCTTCCCCCTCCATGGGCAACTTGCCCATGCTGCCACCCAACAGCTCTTATCTGACTAAGAAAGAGTGGGTCGCCAGGCCAACAGGCAGATGGGTCCGCTGTCCAGTTGTCCATCTGAGTGCCTGCACCCCAGAACTCTACTCCCTCTGTCTCTCTGGGTCTGAGCTCTCTATCTCCCCCTGCAAAAGAGGTGCTAGAAATGAGCTGGGGAATCCTAAACTGGACCCCAGAAAGAGGGGAGGGAGTCTGCTCTTCCTTCGGGTAGCTATCCTTGGCATAATGACAGCCTTCTCCACTAACCTTTTCCTACTCGTGACTAGCTAGCATGGACTCGCATGGTTCATGCCTTCCTATATGCTGGGCCTCTGTCTGGGTTCTGTGTAGCCTCAGAGGCCCATATGTCCTTGGAGAAGTTTTCAGGTGTCCCCAGGGGTTCTAGTTTGCTTGCTAGGTGCCAAGCAAATGCCTTAAGAAGTGAAGATGGCACCTTGACCCTCTTCCGCTGCCAGGAGATAACCATAATCTGGGCCACACCGCATGGCACTAGGACACATTCAGCTCAGCACAGAGGTGGGGCAGACAAGGACCCTGCCCCTCCCACCGTGGGCACGTGCAAGCCCTTGGCAGTGCCCAGACACATTTGGAGTTAAGGCTGGGCCAGGGAGGAGAGAGGGGAAATAAACAGGGTGGCTTAGATTGGCACTGCCCCAGGTCTGCCTTGTAGCAACTGGTAGTGGTGGGATACTGGGGGGAAGGGCACCTCCAGAGCTATGGCCCCAGGCGGGAGCTTCCCATGCCACTCACTCCTGCCGGGGTTCCCTGCCAGGCCCTGCCCACAGCTGCTAATACCCATTCCTACACTCCCCACACCCCGGCATTCTTTGCCTGCCCCCAAGGCCTGGTCCCCAGGGCTGCCCCTCTCTCTGCTCGCCCACTCCTGGGTCTGCCTCCTCCCTTCCCTGGGGGCGCTTGGGCCTCCGGCTGGCGAGTGGATTTTTCCAGCTTCTGTAAACAAGTGATGGCAGTGTGCCAGGCGGGCAGGAGACAGGCGGGGGCAGCACCGCAGCCAGGGTGTGCCAAGCACTGAGGCACAGTGGGGAGGGGCGTACGGGGAGGGAGACACCCAGACCCAAAGAGAGAGAGAGAGAGAGAGAGAGAGAAAGAGAAAGATTCAGAGAGACAGGCGGACTAAATGAAGCCTTCCTGGGCACAGAGAGCAATGGGAGACAGAACAGTCTCTATTGTCCAGCCCCCAGAATGCTCCTAGCTGTTGCCCCTCTGTTCTAGCTAAGAGCAGTAGGCCCCAGTGCCCAGCCTGGGGCCTCCCCACCCACTTCTTCTCCTCCCCCACCTCCACCCCTTAGGGCTGGCTATGCCATTATAAATTTATAACAGGAATTTCTCCACAAGCCAAGAAAAACTTGACCTACTTTCTTGACGGCTCCCTGGGCTGTCTCCCCGCTCACCCCCCCTACTCCTGTCCAGCCCCCAGTGCCCAGTCCTAGCCTGGGGGTGTCAGAGTGAGAATGGGCCCCTTTTCTGTGCTCCTCCTATTCTCTCTGCCCAGGGGTTGCCTGAGTGCAAAGACCTGCCTTGCTGCCCTGCCCCTACCCAATGCCCTGCCTTATCTCTGCCCCCTCCTCTCGCCCCGACTCCTTATCAACTCAAGGGGGTGGGGCAGGGGGCCCAAGGCAAGGTCTCTGGTACAGCAGCCACGTGATGGAGTTGTATGTGGGAGCCCTACCCTTTGTCCCCCTCCCTTATGCCTGCACCTGCCCATGTGCATACACACAGGACGGCACAGGCCTGCATCAGAGTCACAATGGGCAGCTCAGAGGAGCTGGAGGTAGGGGCTTGGTCTAGCACTACCCCAGCTCCTACTGGCAGAGTACGGCTAGCTTTAGAGACATGCTGTGGGGTTGTTATCGCCTTTCTGAGACTCAGTTTCCCCATCTGGAAAGTTCATTTTATTTATTTGTTTGTTTATTTTTTGATGTTATACTGTTTTGGTTTTGAGATAGAGTCTCACTGTATAACCCAGACTTGCCTCAGATTTATAACAGTCCTCCTGTTTCAGCCTCCTGAGTACGGGGACTATAGCATCACATCTGAATCCATTGGGGGAAGAAAGTTGTTTTGTTTTGTTTTTTTAGATGAGGTCCTTAGCCTAGACTGGTCTTAAACTTACTGTGTGGCTGAAAATGATCCTGAACTACTACTACTACTACTTTTCTTCTTCTTCTTCTTCTTCTTCTTCTTCTTTTAATCTTTTCTTTTTTTTAATTTTCTTTCTTTTTTTTTAAGATTTATTTATTTATTTTATATATAAGTACACTATAGCTATCTTCAGACACACCAGAAGAGGGCATCAGATCTCATTACAGATGGTTGTGAGCCACCATGTGTTTGCTGGGATTTGAACTCAGGACCTCTGGGAGAGCAGTCCTTAACCACTGAGCCATCTCTCCAGCCCGACCCTGAACTTCTAATCCTCCTGTCTCCAGCTCCTAAGGGCTGGGCTGACACACATGCCTGGCCCTTCGGTCTGCAGGGTTCCTGTGCCCCCTTCAGAAGGCACAGGTCTGTTCAGTTGACATCTACACATGATAGTTCCCCTCTCCTTTTCCTGTCCCGGTGAATGGCAGCTCATCAGCTAAGTCAGCTCGTTCTTATCCTTAAACTGGACAATGGGACTTGGGACTTGGTGTGAGGGATTTAAAAACCCTTAAAGGATCAAGGCATGGTGGCCATACCCTTATTCCCCAGTGGTCCAAAAGCAGAGGCAGGTGGATTTCTGTGAGTTCTAGAACAGCCTGGTCTATATAGTGAGTTCCAGGCCAGCTAGAGCGACATAGTGAGGCCTAGACTCAAAACAAAACAAGACAAACCAAAACTCCTCAAGGGGCCGGAACCGGGGTTTCACTAATGCCCAGGAAGCTGAGAGTCAGTTCTCATTTGCTTCTGATGTTGCATTCCTTCAAGACACTACCGTGGGGCAGGGATATAAGCCAGAGGTAGAGCACAGGCCTATCCTGCCCCCAGAAGACACTAGTGTGAACATTCACAATCCCTATATATGCTATCCCACTGCCCCAGCCTGCCTTTGTGGGGACCCCTATGCCTGTGCGGCAATCTACTACTCTGCTCTCCTCTTGCCCTACAACACCGATGAATCCTAAAAGAAATCTTGGCTAAAGGGTGGTAACAATAGCTAATGTTTAATAGGCGCTTATAAAGAGCCAGGCATTTGCTCGAATGTGAGCATCCAGACTTGTTACCTGCTGCATAGATGACCTCATTCTTTCCCTCCATCCCTCCCTGTGTCTGGGGCCTGCGACATAGCTCTCCGACTACACCTGCGATGTGATGTTATTCTGGTCCTGTTCCTATACCTACCCTTCGTCCCTACTGCCATTTTGCTACAGGCCCCTGAAAGCTACTAAATATCTCCGCCGAATCTTACTCACTGACATACCTCTATAGCAACAACTTCTTACCCCTGCCTCTCTTTTCTCTCCACAGGTATCTCCAGACAGGACAAGTCTCTGAAGACTTCCCAGCCCCTAACCCAGTACTTTTTACCAGCTTGTCCCTAGCTCTCCCACCTGCCAATCCCCAGCCCCTCCCACTGCCTGCCCTCCCGTTTTTTTTGGGGGGAGGGTGCAGGGCATGGTGTGAAAGGCTGAGTACAGAGGGGGGTACTATGGGTGCTGTGCCCTAGGGCCTGGGTGGCGGGGGGTGGGTGGCCTGTGGGCGTGGGGGGGGGCAGTGTGCCCACCCCAGTCTCTTGGCGTGCTGGAGGGCATCCTGGATGGAATTGAAGTGAATGGAACAGAAGCCAAGCAAGGTGGAGTGTGGGTCAGACCCAGAGGAGAACAGGTAAGGAACGGGCCTGGCAACCTGATTGTCCCTACTCTTCGCCACAGACATGGATAGCTCTCTGGGTAACAGAGCTGCTCTCTGTTTTAAACGCTGATTTTTAAGCATCCCTGGAAAAGGACGTGTGAGGCCAGCAAGCCTGCTGACTACCTTAGTCCAGGGGTTGAGGGTGTGTTCATATGTCTCAGGGGATTAGGCACTCGGATTGAGATGCTCATTTTGAAGGAGGAGGTGGTAGGAAACAGACTCATTACAGGCAGCAGATACTCAGCCCTTCCTTGGCAGTGCTGGGCCATCTCAACACCCCCACCCCAGCCCTGTTGTCTCCTCTCCATCGTTACCCTCACTTGAGCATGTGTGATCTCAATGGCCTTGCCATTTTGTTCTTCTTTCTCCCAGACCATTCACCGCCTGACCACAAATAAGCGTACTATCCACAAGCCATGGTGCATATAACATAACATTTCCGGGTACAGGCACCAATGACTGTTGGTCACAGCCCACACTTATTTCTGGAATCTATTGGAAACCCCACACACTCTTCCTTGTTCATGGTCAAAGGCGGGTACTGCCATGCAGCTCCTCCCAGGAAGTGGAAGTACACATCAGCTATGAAGGGTTTGCTTCCACACGGGTGAGGAGGCGTCACCTTGCACACACAACTAGGGAGAGGTTACCGCCCATTTGCACTGCCCTAAATCAGTTTAGAGGGTCTCTGCTTTCCCTGTCTGCTCCAAGTGGCACAGAGCTCTGTCCCGTTTGGCATGGTGTCCCAAGAGCAGGGTACATCCTGTGCCTATGGCCAGGGAGATAGTGGGGGTGGGGTGCTCTGGGGAGCAGTGTAGCTAACCGTTGTCTAGGAGATCAGGTCCTGAGCCAGAAGACCGGAAGCTTGGCCAAGCAAAGCTCTTGTGCCCAAGACCGGTTCTTTGGAGGGTCAGAAATAGTAGATGGAATTTGTGGCTGTGTAAGTGGGGCATTGGGGTAAGAAAGCCCCTTCCCCAAAAGCCCTTGTCTCACGCTTAGACTTATGAGACAGACTGTTTTCACCATGTAACCGCCACTTGGATCGCCTGTATTTCCCTGTCCACACTTCTGGGAGAGCCTGCTCTTAGGTCTTGTAAAAAGGTAGAAATGAAGTCCCTAGTCTCTCAGAGCTGAGGCACCTCTTCTCCTAGCCTGCCCCTCCCCCATGGCTTTGTGCCACCTTGTGGCTGTGCATGGAACTGCACCCAGAGACTCTGACGCCAGTGATAGCCAAAGCCTCCTGTTCAACTGGGACATAAGTGGTCTGAGTTTCCCTGCACACTCACACCA
Source organism: Tokudaia tokunoshimensis (assembly GCA_036184795.1). Classification (NCBI taxonomy): domain Eukaryota; kingdom Metazoa; phylum Chordata; class Mammalia; order Rodentia; family Muridae; genus Tokudaia; species Tokudaia tokunoshimensis. The sequence continues at coordinate 23,192,080 of BTHU01000010.1, read as the reverse complement.
CCAGAAGGCAGGAGGCAAGCCTGACCTTCCAGTCTTGTAGGAACCAGACAAGGGTAATCCCCAGGGTGTGTGAAACACAAGGCTGTCTGTGACCGCGACCCTGGCCAAGGTCACTGTGTCAGTGTGTTGGGAACTGTTATCAGGCCTTGGGAGGAGGGGCCCTGGAACGTGGCACACACTGGGTGGTTGTGGAAGGTTATACAATCCTTGCATGCGTAGAGGCTTATGTAACCCGTGTGTACTGAGATTATGTAACACATATGTGGAAAACCTGGCAACATATATGTGCAGTGGCTGAAAGTTGCTAAAAATACCATGCGTGGAGAAGTGAGTTCAGGGTCCCTTTCCTGGCTGATTCTAGCATGGTGTCCCAGCATATGAAAGGCCCCTTGGCTTTCTGATTTGTTAAATGGAGGCTGTGAACAGGGTAATCCTGATATTTTCAGTCAGCATGGGTTATTTAGCGTATGTACATGACCTAAAAACTGAGCAACATGTTCACATGGGAAGAGAGGGACGTCGGCACCGTTAGGTGCCTGTGCAGAGGCTTCTATAGCACTTGGGCACATAGCAGAAGTCATAGAAGACATTTGAGAATGCCCAGAAAATTGCATGAGATTGTAGATCCTAAGGCTTATTACCATACTTGGGTTTATACTGAAGACTGCACAGTTATTCACACACGTGGGTGTCATATTGCATATATATACATTCGAAAGGTTACATAGCTTTAAGAATATTCCAAGGAGCATTTCAGCATATTTAGCATATATTAAAGGCTTAACTATGTGAGCGTCCCATATATTGTGGCTGGAATGTATATATGTGTGTATATGTGCCTTAGAGCAGTGCCTTCGAGTGAGGGGTGTTTGTGAGTTTGGGGACCTTTGAACATTGCTTATATGTGAGGTGTATATGTGTATTTTGGGGTCTCATTGCAATACTTGTCTGTGTGAGTGTGCTGGGCCCTCCAACATGGTTTTGGCCCCATCTCAGCGCCTTATCTCTCCCATGCAGCTACCGGATAGCTAGACCCTTTCCAAACTTCATCAGCTGATATAGGGGTGGGAAGTAGAATAAGGGCATAAGATGGGGGGAGCCATGCCTGGGGGGGAGGGGTGAAGTCTCTTAGGTGGGAAGGGACTGCCTAGAGGGCTACTCTGTGTGATTCTGCCCCCTTTGCCCCATGCAGTGCCAGGTCACCAGATGGAAAGCGAAAAAGAAAGAACGGCCAATGTCCCCTGAAAAGCAGCATGTCAGGTGAGCCTGGCTACATGTGCCCCTCCCCCTCCCCTTTCCCCCCAGAGCACACTTGGCCTCCTCCAAGTCTAGGCCTGGACCTCCTATGTCTCTGGAGGGAACAGGCTACAGAACATGGGGTGGATTTGTCTGGGGTTGAGAATAGTGATTCAAAACCTATCCTGGCCTTTGAGGAGGATGTAGGTCAGGAAGGACCTCTTTGACCCTCCCATGACCTCCTTCCTCATCAAAGGTGCCACTAGCCTCGGGGCATCTGTTCTCCTAAGATGGGTTGTTTCTTCTCCCAGTCCCTTACGCCATTCCATCACTTAGATATAACTTGGAAGAAAACAAAAGCACCCTACCTAGTCCAAGTAAAACAGCACCTACCTGCAGTTAGAGCTGCTTGGGAAACCGGCATAGGAGGATGGCTTGAACAGGGGTTTAAGGCCTGCCTGGGGAACATAGTAAGATCCAGGCTCAAAAATAAACACGTGGAAGTGGGCTGGGTCCCTGAATGGACAGTCAGAAGAATGACTTCCATTATATATATCTGAGGGGAAAGGGATGGACAATCGCTGCCTCCTTCCCCCCCCCCCCCCCGACACATCCCCAGGATTTTTCCTTTCTACTTTGAGATCAGGAACCCATCCCTCTGTGGTGCTGGGCTGGGGGATGAACGAGAAAGGCAGAGTCAGGTGGGTACAGTGTAGGAGCTGCTCCACTGGGCTCCGCCCCCTGCCCACTGGCTCCACCCTTCTCCCCTCCCAGGGTATATCCCTAGTTACCTGGACAAAGACGAGCAGTGTGTCGTGTGCGGGGACAAGGCCACCGGTTATCACTACCGCTGTATCACTTGTGAGGGCTGCAAGGTATGGATGAGTCCTCTCCTGTTCCCCCTCCCGTTGCCTGGCCCACTTCGAGTCCGACATCTGGCATAATTCAGCCTCTATAAGCATGTAATCTAGAGTGTGCCTGTTATAGCCTTTTTCTTCTCCTGCATTTATCCGGTCACTTGTTCATTCACAACCCTTGCTGTGACACTCGTACTCCGAGTGTCTAATCTCTCTGAACCTCGGTTTCTTCATTGATAAGATGGGGGTGATCATGCTTTCTTCATCATAGAGTTAGTAAGCAAATTAAGTGAGTTAATTCACCTGGCACGGCTTTAAATAACTGCAGAAGGGTGGGAAAAGGGTATGGCAGAGGTAAGACTCATGGCTGAGATAGCCTTTATAAGTATCTTTTTTGTTTTTTTAAAGATTTTTTTTTTTTTTTTTTGGTTTTTCGAGGCAGGGTTTCTCTGTGTAGCCCTGGCTGTCCTGGAACTCACTCTGTAGACCAGGTTGGCCTCGAACTCAGAAATCTGCCTGTCTCTGCCTCCCAAGTGCTGGGATTAAAGGCGTGCGCCACCACCGCCCGGCTTTTTTAAAGATTTATTCATTTATTATATGTAAGTACACTATAGCTGTCTTCAGACACTCCGGAAGAGGGTGTGAGATCCCATTACAGATGGTCGTGAGCCACCATGTGGTTGTGGGATTTGAACTCAGGACCTCTGGAAGAGCAGTCAGAGCTCTTAACCACTGAGCCATCTCTCCAGCCCTGCGATGGCCTTTAATACAGTGCTGAGCACATAAGAACACTTAGGGTCAGGCGGCATCCATCCTTAGTGTGTTAGGAGTAAGGGGTGTGAGGCTAAGTCTGCTGCACACCTGGGATTCTAGCGCTTGGGAGACCGAGGTGTGAAGATCATGAGTTCAAGGTCACCCTGGGATATATTGTTGGTTCTGGGACAGCCTCAGCCACAGAGGAAGACCCTGTATCAAAAAAAAAAAAAAATGCCCAGTACAGTAGCACACACTTTAATCCCAGGGCCCTGAAGGTACAGGCAGCCTGATGCCTATGGACTAAAGCCAACCTGATCTATATAGTGAGTTCCAGACAAGCCAAGGGTACACAGACCCTGTCTCAAAAAAACAAAAAAGAGTGGGGGACACAGTATATGTTGTACTCTCAAACTCCTTGCAGTCTGCCAAAGAAGCAGTCTGCAAACAGGATCAATGACTTTCAGAACATAGGTCATGGAGGCTGGGGAGTTGGTCCTGTGGAAAGGCGCTTACTGCGCAAGCGTGGGGATGTGAGTTCAGACCCCCAGCTTCCACCGAGGGAGCCAAGCACGGCAGCATACCTGTCCATGATCAGAAACTGAGGCAGAAACAGGAAGATGCCTGGGGCCTCCTGGCTAGCCAGTCTAGCATGTCAGTAAGCTCCCGGGTGAGACCTTGTGTCACATACAAAATGAGGTCCGAATGGTGGAGAATGATTGAAGAGGATCCTAGGTGTTGACCTCTGGCCTCCTCATGCACATATACAGGTACACACACTGTGCCTGCATGCACACAACCCTATAGTGAAGGTTCCTGGGCCACCTGCAGTAGTAAGGATACTGCAGATTCCCAAGCTGCACCCTACCCTACTTAGTCCAAACCTTACGGCGAACCTAGGAATCTGCTCTTAATAGGAGTCCCAGGTGCTCCCAGTGAATCCGAAGAAGTTAGGATCTGTGCTGAAGGGTCATGAGGGGGACATAGAGGAGACGATGGTCAAAGGGTTTTTGTTTTGTTTTGTTTTTTTGAGCAGAGAATCAAAGGCCACAGACTTGGAAAAGCCTATTAGATTCAACCTGTTTCAACCTGTATGGCTTTTCTGGGACCACTACCTCCTGCAGGTACAGGTCTTTCCAGAAAGAGATCATTTAAAAGTGAGACCAGGCATGGTGGTGCATGCCTGTCCTAGTCAGGATTCCTATTCCTGCACAAACATCATGACCAAGAAGCAAGTTGGGGAGGAAAGGGTTTATTCAGCTTACATTTCCAAATTGCTGTTTATCACCAAAAAAAATCAGAACTGGAACTCAAGCAGGTCAGGAAGCAGGAGCTGATGCAGAGGCCATGGAGGGATGTTCCTTACTGGCTTGCTTCCCCTGGCTTGCTCAGCCTGCTCTCTTATAGAACCCAAGACTACCAGCCCAGAGATGGTCCCACCCACAAGGGGCCCTCCCGGCTTGACCACTAATTGAGAAAATGCCCCACAACTGGATCTCATGGAGGCATTTCCCCAACTGAAGCTCCTTTCTGTGTGATAACTCCAGCCTGTGTCAAGTTGACACACAAACCCAGCCAGTACAATGCCTATAGTCCTATATTCAGAAGATGGGAGCCAAAGAATTAGAAGTTCAAGGCCATCCTAAACCTATGTCTGGGCTACATAAGATCCTCTCTCAAGTCCAGCAGTGGTGGCACACACTTTTAATTCCAGCACTTGGGAGGCAGAGGCAGGCAGATCTCTGAGTTTGGGGCTAGCCTGGTCTACACAGTGAGTTCCAGGATAGCCAGGGCTACACAGAAAAACACTGACTCAAAAAACCAAAGCAAAACCAAAAAACCTCTCTCAAACTAACACACAAAGACATGCACACACACACAGTGTAGAAGCTGGAAGTTTCTCTATCTTAGTGTCAGCCAAACCAAAAACCAGTCGAGATCTCACGTTTCATAGCGTATTCCTGGAAATAATAGTGGCAACAAAGCCAAGAGCAAGGATCTGCAGCTTCACGGACATCTAGGTCCCTGGGGGACATGCCCCAAAGACAGAGGTGCCCCTCTCCACTTCCAGAGCTTGCTTTTGTAAGTTTAGAATGAAGTCCGGGAATATCTTGGTGCAGTAACTTTCATTTACCCAGGTCTGGACTCTAGGACCTCAGTGTCTTCTAGAGAAGGCCCAGTTTTGACATTGAGGTTAAATTTACTGTGCATGAAAGGCACATGCCACGTGCCCCTCACAAAGTCAGCAAGTATTAGACCTCACCTTGCTATCATCCTTCAAGTGTTTCCTTTAAAATAAAGACTGACGCAACCATTTAGAAGAAAGAAAAAGCTTTCAAGCTATTAATGTTCCCACTCTTGTGTATTCTCTTGAATACTATTTTATAAATCGCATTTGCAAGGATAATAGGCAAAATAGTGTCTATGAGAATGCTTTTGGGGTCAGCATTGCCTTTAGAGTCACTAAGCAAGATAGCCAAGATATTAACTGGACTTTCTAGGGCTGGCGATGTCGCGCCATTGGTTGGCTGCTTCCGTGGAGTTCACAAAGCCTGGGTCCTATCCCCAGCACCACATCAACCAGCTGTGATAACACATGTCTGCAATCCTGCCACTCCAGAGGTCAGAAGGTCAAGGTCACACTTGGCTACATATGGAGTCCGAATCCAGCCTAGGCTACATGAGGCACTTTGTCTTGAAAAATATATAATACTTTTTTGTTGTTGTTTCGGTTGGCTTTTGATTTTTCGAGACAGGTTTTCTCTAGGTAGTTTTGGAGGTCCTGGAATTGGCTTTGTAGACCATGCTGGCCTCGAACTCACAAGAGATCCACCTGCCTCTGCCTCCTGAGTGCTGAGATTAAAGGCCTGTGCCGCCACCACCCTGAATAATACATTTTGTTTTGTTTTGTTTTGTTTTTGTTTTTCGAGACAGGGTTTCTCTGTGTAGCCCTGGCTGTCCTGGAACTCACTTTGTAGACCAGGCTGGCCTCGAACTCAGAAATCCTCCTGCCTCTGCCTCCCAAGTGCTGGGATTAAAGGCGTGCGCCACCACCGCCCGGCAATAATACATTTTAAAAAAATTATTTAAAGTAGACTTCTAAGGCCTTGCTGCACTCCACTGCAGCCCAGGCCCAGTGCTCACCACACTCACTGTTCTTAACTTCTGCCAGTACAGACTTTCCTCACCCCTCTGCAGCCTGAGGGTAAGGACATGGTTTTTTTTCCGGGTCTCTTTGGCCTGGCAGGGTCCAGCAATCCTGGCCCCACAGTGACATGAGGATGCCAGGTGACACTCACTTCCCTTGCCCTCCCCTACTCAGTGAACCGTGTAGTTGGCTCAGGAGAGGAAGTCTTAACGATGCACCCTATTTCATACGCCTCCACCCTAGGGCTTCTTTCGCCGCACAATCCAGAAGAATCTGCATCCCACCTATTCCTGCAAGTATGACAGCTGCTGTGTCATCGACAAGATCACCCGGAATCAGTGCCAGCTGTGCCGCTTCAAGAAGTGCATCGCCGTGGGCATGGCCATGGACTGTAAGAGGCACCCATGGGCAGTGGAGTTGGGCAGCTATGATGGGGTTTAATGCAAGGGTAGCAGATCCCTTCCTGGATCCCTTCAGGGCAGAGTGGTGTCCAGTATCCCAAATCCCAAAAGAAATGGAAATCCTGTGGAATCTTTTTTTTTTAAAGATTTATTTATTTTATGTATATGAGTGCTCTATCTACATGTATACCTGCAAACCAGAAAAGGACATCAGATCATATTGTAGATGGTTGTGGGCCACCATGTGGTTGCTGGGAATTGAACTCAGGACCTCTGGAAGAACAGTCAGTGCTCTTAACCGCTGAGCCATCTCTCCAGCCCCTCCTGTGTAGTCTAGATGCTTCTTGTGGCTTGAAGACCTTAGAGAGGGAGTTGTTGAGTAAAAACTCCTGTGCACTGAATCTAGCAGGGTTCCTGCTCCCCAGAGAAAGCACATCTAAATGAGGAGGGTTGGTTAGCAAGGTCAGCTAGCAAGTCCCCCATAGCTCAAACCAGAACCTGTTATTCCTTGGACCGGCCTAGTTGGAGTTGACTTGGTCCCAGTGATTAAGTATGGTTTGTATTGTGCCACCCTATTGCTAAGTGACTTGGGAGGTCATGTGACCTTTGAACTAGGGAGAGTAATTTCTGAGCATTGGAGGGGGTTTGCCATGCAAAGTGCCTTTTTCCGTAAACAGTGGTTCTAGATGATTCGAAGCGGGTGGCCAAACGCAAGCTGATTGAGCAGAACCGGGAGAGAAGGAGAAAGGAGGAGATGATCCGCTCACTGCAGCAGCGACCAGAGCCCACTCCTGAGGAGTGGGACCTGATTCATGTTGCTACAGAGGCCCATCGCAGCACCAATGCCCAGGGCAGCCATTGGAAACAGAGGCGAAAATTCCTGGTAAGAAGGCATGCACATGGAGAACTCAGAGGCTCACCTCTCTTGAAAACCGTGGTTTAGTCCAGTCCGATGCTGGGGCCCTGTACCTGTTGGCAGTTCAGATTTTGTACGCCTGTACACATGCCTTTGCTTTCTGGGGCCTGCCTGTTCCATCTAATGGGGTGCTCCATGAGAACTGGATCTAATCCTCTGAATTCCAGGGCGGAGCTAACCCACAGGGACTGAGGACATAGTCACATAACAGTATTTTGGGACACCTTCAGGGGTCAGGGGTCCAGGTGTTGTGTTCAACCCTCATAGAACTGACTGCCAAGTGGATCATCAGTTTGGAAGAAGATGGGTCAATGGGGCCCAACACCAAGCAAATGTGTTTGCAAAGGACTAGTTGTATGACTCTGGCCATGCCACTTAGCTATGCTAGGCCTCTATCTAGAAGTGCTCGTGATTCTCTTTTCCATATCGATTTGTGGCAAGGATTAAAAGGAGCTGTGTAGAGCAGCAGCCTACAGTCTGACATCATGCTTTCAGGCATTACGGCTGCGTTTTTATTGCAGTTTATTAACTACTGTTCACACCATTATCAACATTAATAAATTTGAAATGCTGGCTCCGGTCTAACCTCTCCCCCAAAGTTGAAGCCTTGAGGCAGAGCCAGAGCTGTATAGCAGGCTCCACGGGGACTTCCCTCCCCCCTCCCCAAGCTGCCTTGGAGCGCCCCCTGGTGGGGAGGGAGTCTCTGTGAGTGGGTGAGAGGGGTCTGCAGCCCTAGCTGACCCTCATCTCTCCCTCTAGCCGGATGACATTGGCCAGTCACCTATTGTCTCCATGCCGGACGGAGACAAGGTAGACCTAGAGGCCTTCAGCGAGTTTACCAAGATCATCACCCCGGCCATCACCCGTGTGGTAGACTTTGCCAAAAAACTGCCCATGTTCTCCGAGGTGAGTGGCGGTTGCAAGGAGAGACTTGTTAGAGGGAATCTAGGGCCACTTGCCAGGTCACAGAGCCTCACTGGGTATTCCTCTCATGTTCTCTGGACATGGAGTGATTCTTATAGACCAATAGATATTCAGCACATGAGTATATGCACGCATGCACGCACACACACACACACACACACACACACACACATCTCTCTCCTAGAGTGACCATTCTACCTCCAGGCAGTGTGACTCATCTCTTCATTCTGCAAACACTAACTAGAAACAGGCTGCTGTGCTAGCTTGGGACCTTGTCCAAGTTACCTACGTGTTCGGGAGAATGATGGGACCACACCCTTAGACATAGCTGTGAGGTTTAAGTGCAATAGTGCATGGGCGGGCACGGCCCAGCACAAGGTGGGGGGGATTGTGGGGCATGGGGAGGATGTACTGAAGTGGTCTGTGGTCCTGCTGTTCCACAGCTGCCTTGCGAAGACCAGATCATCCTCCTGAAGGGCTGCTGCATGGAGATCATGTCCCTGCGGGCAGCTGTCCGCTATGACCCTGAGAGTGACACCCTGACCCTGAGTGGGGAGATGGCGGTTAAGCGGGAGCAGCTCAAGAATGGTGGCTTGGGCGTAGTCTCTGATGCCATCTTTGAACTGGGCAAGTCGCTCTCTGCCTTTAACCTGGATGACACGGAAGTGGCTCTGCTGCAGGCTGTGCTGCTAATGTCAACAGGTATTTTGCTGTGGCCGAGAGGTGCCAGACACTTCTCAGTGCTTGCCTCTCTCCTTAATTCTGCTTCCCTTCCAAGCTCACTCACTGTAACCCAGACCACCCTTTGCCCCGCTAGCCTGTGCTGTATTATATTTTCTTTGCCTTCATGCTTGGCCCCCAGACTTATTTATTGTCTCTGACTATCAACCCCAACCCTCTCTCTGCCCATTCTTCTTCTGTTTCCAGCTTCCCTCCTCCTCTCTGCCATCTCTTGATTTCACTATCTTCCTTATGGATTGCTTCATATCCCCAGGCTCTCAGTGTCCCTCCCTGAGCCCCAGTCACCTCTCCCTGCTAGGTGGCTGCTACTACTGGCATCCTTCAGTGCTATTTTCTTCCCTTGATCTCTCCTAGTCTCTCTGCCTCAGTATCCCTTCATGCCATCCCCCGTGTTTTCTCCTGCAGCTTTCCGAGACCCTCTTGCCCTCACGCCTCATGCCTTTCCTCCCCGCAGACCGCTCCGGCCTGCTGTGTGTGGACAAGATCGAGAAGAGTCAGGAGGCCTACCTGCTGGCGTTTGAGCACTACGTCAACCACCGCAAACACAACATTCCGCACTTCTGGCCCAAGCTGCTGATGAAGGTGACTGACCTCCGCATGATCGGGGCCTGCCACGCCAGCCGCTTCCTCCACATGAAAGTCGAGTGCCCCACCGAACTCTTCCCCCCACTCTTCCTGGAGGTCTTTGAGGATCAGGAAGTCTAAAGCCTCAGGCGGCCAGAGGGTGTGCGGAGCTGGTGGGGAGGAGCCTGGAGAGAAGGGACAGAGCTGGGGGCTGAGGGAGAACCCCCATCTCTTCTCTCCTTCCTCCCATCCTTGGATAGATGCAGCTCCCATACACCCCTGCACTGCCCAGCCCCCTCAGAACCTCCAGCCCTTGGACAGGGCGATAAACGAACTTGCTATGAAAGGCAGTGTGGGAGGCTAGGACCCAAGTTCTAGAGTCTCTGGGACCCCAAACTCTAAGAAAGTAGGGGAAGGAAAGTAGAAGAACTGAGAGGGACAAGCTATCTTGACTGTAGGGTCAGGAGGAATGAGGAATAGGGCAGGTGCCCTTACTCACCCCTATACACACAGGAGAGCCCTGCCAAGTTCCTTGGCCTAGATTTCCCTTCAGGCCACAGGTCTCTACTTCCCCAAATACCTGGGTCCTGGGTGCGAAGGACAGCTTGACTTGGCTTGGCTTGGCTTAGCTCCTCCCCTGGAGGCTAAAAAATGGTAGTCATCCTAACTGCACTTTGGAAACCAAGCGAGGGGAGAATGTAAATGAAGAAAAACTAGACAGAAAAACAAACAAACAAAAACAAAAAAAAACAAAAAAAGAGAGCGTTAGAGAGAGAGCGCGAGAGAGCGAGAGAGATGATATTAAGTTATTAGCTGAGGCTGGCCCAAGGGGAAGGATTCCCCACCCCCACCCCGCCCTTCCCACCCCCATGCACTTTGAGAGCTGCCCTTCCAACCCCCAGAGAGAAACGCCCCCGGCAGACCTACACAGGTAGGGCTGCCACTCAGAGCTGTGAGAGAACACGACAGGTCCCGGCACCCCCCTTGCCTTGCCCCCCACCCTTGTGCCCCTTTGGCACCGCACCCCAGTACTTCTGCTCTCTGCCACTTGTGCCCGCTGAGTTCCATCTACCTCTCACGCTGGATGCCAGCTGGCCCCTCACCAGCCTGCCCTGTTGCCCACACAGCTCCCCTTTCAAGTGCCCAGCCCCAGGGGCCTCCTGTCCCCCTCCTCCTATACCTTGGCACCCACACAGGAAAAACTGTGGCCCGGGCTCCTTCCCTCTTCATATCCTGCAGTATTAGCTACAATCCAGATGCTGCTGTGTGGGGGGTGGGGTGGACATGCGTGTCTCCCAGAACCTCCACCCCTGTGGGACTCTTGTTTCCTGTCTGTCTTTGGGGCTCCCTATGCTCTCCTTACTGACTCCCACTTGATGCACTAGCCCAGACATAGGGCAGGTTGGCATGCAGTGGGGGTGTTTCTATCAGTGGCACTTAGCTGGGGCCCAGGGGAGGAGGCAGTTGGCTCTCCTCCCATTTTCTTTGAAGCTCTTTAGGCCAGCCACCCCTCTGCCCCTGGGAACCCTCTCCCCTCTTCTTTTCTAATTCAGGGACTTTGGCTTGAGCCACCTCCCACCCTCTGGTGAGGAGTGCTCTGTTGGTCTGCACTTGGGTGAGCTGCCCCTCCTCCTCCTCCCTTTGGGTAACAGCCCACTCCTCTGCAGAGAGAGAGAGAGAGAAGAAGGAGAGGGAGGGAGGAGGTGGCCCTCCCATAGTGGAAGGGAAGGGAGGAGAAGGAGGAACAGAGCAGACCCGTGGCCCTGGGCTCAGGGCTGCATGTCGGCAGGGATGGATGGGTGGACATAGATGCCCCCCGGAAGCCATGGGGAATGGGGCAGGGGGAGGGGGCGGGGTGCCAGGGCCTCCTGCGCTTTGCACTACTGGGGCAAAAATGTCTTAAGCAGTGGGGAACCTGCCACCCCACTCTGACCCTCAGCCTGCCACAGCCCCTACACATACACACACACACACACACACACACACACACACACACACACACACACACACACACGGAAGGCAATGCTTTGCTGTTCCCAGAGCAGCGTCCTCTGCCACTGTTCAGGTGTTCCAACTGGGCAGAGGGCCTGGAGGAGCGTCTCCTGTCACCTGTGCATGTGCCTGCCCCAGTCCTCGGGGCCCCTGGGCCACCTGTGCTCTCTTTGTCTCTATCTTCTTTCTCTCTCCTGGGGTACTGATTTCTGTATTCCTCCAGTCCCATGGATAATACTCTCATACTTCCCTCCCATACCTGGGGGCTCAGTGGAGTTCCTGACCTGCCTGCTGTCTCCCTTAGTCCCTTGACTCCACTCCTCCCCTCCGGTCCCATTCTCAGCCATAGGCATGGCCTCTTACAGGCACTTGGGAATTCCCCCTCCCCCAATCATATGAGCTGTGAGCCCCTTCCCCTCAGCCCTTCCCCTTCCCCTCAGTGATGTGGAGTGTATGTGTGTGTTCCTACGTGTGAATGGATGAGTGAGTATACGTTGTGGGAGGAGCCAGAGAGACTCAGGAGTGCCACGCACGCACCTGCTCTAGAGAGGCAGCTGTCCCAGTCCCTGCCGTGGAAGTGGGGGACAGGGCCCTCTCCTGGGGGCCATTGGTGCTAATGGGGGGATGGCCTTGGCATGGGTGCTTAGCATGCCTTCCCCCAATGTTGGCCCGGGGCACTAGGGCAGGCCGGGTGGGGCAGCAGGTGCAGTATTGATGGGAGGGATGGGTTGCTGGGAGAAGGTTGGGGGGGCCAGGCCAGGACAAGGGGGTGCCAGAGCCATGACCACTACCCTGCCCTACCACTGCCTCTCCATCTCAGTATTCCCCCCACCCCCATCACTTATAACACACATACCTCATCCAGCCTCCTCCCTGCTCAGACTTGGGGAGGGTGGGGGAGGAGGAGCCCCTCCCCCTTCCCCGGGTGGTGGGTCTACAGGGCTGGGAGAGGGCAGGGCGTGTGACATAGACACCAACCATCAGGGGGAAATTACTTCCTGCCCTAGGAACTCCTGGGTGGAGGGGGACACTACCCAGAGGCGCTACTGAATGTATGAGAAGCTGGTGCTGGGGTGGGGGGAGGGGGTTGTGGCTAGAAACAGGGAAGGAGATAGGTCCTTTCCCCAGAGACGGGTGGGACCGGTAGGGGTGACTTGAGGGGCTCCTACTCCTGCCCCACAGTTGACAATCAGTATGTCTGTTATGTGCGATTTTTCACCCCGTTGTGTTTTGGGTCAGGATTTTAAAGAAAGATATTTTTATGGTAATTGTTGCTCGTCTATTTTACTATATATTTATGTAATAAATATATGATGAAAATAACCCCCTCGGGCACCCCCCCCTTAGACTTGCGTGCTGTTTCCCCATATTCTCCCATCTGCTGGCAGAGTACCCACCCCACAAGCTGACCAGATGGAGAGGTGTTCCCCCCCTTGGCAGTAGTCCCCCCACCCCCATTCCCCAAACGAGCACACATCACAGAAGCCAGCTCAGCTGTGAACTATTGGATTTGAGACAGGAACAGAACAAATCGAGGGGCCAGAGGAGGGTGGGAGAGCAAGAGTGGTTTAAATAGGGGAGGAAGGGAGCATGGCGGTGGGGGTGGGGGGAAGAGTTATTTACAAGAAGGCTCAGGGGGCCAGAGGCTCATCTTGGAATATTTTATAACAATATAAATAAGATTCTGGTTTGCTTTTCCTTTTCGTCTCGTAAAGGAGAGAGAAGTGCAGAGTTCGATTCTGTACAAGGGGGCAGCGGCAGAAGGCCGGCCGGGCGGGTCACTGGGCGTCCACCCGGAAGGACAGCAGCTTCTCGGAATGCATGTTGTTCAGGGTCCGCAGGTCCGGCAGCTTGAGCAGCAGCTTGGTGAAGCGGGAAGTCTCCGAGGGCCGGTTCTTCAGCACCAGAGCCCGAAGAGCCCGCAGCAGCGTCTCCTGGAGCTGCTCCACCGAAGCGGAATTCTCCATTCCCGAGCGGTCTGTGGGGAAGACGACAGCAGTGAGGCAAGCTCCCTGAGCTCCTCTTCCTCTGACGAGGACACGGAGGTCTGCGAGGACCTGGCAGGCAAGGCAGCCTCTCTCCCTGAGGCCCCTCAGAGGGCGACGGGGAAGGAGAAGGAGGACGCTACTCCTTCTCCCGGGCCTCTGCCCTAAAGCCGGGCATGCCCACTTGCTGGGGGCACGCCCACGCGCTGGGAGCACGGCCACAGGCTGGCCATCTCCCACTCAAGACCACCCTCCTACCCTGAGCATGCCACACGTGGCCAAGCTCCCTTGTTATTTGCTCTGTAGTTCCCTCTGCCTGGGATGCCCTTCCCCCTCTCTATGCCTGGCAGTATCTTGTCCCCTTTGAGGCCCCACTCAAGTGTCACCTCCTTCCCCAGCTCTCCCCGGGCAGAAATAGTTGTCTGTGCTTACTTGGTTCATGCTTCTTCTGTGACACTCCTCGCTGTTTTATAATTAGTCAGGCATGAGTCTGTTTCCCAAGCTAGACTGTGTCTGAATCATGTCTGTAGCCCAGTGCCCAGTGCCGGGCCTGGCATAGAGTAGGTACTCCATAAAAGGTATGTTGAACTGAACTGCGTGTGCCTCCTCCAGGGTCAGGTGAGAGTTTGGCTCACCTGCAGAGACAAGCACCACTGCGGTGAATAGGCCCAGCTCCTCCTCCGTAAGCGCCAGGGAGTTGAGCTTCTCGCTGAAGTCAAACATGGCATTGAGCAGGTCACCCATGCCCATGGCGCCGAGCTCCTGCAGGCTGTAGGTTGTACGGCTCAGGAACATCACCGTCTGGTCCTTCACGTTGAATAATGATGCAAAGCGCACCATCAGTACCTGGAATGAAGATGGTCATTTCGAGCGAGGTGGGAGGGGTGTTTTGTCAAATGATCCCTAGAGCCTGCTAACAACTTTGAGGGGTGTTGCCTTAGATTGCCAGTAAGGGGGAAGGGTCAGTCTCAGAAAGGTCAATGAGGGATCCAGGTGGAGTACCCGCCACTTCTGGAATGTATTTAACTGAGGATCACCAGCTCCTGTCTAGAGGAGAGGAGAGAGTGTCTTGGGTTACTCTGATGCAGTGAGTTTGGAGTCGACACCAGCTTAGGTTAGAAGTCCCACAGATCCAGAGGTGGCGGCGGTGGTTCAGAGTTCCATCTCAATCAGAGAGATAATACAGTTGCAAAGACTCTAGGAGTCCCTTCCCACCCCAGTCACCACACTACTCTACTGGGGCCTTCCCACAGTCAAGATCAGGGAACAACTTGAAGTATCGCTCACCTCAAAGGTGCCAGCCTTAAGCAGGGTCACCTGGTCGTGCTGAGAAAGGTCGCGGAAGCCTGGGATGTGTTTGGCGAACTCTACCACCTCTCGCACGGCAGGCGTGAAGCTCATAGAGAAGTCTTCCCAGATCTCCTGCACGGTCCGGCCGCTGCGTCCATGGGGATACATGTTCATAGGACATGCCTAGGGGGAGAATGGAGGAAGAGGCATGTTAGCCAGGTGGGCTCCCCAGCGTGACTGGTTCCATTACTGTCTGGACTAAGAGCTGGGCCCTTGAGGATGGGTCTCTCACCTAAAACAGTAATCAGGTGCCAATTGGTGATTAAGGATTCCCAGGCAGAACCCAGACTTCAGGGTAGGATGTCCTTTCCTGGGCGGAAGGTACCCCACCCTCAGCCTCCAGGAACACTGGCTCTTTCTCTAGGCTCAATCTTCCAGGCCCCCTCCCTCTCTCCACACTGGCTCCATGCCCTCACCAGCAGAACATTCTTGGTGTTGCCTTGCCGTAGACCGTTGGCAGGTGCCTCGCCTTCTGGGGCCGAATATACGTGGGTGGGGCACAGACGGTGCCCATTGCTGTTAGGTTGGTGGCAGCTGTGGTGGGCAGGGCCAGAAGGCCAGGTAGGAGGGTAGGAGGAGGGACCCTGGCGTAGACCATTCAGTGCTTCATTATGACGCTGAGCCGCCAAAAGGTTGTTGTCGTTGGGGGTAGACGGGCATCCCTGGCTCTCCCAGCGGTGTGGAGTAGTAGCTGAAGGGCTACTTGATGCATGATTGGAATTGAAGTTGCCAGGTGAGGTGCCTAACTTGTCATGGGCATAGGTGAAGATTTCTCGATGGGCCCGGGCCACCTGGGATATCACATCCTCCACGGTGGGCTCAGGGCTGGGGGATCTGGGTGGTGTCAGCTGTTGTGGGAACTGAGAGAAGCCCACCAAAGGTGTGGGGGCTGGTGCAGGAGGTGGGGAAGGGCCCATGGAGCCTGAGGTGGGGTGCGGGGTAGGCGAGGTCTCTAGAGGGCACAGGCTGCTCAGTTGGTTGTTGGCCAAGTTCATGGCACTCTGCATCTCAGCAAGCATCCGTTGCTTCTCTCTCTTGGGGATGCGCCCAAAACGCACAGCTGCAACAGGATGAGAGCAGCGTCAGGAAGTTCTGACACACTCCCATGCCTCTCTTCCTTCCTTCCTCCCGAAAGGGCAAGACCCTAAAAGCCTGGGGTTCCGCTTCAAAACTGAAACCAGCAAGGCAACACCCATCCAGAGGGTGTGTGAGGAGATGGGGGAGGGGGGATGAATGGCAGAGGGGTGTGTGTGTGTGTGTGTGTGTGTGTGTGTGTGTGTGTGTGTGTGTGTGTTTGCCCAAAAGGTTAATACCTGGGCAGCCTCCCTGTAACTGACATTCACAGTACCGTATGTCTCAACTTAAGACTCTTTCTTAAATGGAGGGATTACGGCAGATAGAAGCTGGGTGGAAGGAACTGAGGTGAGGAGGAGATGTGGGATACTGCCTTACCATCTCTAGACATGCCAACGGAGAGACACTTCTTGAAACGGCACTGCTGGCAGCGGTTGCGATTGATCCGAACAATGGAGCAGTTCTCATTCTTCAAACACCGTTTGTACTGGATATTCTGTTGGATGCTCCGGCGAAAAAAGCCCTGGAAGGCCGGGGCGACCCATGACTGTCTTCATCTAAGCTGAGCCCGTGCATCACCTGCCCAGGTCCTCAACCCCAACCCGCCTCACCTTGCAGCCCTCACAGGCATGCACGCCATAGTGGAAGCCTGAGGCCACGTCCCCACACACTTTACACAGAAGCACCATGCCATTCAGCTCTGTGGGAAGAGACAGGCAGAGGGTAAGCAGAGAGGCTGGAGTGGCCGGAGATATGGACTTTTTCCAGGCTGAAGATTCTAGGAAGGGAAAGCTGAGGGGCTCTCATGTCTAGGTGACTGGACTGGACAGGAGCTGGTACAGCTCTTAAGAGAAATTCCAAAGGCCAGAGCACACACCCTCCCCTAAGAGTAACTCTCAGATGGAAACCAACTGTCGACTGAATCCCGGCTCACTTCCTTTCCCCCTCCATCAGCTGGGCATTTACTCACTGGTAATGTTGCTGGTGCCCTTGCTGGGGGACACTCGGCTGCTGTCTTCCATGGCCACTTGTAGACTTCCTGGGGGGCTCCCATTATAGAAGGAGGAGGAGGAGGATGAAGAGGATGCCGATGATGCAGAAGAAGGGGAGCTATCATCACTGAGGCTGGGTGGCACACTGCCAAAAGAGCGGGCAGGGTCCTGGGTGAGGGAGCCAGTGGGTGATGGTGGGAAGTATGTGGGACAACCTTGAGTCAGGGACTGGAAGCTGCCATTGGAGCTGTCACTATAGAGGGACTCCGGGCTGGTCCGGCTAGGGGAGGAGCCACTGGAGCCAATGTAGGTGATAACACCACCTAATAAGAGAACACAAGGGGAGGGTATCAACCATCATGTCCGTCATTCAAGGACACCACATGACCATCACCAAAACACTGTTAGACCCTCTAGCCTTGAAGCAATAAGCAATTCTCCCACATATACTAAATATAGCACGGTCGGGCAACCCAGTCATTATAATAAACTCTTCGGCCGGGCAGTGGTGGTGCATGCCTTTAATCCCAGCACTTGGGAGGCAGAAGCAGGCGGATTTCTGAGTTCGAGACCAGTTTGGTCTACAGAGTGAGTTCTACGACAGCTAGGACTACACAGAGAAACCCTGTCTCAAAAAACCAGAAAAAAAAAAAAAGAAAAGAAAAGAAACTATCACACTACTTATGATAACCAAGTCCCCAAAAAAATACCCACGGTCATTTCTTTGTCCAATACATTCAGCTTCTGGTTTGGGTGGGAGGTGTTAACTCCAGTGGGCATCTCCTACATGGGAGGGAACCCCTGGTCTAGCTGCTTTTGGGGGGAATAGCAATAGCAGCTAGGGTCTTAGTTCCAAGGCTTGGGAATGAGATGGGCCGCTGACAACCATTCACAAACAACAAAGTAGCCACTAGTTCTACCCCGAGACCTTTCCAGAGATGGACCCTGCAGCGTGATGGGTAGCCAGCCAAGCGTGAGGAAAACAGAGGTGTATACAAACGTAAAACAGTCACCGCTCTTTCAAACCCAAAGGCATAGCCTCATAGACTACTGCAGGGAAAGACTCTGTTCAGCCTGGCTCTGGCCTCCAAGAGAGGAGTCACAATGACCTCTGAGTCCAAGAGACTTAGAAACGTGATACAGAGATAAGACTCAGATGGGTGGCAGGAGATGAAAGGGACAAACAAATTGTCCAGCGTGGGGATTTAGGAATTCCCCTTAGGTCTCAGCCCGGTGATAACTTTAGTTCTGTACCCACCCAGCGACTTTGTCCCTCTGGTTCCACTGCTGACCAGGTGATTCTGCTCCCGTGGTATTCGCAGAAGAGAAGGGCGACTTGTCCGCCACACCTCTGCCAAGCACTTAGCCTGGCCTGCCATGGGTGGAGTGGGGAAAGGGGAGGATCCTCAGACACGTGCGTGAGCCGACACCAGCCATGCCACCGAGTCTACAGAAGCACATGTCTTGCTCACCCACTGACACACACTAAACTGGGCAGGGCAACCTTAAAATAGCTCAAGGTTGGTCAGGGTGAACTCTGCCTGTAAAATGGTTGCAGAACGGCCACCCGGCTACGGTTTCAGGGCTGGGTTGGAGGATGGGTTATTTATGCGGACCTAAATGAACTTGACCTAGTTAATCCTGAAAGAGGGCGTGAGAAAGTCACTCAAAAATTCTTCCAACTTTGGAGTGAGGGGCACTGCTCAAAAGACCCTATCTCTAAATCTAGATCTTGTACCGCTACCAATTGGCTTGCCAATGTGGAGGAAATCAACTCTTGTGTCTTCATCTCAGTTTTCCTTTCTATGAGGGGAAAAAAAAACCTGAGTGATGCACAGTAGTACGTTGTCAACTTTGATCCTAAGGTGTTCATGTTTGGGGGGAGAAGACATTCATGGCAGGCAAAGAGATACGTGGGGAACAGTAAAACTTTTGTAACAAACATAGAAAAGCTGGGTCTGAATGCAAAAAAATAAATGTAGGGACGATTAGAATACAGGGGAATAAGAATGATCTGGCGTGAGGTTTTGCTGGGACCCATTAACTTGAGGTCAAACATGTCAGGGGTGCCCCCATATTACTCAAGTCTCGGTCATAGAGGGTAAGAAGGCCAGGCAGTCTGAGAGGAAAAGAAACCAGGCGGGGGCGGTGAGTCAGCCCAGCTTCACCCAGATCTAGGCGGAGAAGGGCGGGGCGGGAGCCTGGCCCTCAGCTGGCCTCACGTCCCCGCTCCACGTGTGCCCCTCGCACGTGGCACCCCAACGAGGAACCCCGGAATTCGAAGCACCGCCTTCTCCGCTTCCCTTATGTCGCAAGCAAAACCCCGCCCTCGCCCCGCCCCTCCCAGGCGTCCGGGGTCGAAGGCAGGCCCTAAAACCAAGCTGGGCCGGGAAAACTGAGGGGAGGAGAGAAGGCAACACGCGTTGCTCGGGCAACTTGAGGGGCGGAGCTCATTATGTAACGAGGCCGGGAGGCAATGACCAATGGGATGGCGGCCACGGCTTCTACTGAATGAAAACAAATGCAGCACGTGGGCCCGGTTCTGCAGCCATGTGAGCCCTCCCCAGGCTAAGTCACTGTGGGTGCCCTGCCTGGAGATGAGTCCCAAGCACCCGACTCCTCAGATGGAGCTCCCCACTGCCGCTGAGGATTCCCCTGCGGGGTCTGACCCGTTCACTCAAACCCACCAGCCCGGATCGCCCCGCTGCACCCCAGACTCCCTGGAAGTAGGCTAGAACTGGGGGAAAGGGAAAAGAGACAGGCAAACTACAGCTTACAAGGAGTGGGCAAATAGGGACGTGTCCGGAGATTGCCTCAAAACGCTGAGTCCCTCTAAACTCTTCCACTCGCCACCGGTATCCACCCTTCATTTCATCTGCCCTCGGCCTCGGGGGGGACTCAGAAAGGTGGTTGATGCGTTTTAGGCACATTCCCAGCCAGAATAACCCTCTCTAGAAATCTTACCTAGTGGCTTTCATTTCAGCACAGTAACAAACACCGGCCAGAGGGAATCCCCAAGCCCTTACAAAGTTCCTCTCATAAAGCTGGGGATGGAAATGGAAACAGTGACAGAGCAAAGATGATAAGAATCTCAGTACCTGTGTTGTTGTTGGAGTCCAGGGTCGTCATGTCTTCACCAGCTGAAAGCGGTCATTCAAACTGGACCTTGACACGAACTGGAGGCTGTGATGGCCTCTCTCGCCCCTTGGGCAACGGCTGAGGGAGACGAGTGAATCCCGCAGTTCACAATCGGGATTCCAGGCACCGAGGAGTAAGGTCTTGGGGTGGCTATACTGCAGCCCTCCAGAAGGGTAGGACGCTGAGGCAACCGAGATCTGATTTGCATGGGAAGAGCAGACAGAGTGTGTGTGAAGAATCAGCCTGCAGCAGTTCTGGCTATAAAGTAGCAAGGAGAATCGGGTCTCTGCAGTGCACCGGATGCCACACTCTGAAGGCTCCGCAGCGAAGCAGGGTAAATGAATCTGGAGCTCCGGGTGCAAAAGTCCCAAAGGGAGAGAAGCTGCAACCAGGAAGTAAGTAGGTGATGGAGAAATGAGGCACCGAGACGCAAAGAGAGACGTGTGCCCTGCTACGTTTCCTCAGCAGTAATATTTCACTCTGCCAATCTCAACCGCCTTTTGCCCGAGCCTTTCCCTGGGACAGAGGGTTCTGCGCAGGCGCCAGCGGCCCAGGGTTCCCGGGCCGCACGCGGCACTGGAGCAGGTACCATGTGATTCCAGGGAGCGCCTCGTGCCCCAGTGACACACTTTTCCAGCAGCCGGCACGTTGAGCTCTATGCGTCTGCGCACCGCCAAGATTGTTGGGATTTGTAGTCTCCTGACAATGTAGGCGGAGTGTGCATATTCCTTTTCTGCTTTGCAAAAGTGCTTGCTGGCAGCGGGGAGGAGCTGAAAAGTGGACTGGGGTGGAGTTTTCTGAAGAGTCAGGGTGGCGTGTTTGGAAAGCCTTGTATGGCAAGGGCATGTGAATTCCTGGGGAGGGCCTGGCAAGCTTTACTGCTCCGTGGAAGATCAAAGCTAAAAGGCCCTTTCTGCAAACCTAGCAAACGTGAGAGCTTCACGTGATTGCAGAACTGACCTCACCCTGAGGTTATTGGTGACAAGGGGGAGAAAAACCAGCTGGAAGGGAGATTTCCCTTAGGTCAAGAACTTAAGCAGGTTTTTGCTATGGTGACAAGGTGGGTGACAAGCAGTGTAAACCCTTTTACCTTGTACACCCTAACCCCAGGCCCCGCAGGTAGGACGGGGATATCCCTCGGGACTCCCTGTTTGCTTATATGACACCACACTGCCCACTCAAATGACTTTGGGGTGAGTCATTTCCCTCTGTCTGGGAAATAAAAAGAAGAACAAAAGGAAAGTGCTTTGAGTCCTAATGGAGAGAGGTGGTCTGCTCACTGCAGGACTTCATGATAGCAGAAGTCCACAGTTTAGAGAGGACATGAGGATCATTTAAATCCCCCCTCCCACTGGCGGGTGTGGTGACTCATGCCTGCAATCACCGTACTGGAGAGGATGAGGCAGGAGGACTGCCATGAATTTGAGGCTGGTTTAAATTGCATAGCAAGACCCTACTAAGAAGGAGAGGTGGGAATCTTCCCTCCTCTTACTGAAAAAGGACAAGGTTCACTGCTTATTTCTTGTGAATGTCACAGAGACGATGGACAGATGAGCAGGTGAAGAACTTAACATCGCTTTCAGAGCAGCATTTGTCTCAGGAGTGAGAAACACGGAGGTCTGGGCAAGAGGTCTGTCCTCTAGGGTTTGGGTTGTAAAGAGAGATGGAAGCATCTTCAAACTGTCAAGTAAGCCTCAGCCACCTGCTCCTCTCAAGTCCTCTGTAATCTCAGCGCTTGGGGGTGGGGGTGGGGGATGTCTTTTTTTTTACCTGAAGCCTTTCTCTGCTTGCTCTTAGGAAGCTCCAGAGAAATACTGGAATCCTGGGAAGCAGGGCAGCTACCTAGGAAGCAGAGAAATGCTTATGGGACGCTGGCTACGTGGGAAAACTGAGCCAGGAGGACCACTTGGAGCCCAGGGATTTGAGAGTTAAAAAACATGAGACCCTCACCTCAAGGCTGGAGTGAGGGGCACCAAGGGAAAAAAAGCTGAGACTTAAGGCCAATGATCTTGACCGGGTAGCAGGCTCAACCACTGATGATCTGAAGGCTAGACTTTAGCTCTGTTCCCTTGCACCTAACAGGCTTGGGAAAGAGGGAAAGCAGGCTTTTCTCTAGCTGCCCAGGCCCTTGGGTCCAGAGCTAGGGAGCTGCTGCAGAGCACCATGGGAGGAACTGGGAGGAGCTAGGACAAACAAGACCGGAGGCTTTTCAGGAAAACTTGGTGTTGAAGTCAGCCTCCACTCCCTCTCCCTCCTCCCAGCTGGCTGTGTGGAGGGAGGGCTGGGAGGTGAGCTGCTCTGTCCCTGGCTGCTTGCTCTTTGAGACCTTTCTGATTGGCTCAGAGCCAGGGAACCCCCACCCCCGCCACCATCCAGGTGGTTTTGAGGACTGTTCAAAATCCCTTGGTGCTGTCTAGACATTCCACCCCGCCTAGTCCCAGTACTGCCTCTCGAGTCGCTCATTCCCCTGCTTTCTTGAGTTGCTCCGGGTCCCCCCTGCAAGGCCCTCAGCTCTGTTGGCAACTGTGGTGGTCCTGCCGTAGTAGTCCTCTTGCTGAGCAAATTTTCCTATCAGGGAAGAGCCAAAGATCAAGACTCCCTCCTGGAGTTCGCAGCCAGTGAGAAGAGGGAACTGGAGCCTAGATATACATCCAGCCTGACCCTGCTCTTGGCAAAGAGCGTGGTTGTTTTGTAGTCTGTGTGAGGTATGAAGCCAGAGACTGGGAGGAAGGGAAGGAGGGGCCGTTAACATCCGACCCCTGTTTCCTCTCCACTTCATATAGGGCTGCTCCTTTTCTTGCTTATAAAGAACTTTTTTGAATTTCATTTTATTTTTGAGACAGGGTCTACTTCTATTGGCTGGCTTTGCATTTTAAGTCTTCCTGCTTTCTGCCTCCTAAGTGCTGGGGTTACAGATGTGTTACCTATACATCAAGTCAAAGAAGTGTCTTTGGAGACTCCTTTTGTAGTAGGTATGACCATATGAGCCCACTTCCCACTGTCTACTGTGTTGTGTTCCAGGGAATAAAATGAAAGGTAGAGCTTTTTCTTAGCTCTTGAAAATTCTAATATGTAAACTGTATTCCTTTCTCTATTAGGAGCTTCTGGAAGAAGAGCAGAGGAACCAGGGAACCAGAGCCACCAATGGAATGTGTCAAAGGGGTGGGGACTAGAGTAGATATGTGGCCTCTCTTTGACCTAAACCTTGGCTTCAGACGACAGGTGTAGGGGCTAAGGAGATGGTTCAGCAGTTAAGAGCAATCACTGCTCTTGCAGGGGATCCATTTCCAACACCCACACGGCAGCTCACAACCATCTGTAACTCCAGCCCCCGAGAATCTGGCACAGTTTTCTGGCCTCTATGGGCACCAGACACACACACACACACACACACACACACACACACACACACACGCGGGCAAAATACCCATACACATAAAATAAAAATTAAGTTAAATAAAAATAAAACAAGACAACAGTACCTTAGCCGGGCAGTGGTGGTACATGCTTTTAATCCCAGCAGGTGTATTTCTGAGTTTGAGGCCAGCCTGGTCTACAGAGTGAGTTCCAGGACAGCGAGAGCTATACAGAGAAAACCTGTCTTGAAAAACCAAAACAAAAAAAGTACCGTAACAGTACCAGTGTTATGCTGGGTGATCATGCCTATAATTCAAGTAGTCTAAAAGCTGAGGTGAGGTAGGGGGATTACTATGAGTTCAAAGTGAGTCTGGGCTACTTAGACTTCCAGGCCACCGATTCTTGGTGACAGCACGAGACTTGCCCCAATCAATCAATAAATCAAAAATCTCTACTAAAACAACCATGCAACATCCTTCCCCTCCCACTAGCCAGACATTCTGGCTTAACACAAGCACACATACACACAAACTCATAGTGAGAGACACACATAGACACATATACATGCGCGTACACACACACACACACATATGTAGAGCCAGTCTTAGCCCCCCAAGAGGTCAGACTCAATGAGGAACACTCAGTAAAGCACAGCCCTGGACCCACATTGTGGGTGCTTCCACTTGGTTTCTTTGAAGTCTGGGATATTCTGGGGAGTGACCTCACTATTTAGAGGCTTTGTTGGGTCCTCTGTGTGTTTGTGTCAACTCTGTCCTTAGTTTTCCCAGGACTCTTTGAACTGGAAAAAACATCACAGGTGGAAAAACGGGCTCAGAAGCTAAGAACACTAGCTGCTCTTGCAGGAGCACCTGGTTTCAATTCCTGGCACTTAACATGGTGGCTCACAACTGAGTGTAACTCCAGTTTCTGAGGATCTGATGGCCTGTTCTGCCTTCCTCTGACACCAGACATGCATTTGGTGCACATACATCAGACAGGCAGACAAAACACACATACACCTAAAATAAAAATAAAAATAAAAAAGAAGCTGGGTGGTGGTGACCTGGGAGGCAGAGGCAGGTGGATTTCTGAGTTCGAGGCCAGCCTGATCTACAGAGTGAGTACCAGGATAGCCAGGGCCACACAGAGAAATCCTGTCTTGGAAAAAAAATGTTTTTAAAGAAAAATAGAAAAAGGAAAGATCAAGGACTCTAAGCTCTGACTAGAGCTCCTCTGAATACTTCTGAGGGGCTAGGGGCTTATGCTTAGGAATGTAAACACCACCTTTACATGTGTATGTGCACACCGAGTGGACATGACCAGGTGGGAGTATGATCTAAGATCTATTCTCTTTGACAGTAGGTTGTTCTGGGTAACAGGACAACACCCTGTGCAGATCTCAAGTGGCCTAAATCTTGAGCAGACTGCTCGACTGAGTGACTGAGGGTGGGTCCCTAATGAAAATAGGTCAGGCTTCAGTAGGCGCCTTCCCATCCCCCTCCTTTCTCACCAAGGACTCACTGCCCAGGGTAAAAACCTGTTGGCCCAGGTGATGCAAACCTGGGATAAACCCGGGATGCCCCTGAATCAGGGAACCAACCATTTACCTACAGGAGAAGCTCATTTCCTGTCTTTCTGGATCATGTCCCTGGTTTCTAAAAGGCTGGTTTTCCCTATCCCACCCAAAATCTTACCCTTGGGGGAGGACCTCAAGACAGGAGGGACAAAGTCTGAGTTAATTTGTTATTATGAAAACTAGAGAAAAGAGAAGATAAGGCCCAAAGATCCAGGCCTGACTGGGTTCAATGGATGAATTTTTTCCACCTTTACCAGACCACAGTTCTTTCCACGGAAAATCATACAGTAAATTTCATATTAAATACCAACTGTATGCCGGGCACTATGACAGGAACCTTATACACAAGATCTCCTTTGGTTTTCATAGCTTTTCAGGGCAGTAGTTTACATTCTTCTATTTTGGAGATCAGGAAACTGAAACTTAAGAGATATTTATTAACCTGGCCAGGGTGTCAGAAGGGACTAGGAGATTGAGAGGTTATTGGAAGTGTGACGCTCCCTAGCCTTCCTTGGAACAGCCACTCTATGTCACTGTCACTAAGCATGGCAATGTTGGGGGTTCAGTGCTATACCTGAAGAAGAAATTCAGCTAGCAAGATTTCCCTACCCAGGGAGACTAACCGGGTGCTGGAGGAGATACATCCCAAGCAATGATGGGCAGAAGGTGTAGCACCAAGAAGAGAGGCCCCTCCCACACGATCCTTGGCTCCCAGAACCTCTCCTCTAACTCCAGCATTTCCTCTTCCCCTAAACTCTTTCTCCATCCTGTGTTCCCATTATCTGATTGTAGAGGGTAGGAATGGCCCAGAGTAGGATGCAAAAACCAAACCAACTAGCAATTAAAAACAACAAAAAACCCCCAAATTTCCTTGTGGGCAGCTCTAGAAGTGAGGGACTCAAGCAGTCATCTGAGTTCTTTATCAAGTCCTCTAATTATGGGGTCCACAGCTGGTGATGAATGGGAACAAGGACTGATAGGCCAGGGCACCTCGGGGCCGTTGGTGCTTCCTTCCAGGGATGTGTGTTAAACCAGGCATGGTTTTCTTGCCTTTGATCCTAGCTTGGGAGGTAGAGGTAGGTGGGGTTGTGCGAGTTCCAGCCCACCCTGGTCTGCACAGTGAGTTCAAAGTCAGCCAGTGAGACCCTGTCCTAATAAATAAATAAATAAATAAATAAGCTGGGGTTGCTGGAAGTCTGGAAGGCCATCTAGGACAGAAGTTGTGACATGACCCTAAAGGAAAGATGATCAGGTTTTTCCCATTTATCTGCCTGAGAAATGTGTACCTTTAAAGCCACCATCCAGGATCAATGACACCTAAAAGCTCTGGGAACTCAAAGGAGGGGTCGCCTTCTCTGAGCCCAGGGTCTAAGTTACATCACAGGATCCTGGAGGTGGCATGGACTGTTCCTTGGCAATGCAATATAAACCCTGGCTGACCCTTTACCTGGTAAAGAGCCCATTTTCCCAGCTAGGGGACAGTAGTACCTAGCCTCTGTCACGCTGATTTTCCCTGCCCTGCTGTACCATTACTGACACCATCTTCTAAGCCCCTGCCCCTGGCTATCCTTGAGTTGAGTCACTATGGATTGAGGTGCAGAGAGCTTGTGGGGTGTATCTGCCCAAGGAGGCAGAGTGCCTCTGTGCCTGCCTTATCTCCATTCTAAGCTGCACCTCAAACCGTCTCTGGATCTAGCATCTCCTATTCTTCGGGCCTCTGCAGATCTCTGTGCAGCTGCTTAGGGAAGCCAGAGGCTCATGACAGTCCTCGTGAGAAGGATGGACTTCGGAGAAACTGGGGCCTGGCCAAGCACTGGGGGCCATGTGTAGCTTCTGGGAGGCTTACATAAACACTGGTTGGGATGAGGAGGGAAAGGAGGGCGCATTGACTGCAGCGGGGGGCGGGGGGATTTATAAAAAAAAGCAACCCCTGCCCTCCTGCCCTGCCAGCTCAGATTGTGTGGAAGGAGGGAATAAGGCTCACGTTCTCGCCCGCCTCCCTTGGTTGCAGCTGTTGGTTGGAAGGTCTGCAGTATGATGGGGGAGGGAGGGAGGAGAAGATGCTACTTCACAAATTTAGGATCCTTCCCACTCTTCTAAATGGGGGGAGGGGGCAGGATTTGATGAGATTTTCAATGCGGCAGGAAGGAGCTTTGGCTCATTAGAATGCAGAGTTTGCACCCTTGGGGGGTGGTGGTGGTGGTGGAAAATCTGTGTTGGTTGCAAAAATGCAGACATGTGTAGGGGTCCAGTGGAGAGATTTGAAAAAAAAAATTTAAAAAAAAAAGAAAGAAAGAAAAGAAAAAGCGCCAGCTCTACAATGCAGAAGCTGCAAAGTTTCTGGGTGTGCGAGGAAATGTGGGTCGCTCTCATTTCATTCGCTTGTTCCTGCTAACCTACTGTCCGCCTGACTCCAGCAGTCTTACACTGCAGTGCAGAAACAGGGTCAGCGGTGGGCAGGGGGCAGGAGCTGTGGGCTGGAACTAGGGGCTCTGGGGTTGCGGTGCCTGTGAGCTGTGAGCGGGGGAGGGGACGTTTCAGTGAGGGATGAAAGCTAAACTTGTCTTTTACCCTTGTTCTCCAGGAGTCGGGTGTGACAGCCTTTCTAGGTCTCCAGCTCCTCCTCACCACGGACTAGCAAAGGGACTTCCCCTTCCAGTCCATTGGCGCCACGGACCCCCGCTGCAAACACATTCTTAGCTTCCTGTCCCCGGCTCGTAAATCGCTGAATTCTTGTTCTAATCTTGGAGTGGCCACTAGCTGCACGAACGTGTGACATCGTCCTTCCTAGAAAGAGGGGACAGGGAAGCCTGCCTGGGGGGAGCCCAGGTTCCAGGAAAAGCAGGTCTCAGCGTTAAGGAGGCTGGGATGAGAGACGCTGTCCTCCTGACCTGGAGAGGCCCTTTGTTATTTGGAGGATTTGGGCTCTGGGTGGGTATAAATGCCAATAAAATAAATGCTCTCTGGGTGGTGAGCGTGCTGGAGAAACCGGGCTTACTTGCCGTAGACTGCACTCCCGGTGGCTCAGGAGAGAGACAAAAAGGACCCAAGCAGAAAACAGGGCAGCAGATAACAAGGCGGCCCAGTGGCCTTTCACTTCTTCCCCCTTTCCTTCCCTCCTGTTCCTCCGGCCACTGGAGGACAGGGCCGAGTGTGTTTGTGCTGTCTTGAAGCTCACGCGGGCTGCCCGGGTCACATGGCCCGGGCATGTGCAGCCTGCTCCATTTCTACCACAACAACTCGCTCACAAACAGCCCGGCTGCTGCGGCGGTGGCGGCGGAGACATGTGCAAGCGAGGGGGTGGGGCACGTGGCCTTGCCCGAGCCAAGGGAAGGACTGGATCGCTCAGCGCTGCCTCCACCCCTGCCGGCACTGGGCTGCCTAGCCACAGGAAATTCCTAGTGCTCCCTCGCTGTAGCAAAACATGTTTTTGGGGGAAGTGACTTTCAGTAAGGATGGAGTCAATGGACTGAATAAAAAGAGCCCAGATAGTCGGTCCGAGATTGACCCGCTTGGCCTTGTCTTGTGTGGTGGAGGGTCTGCGCAAGCGTAAGGTGCTAGGGATTCTTCCTGCTTCCTTCCTCCTGTATAACATTGAGACCATTGAGACAATGAGGTGAGGGGCTGGGATTCACTGAGGAGATGATTCTCAGATCGGTGATGGAGATTGTGAGCGTTACCTAGGACCCTGTGAGAAACGCAAATTCTTAGGCTCACCTGACTCAAACTGGGGACAGCTCAGGAATCTAGTTTAGGATGCCCATCAGAGAGGTTGATGGGAGAGGATGGAAGGGAAACACAGTGCAAGGCCCGAGTTCTCTCCAGGGGGTAACAGCCTTGATCTGGGGATTTTTTTTTTTAAACTTTCTCCAATGTGGGGCAACATCTCAAAAGAGTTCAGCCAGAAAGCATAGTCAGATTTAGTTTGACTCTGTGCAAAACCCATTTATCAGATTGCCTCCGGGACGCCAGGATTCTGCTAATGAAGGCAAATGGCCGCCAGTAGTGAGCTACTACTGTTACTGCCTTCTCGAGAGTTGAATGTACTCTCAGGGAAGGAATGAAGCAAAGAGAAGACTAGATCCTTCCACCAATTCCCCCCTCCCCCCACATACCCTTGTTTCCAGTTAAAACAGGTCTAAAACAACTGATTTGGGGACTGAAGATGTCCCTCAGCATAGACAAAGCTGTGTGGGATCAAGTCCCAACACTAAGATCAGATGAGGTGCAGACACCACAGGACCAGCCTTGGTGGCGCACATCCTTAATCTCTGCACTCAGCAGGGAGGCCGCTGGATTTCTGAGTTCGAGGCCAGCCTACTCCACACAGTGGGGCCCTGTGTCAAAAACAAACAAACCAATCAACAAAAAAACAAATGAACACCCCACCCACCCCAAAGAAAAAAACCATGACTGTGACAAATCAATATTTTTTGAGACTAGAAGTAGAAATTGGTATTTATTTTTTTTATTAACTTCTTTTATGTCTATGCGTGTTTTGCCTGCGTGTCTATCTATGTACTGTGGGCATGGCTGGTGTCTATAGAGGCCAGAAAAGCATTGGTTCTCCTAGAACTGGAGTTACAGATGATTGTGGGAATTAGGGATGGTTGGGAATTGAACCCCTGTCCTCTGGAAGAACAGCAAGTGCTCATAACTGCTGAGCCATCTCTCTAGTCCTTGCCATCTTTTGCCTCTTCCTCCTTCTTCCTCCTCCTTCTTCCTCCTCCTCCTCCTTGCTAGGCCTGGGACTCATAGGCCCTTGATTCCTCTGTGTGACACTAGAAGAATGAGTGTACATTCATATTACTTAGATCTCCAGGGTAAGGGTAGGAAGAAGGCAAGGGAAGGGCTAAGAGGGTTGGAAGTTCCCTGGGTAAAATGAGTTTAACAGATAACAGGCAGGAAAAAGTTTTCAATAGGACAGGGTGGGGGCAGCGGTAGTCGATGCCAGTTTCCCTCCAAGACCCCAAAACTGTGGCCAGAGGAAGTAGAGGGTCTCTAAGATAAATCCCAGAGGCTCCTGAGGATTGAAAGCTGAGCCTGCCAAGTGACTGAAGACTGGAGGACAGGCATCAGAACTAGAGTCGCCTTACATAGGCAAGAAAAGCAAGAAGAAGAGAGCCAAGACTGGGAGCCTGCCCGAGCCTCTGCTGGCCCTCCCTCCAGCATGGCTAGCTCACAGGATCCAGCTCCTGTTACAGTCAGCTCTGATCACTAGCCTCCTGCCTTCTCCCTGCTTTCTTTTCTACTTTAGTTACTTTTATGGGGAGAAGGTGATACAGGGTTTCTCTGTGTAGCTTTGTCTCTGTAGACCAGGCTGGCCTCGATCTCAGAAATCCCCCTGCTTCTGCCTCCCAAATTCTGGGATTAAGGGCATGCACCACCACCACCACCACCCCGCCTTGCTTTATTTTCTGAGTGATATATTTTGGTCTGAATCTCACCGAGCTCTTCCTTTTGCTTCTCTGCAAGACTTCCTCTGGGCCTGAAAGGCTCTCGGCCCAAGGAGCAGACAACCCTGCAGGCTCAACTGCAGTGACCTACATTGGCTCTTCCCTAGGCCCAGGGTGTGGGGGCTGAAGTTTCCAGAGAGGAACTTGGGAATCTGGCACAGGTCTATAGAAAATGACGTCATGCAGACTGGCTGCAAAAGTAGCACCTGGGATCTGTGAGGCAGGGGGCGCCAAGAGACTGCATTATCAGAAGAGTCTCCTCCCACAAATGCAAAAGCCGTCTGAGCCGGTTAGCCCCTTCAGTAGGACAGAGAGGTCCTTGTCAAGCTTGGACGCTCTCCATGATATCTGAAAGTGGTTTTTGCGGGCTCCTCATTCTTGCTAAACGCATCCCGGTTTGCTACATCGGGCCGCAAAGATTTCTTTGGTCTTGATCTGGATGTGTGAGTTCAGATTTCAGCTGATTTATTTCAGGGAAATGAAGGCTCAGTCAAGGTCAGGTACTCAGAAATCGGCTTACTCCTGTGTTTAACTATATAGGGACTTTAGACCCAAGGTTCCGAGAAGAAACTTGAGAGGATGAATTGCCATTAATAACTGCTGGCGTGAGACCCTGACAACTGAATCCCTCCTTCCAGCAACGCGTTCCTGGGGCAGGGAAGGCAGGTCCCGAAATAGGTGCCTTGCCTCCCACTGTGAACCACAGTGCACCCGCCCCCAGATTGTAGATGTTTTTACACAGGCTAGGAAATCCTATTGAGGTGGGGGAAGGAAATTAGATTGTGGTCACAAAGAGAGACTTCAGAGCCTTTTACTTAGCGGCGAGAGGGGTGGGGTGGGGGTGGGGGGAAGGCAGGCTCTGCAAGACTGGGTGGCTCTGTGTCCAAAGGGCTTCCCCTTGCCAAGCTCCACCCTAAAGCCCAGGAAGTGCACAGTTTGGCACCTAGCCGAGGCAGAGCATTCCTCAACCTTCTGACCAGCTGTGGGATGGTTCCCACAGGAGGATGGGGGAGGGGAAGGAAACAAGACAAGGAAGAAGTGACCATAGTGTATGTGGGGGGAGGGGAGGTAGAGAATGAGTCTCTAGGACCACGAGTCCCTTTTAGTGGAGAGGAGATGGGATGCCTTCCAGAGGCTAAGGGTCTGCAGCCTCAGAGCAGAGGGCCCTTGCGTCAACTCTCCATTCAGGGTCATCCCTGACGCCCTAAGTTGTCCTCTACCAACTACTTTGGGTTGCTTGTGTTCTCGCTCCCTTACTCTAGTTGAGCTTGGGCGCCCCCGAGTGGTTAAAAGCAAGAACTGCAGAAGGGCTGGCGGGGAGGAGCTCACTGGGTCTCCCTTTGCCTAGACGTCGTCTTTGCCCCACCCTTTTCCTCATCCAAACCCTGGTCTCTGGAAATAGCATCTGGTAATGGGAGCGTTGACAGCGCTGAGTTATAGGGGAGCAAGTGGCCCAGCCAGAGTTTTCAGTCTTCTGACTTGATCGCTTTGGGACTTTCTTTAAAAGTAGGTGCTTTGGACAACTAATTGCAGCTCTTGGGCTATGTCTTATGTGCCATAGAACCACAAATAGCCCCCATAGTCATTCCACATTTGTTTATTAGGTGCAGGAGAGAGAGAGAGAGAGAGAGAGAGAGAGAGAGAGAGAGAGAGAGAGAGAGAGAGAGAGAGAGAGAGATTGAGATTGCCAATGGTACCTGCGGAGGCCAGAAGGCGCACTGGGTCCCCTGGAACTGGCGCTATAGATGGTCATTAGCCACCATGTGGGTGCTGGGACTCTTCCTCTGGATTCCTCTTCCTCTTGCTCTTAACTACTGAGCCATCTTTGGGATTAGAGTAGGCATGTACCACTACGCCAGCCTACCAAATTCACCCTTCCTTCTCCACACCATGTCCTTTCCGTGAACACTGCCCACAATCTACCACTTTGCCCCGTTATATAGTTCCAATTCCTCAGCCAACTTTCTTACTTCCAGTAGTGAAAAGAAAGGATTTTTTTTCCTTTTGTATTTTGCCCAAATAAGCTGAGAACTGTAGTGTTGTGAGGAATGAGATCTCAAATCAGGTTCAGTGAGCACAGGAATCCCATCCCACTATTTTTAATTTTATTAACTTATTTTTTGAAACAGGTTCTCTCTATATAGTCCTGGCTGTCCTGGAACTCCATATGTAGACCAGGCTGCCCTCAAACTCAGAGATCTGCCTGCCTCTCAAGTGCTGGGATTAAAAGCATGGTCCACCATGCTGGGCCCTGGGCTAATTTTTGCTGCTTCTCTCACTGACATCTTTTCGGGTTCTCTATATTCAAAGTGCTCCTAATGCTGAAAGAGGGATACTGTTTTAGAAACCTGTTGGCTTGACCAGTCCGACTGAGCTCACATAGTGAGAATGACTTATTAGGCCATCTAGGAACAGTCCGTCCAATGCAGAGAGGTGCTGTGCCCATGACCCAACACCATGAAATCTAAGGAAAGGAGAGTTGGAGTAAAGGTAATCACTTTGAATCCAGAAAATGAAAACTTGCTAACTCCACACCAAGACAATTTCATTGATGCCAGCTCTCTCTTGGATTTTTCTCTCTTTTTTTTTAAAGATTAATTTATTTATTTTATACATGAGTACACCACCATTGCTCTCTTCAGACACACCAGAAGAGGGCACCAGACCCCATTACAGATGGTTGTGAGCCACCATGTGGTTGCTGGGAATTAAACTCAGGACCTCTGGAAGAGCAGTCGGTGCTCTTAACTGCTGAGCCATCTCTCCAGCCCCTGAATTTGTCTCTTAAAGATTGAATTTAGGGGCTCTGGCTGCCTACGCCCGACCGTTCAGCTGCATTACCACTGAGCTACACTCTCAGCCCTTTTACTATTTTTTTTTTTTGTTTTTTTGTTTTGGTTTTTCGAGACAGGGTTTCTCTGTGTAGCCCTGGCTGGCCTGGAACTCACTCTGTAGACCAGGCTGGCCTCGAACTCAGAAATCCTCCTGCCTCTGCCTCCCAAGTGCTGGGATTAAAGGCGTGCGCCACCATCGCCTCCTTTTACTATTTTTAAATATCGCGGTGGCTACATAACCCAGACAGCCCTGTATGTTGCTACCCTCTTCAGCCTCTCCAGCCGGAAATACAAGTGTTACTATACCTGACTTCTCTTCTGTGTAATCTTTAACGTTATTTTTGGTTTTGTTGTTTTGGTTGGTCTGGAACTTACTATGTAAACCAGGCTGGCGTCGAACTCACAAAATTCCCCTGCCTTTGCACTCTGACTGCTCCAAAACCCCCGGCTCCAATCCTTAAGGTCATTACCAGATGGGCTGGAGAGATGACTTGGTGATTAAGAGCACCGTCTGCTCTTCCAGAGGTCCTGAGTTCAAGTCCCAGCAACCACATGGTAGCTCACAACCATCTGTAATGGGATCCAATGCACTCTTCTGGTGTTTGTCTGAAGACAGCTACAGTGTACTTTTGTAAATAAAAATAAATAAATCTTTTTAAAAAAAGGCATTAACCAGAGAACTGTGCGGGTATAAAGTCATTTTTAAGTTGAAGCAGCCACATATCGCATAGTGTCTAAGAGCTCAATAACTCCCTCTAACCCAGGCTGCTGCCTCAAAGTCACCCTCAAGAGGGCACTTTTGTTCAGTGGCTAGCGGATGCTCGCTAAGTGGGAGCCTGAGGAAGGAAACACAACAATTGACCACGTGTTAGGGGTGGCTCTCGCAGGGGTTGTTGGGACAGGGAAGGGAGGTCCACGTGGAGTGGGAGGGACACACTGAAAGTTTTGGCGGGGCGGTCTGGAAGTTGGGGAGGGGGGGTTAGAAATAATTTTAAAACAGGCACACACAAATTTGAGTTGTGATCTTATTGTAAAGGGAACTGAAAAAAGCAGGTGGGTGTATCCGTCCTTGGAGAGGAGCAGGAGACAGGGGCTCCGGCAGGCGTGCCGGGACGGATGGCAGGGCTGCTGGCAGAAAGTGCCCTGAGCCCCGCAGACCTTCGGCGGAAGCTTCCAGCTCCGTACTGGTTGGTGTCCTAGCCTCCAAGGTGGCGAGCGCGGCCGTGGTCTCCCTTCGGTGCCGCGTGGGACGGGGCTATTGTCATCCACGGAACTCCAGTTTTTATTTACCTTCCTGAGCGCCTCTGAAAACCGCCTAGGAGAATTCTCTCCCCGGAGAGGAGCCAAGACAACCATTCGCTTCTTTTTTTTTTTTTTTTAATTAATTTGTTTTTTTTTTACTACCGAGTTCGGCTCCCTGTTAGCAGAGACCGGAAAGATGAGCTACAATAGTTTTCCTTATTTGGGGGCTGTGGTGGAGGCCGGTGTGGTGACTGGGAAAACCAAGACTCGGGCAGGTAAAATGGTTTGCCAAATGCTTCTTCACGCCACAGGAATGCTCTTCAGAAAATGGAGAGAATAGGAACCGAATTCTGCAGTTCCATGAACTTGCGCCGGACGGTGAAAGACTCGTTTTGACCCTCTCCAAACTTGCTGCCATCCCACGACTGATAAGAGTTTAGGGATTTGAGTTATGGGTATTAAGCACTACTTCTTTTAAGTTCCCTCACAACGGACTCCACTTAGTTTTTTGTTGTTTTGGGACAGGGACTGAAATTGTAGCCCAGGCTAGCCTAGAACCCATTTTGTACACCAGGGTGAACTCGTTCTCCTTGAGGGCTGAGATTAGAGGCATTGTCTCACCACACCTCTCCTGGCCTTTACACTTTGAAACCTACTTCCTTGTATTTTTTAGTTGAGGAGTCAACACAGCTTAAAACTTGATGGTTTAGAAGCAGGAATTCTTTGCCTGACCTGGAGGCTCACACCTTGGGAGGCAGAGGAAAGTCAAAAAGAATTTGAGGTCAATCTGGGCCATAGAATGATACCCTGCTTAAAAAAAAAAAAAAATTCCCAAAGTCAAAACCCAAAAAGACCGCTTCTCAGTTTCTGGTGGTTTATATTTTGGAGGTGAAGTGAGATAGCCAATCCAAAGTTTCCAGTTTTCGCTTTGAGGGGGGAAAAGTATGTTTACTTAGTTTGTTGCAGTTAAATTGTGGACCTCGGATTTTCGAGCTGAAGGGTCTCCAGAATTAAAAAAGAAGCTAGGCACTGATGTAGGATTACCAGCTTTTTATTCTGCTGATAATGTCATTTAAAAGGTACTAACAGCAGTTAGTTTACGGCCTCTTTGATTTGTTTAGGGCCATGGATTGAAAGTTCACTGTCAGGGTCAGTGTAGGCTTACACAGTTCAAAGTCAGCCTGGGCAATTTAGCGAGGCTATCTCAAAAGAGTAAAAGTCAGCAGGGCACAAGGCTCACGAGTGGAGATCTGCCTAGCAGTCAATGTCTAGTACCATCAGAAAAAGTACTTTTTAACAAACACAAAATAGTATCTCCATTAGAAACAGCTCTCACACACCTTGCACCTACAGCTTGGGTACTAAACAGTACTTCCATTCCTATTTTATCTTAGATTGACTATGTGGGCTGCCAGAAGGGGAAGTCTGACTCAGCATTTTTTGTCTTCTTTTTTTTTTTGAGTTATCTAATGTATGTAAATACAGTGTAGCTGTCAGACACACCAGAAGAGGGCATCAGATCTCATTACAGATGAATGTGAGTCACCATGTGGTTGCTGGGATTTGAACTCAGGACCTTCGGAAGAGCAGTCAGTGCTCTTAACCACTGGGCCATCTCTCTCCAGGCCTTTTTTTTTTTTAAGTAAACCGAAGACTTACTATGTACCCTAACTGGCTTTTAACTTAATGCTCCTGCATTTACCTCATGTTAGAATTATAGGTATGTACTTTTGGGCCTGATGACCTGATACCTTTTGGTATGTCTCACAAACTAAGAATTGTTTCCAGGACTCTGGAGATAGAGGCGGGCAGATCACCATGAACTTCAAGCTATCCTGATCTAATTGGTTCCAGGACAGCTAGGGCTACATAGTGAGACACTGTCACAAACAAACCAAACCAAACCCGTGTAATAGTTGCAATTTTTTTATCTGTATGGGTATTTTGCCTGCATGCACATAGATGTGTACCTTGTACATGCCTGGTACCACAGATCCCCAGTTATGAGCACCAGGTGGGTGCTGGGAATTGAACCCAGGTCCTCTGAAGGAGCAGCCCCGTGCTCTTAACTGCCGAGTCATCTCCTCAGATAGTTGCAAATTTTAAGATTGTAAACTGTTAGAAATAGGGCTGGGGACATAGCTTAGTTGATAGAGTAGTTGCCTAGCAATGATGAAGCCCTGGATAAGACTCCAGCACTGACTGGATCTGTCCTGTGGTGAATGCATACGATGGTAAATGTCTATAATCCAGCACTCTAGAGATAGATGCAGGAAGAAGTCCAAGGTCCTTCTCAGCTACACAGTAATTAGAGGCTACCTGGAAGAGATAAATATACACAGGAGACCTCATCTTAAAACTCCAAACAAAATTATTAGGAATACAAATTTCATATAATAAAGTTATATTGGAAAACGACCATGCACACATTAGTCATTGCTTTCACTGGGGCTGCTTTTGCACTGCAGTGATGGAACCAAAGTTGAAGGGGGAAAAAAAAAGGCCTTCTAGGCATACAAGCCTAACATAATCGTCTCTGGCCCTTTAAGAGTAGATAGGAGGCCGGGCGGTGGTGGCGCACGCCTTTAATCGTAGCACTTGGGAGGCAGAGGCAGGCGGATTTCTGAGTTCGAGGCCAGCCTGGTCTACAGAGCGAGTTCCAGGCCAGCCAGGGCTACACAGAGAAACCCTGTCTCGAAAAACCAAAAAAAAAAAAACAAAAAACAAAAAACAAGAGTAGATAGGAGGAAGGCTTAGCCTAGCAAGACCGTGCTGTGCTTGTCATCCCAGCGCTCAGGAGGTGGTAGCCGGAAGATTAGGAGTTCAAAGCCATCTTTCCTGAGACCCCATCTCAGGAAAAAATAAGTAGAAACAAAGCCCCAGGGGAGGAGGGATCGCACAAAATGAAGGCAGTGTCTGAGAATCATTAGGTCTAGGGTGGGACCTGGAAATCTGCATATTTTCAAGTGATGCTAATGACCCTGGAAATCTGCAAGTTTTCAAGTGATGCTAATGACCCTGGTTTGGGTTTATGCGCATGTGGGGGGAGGGGGCTTGTCACAGCATTCTGTGGCAGTCAGCTACTTTTGTGGAGTCGTTTTCCTCCTTCCACTTGTACACGTGTCCTGGGAATTTACCTTAGGTGGCCAGGCTTGCAGGACAAGCACCTGTGCCTGCTGGACCAGCCCGGCGACAGCTTCCGGTCATTTCATGCCAAGGCTTTGGCTTCTCTTTTTACATATTTACATTTATTTCACTTATGTTTGGCTCCTGTACCCTCGAGTTCAGAGTGAAGGTCAAGAGATAGGCCGGTTATCGCCATCATTTGTGTTGTAGGGATTGAACCCTGGTCCTCAGACGGCGCAGCAATTTCCCTTAGCCTCTGAACCATTTCAGTAATCTTTTTTTTTTTTTTACGTGATACTGAGGATTGAACCTAGGACTTTGTGGATGCTAGGCACGGAGAAGCGTTGCCGTTCTGTAACCTGGGAAGTCTTGAACTTAGGATAGTTTTACCGCAGTCTCCCAAAATAGCTGGCTTTACTAGCATTTCAGGCACAGGCCTGGGCCTCTGGTTCCCCTCCTATCTGTAATTTCTCTATACATCCCTAGAGTACTGGCACCCTACATTAACTGACTCATGAACTCACACCTGAACTCACAGGCTTCAAGGTGGCACTTTGTAACAGGTATGGGTGTCGATACGGAGAACATTCAGTGAACGATCTATAAAATTCACATTAGTGGTTGAGGATAATGCAGGACAAAGCATGTATTAGATGATGATTAAATCCTGCAGAGAAAACAGAGGCCAGCAGAGGCGGTGTTTTAAAAGATGACATTTAGTAAAAAGGGACAAAGAAGTGAGGAAGTCGTGTGGGTAGCTGATGAAGAGTGATCCACATGAGAGAAGAGCAAATGTAGGGACGTGAGCTGACAGACACAGGAGGCCAGTAGGGCAGGAGAGGGTCGGATGAAAGCAGAAAGAGTTCTGAAGTCCACAGCAGTGTGAGGGCCAGATCCTTCAGGCCACTACAATGGCTGCTTTTAATCCAAGCGATCTTATGATCCTATATTATGATCTTAAATCTATCAGGATTACTATAAATGCCCAGGGAAGACTTAGGCAGAGGTTGAAACTGAGAGACTAATTACAAGCATTTCATAATTAAAACAATAAACAGAAAAGCAGAGAGGGCAGCTTTCATTGAGGTGGAGTTGTGAAGAAGATGCAAAGTGTACTACTTAGGATTTTTAAAGTAAGATGGACTGACTTAGTGGATACTGGAAGCAGGATTTAGGTGCAGAGTCAAAAGCTTGAGTCTGAAATGCGTATTAGACATCCAGTTGGATATATTCTAGGAAGTTGGAGATAGGATTTTGGAGTAAGAATTCAACAAGCCACAAATCTTGGAGGTATCGGGACGTCAACTGATAGTGAAATGGTAGTCTTCACACTGAAAAAGACATTCTGTGAACTTCTGCCTTCCTGTGTAGATCTGAGGCCGACCTGATGGAAAGAGGGCAGGGACTCGGGACTTTCATACCCATTCACCTTCTCAGTGTTTCATGCTTAGAGTCTACAAAGCAGAAGCAGTCTCTAACTAGATTTCACATTGGGACAGGTGGCCTTTTTATCTCTATACAATTTATCAGTTATTTATTTATAGAGACAAGATCTGCTTGCTTATTTGAGACATATCTTTATTTATTTAGACAAGGTATATGTGTCTTGGACCTTGCTATGTGGACCAAGATGGCCTCAAACTCACAAATTCCTCCTGTCTTTGCCTCACAAGGGCTGGGGTTAAAGGTGTGCACCACTACACCTGGCTATCAATATAAAAAATTTTAAAAGTGCACTTCAGACAGATAAGCAATCAATTAATTTGCAACTATGTACATGTTTTTCCATAGGGACCTTCGAGGACTTGTGGCCTAAGGTTGCTTGGAAAGTTAAGGCACATAGACACTATGAACCTGGAGAAATGGGAAATGCTCAAACAGAAGACTCTAAAGAATGCTTAGTCCTAATACAAGCACACATCTCTCCACAGATTTCCTAAATCTTCTTCCAGAAGATTCTAGGAGTAGCTTAAGAAGGCTGGAGACATGGCTGCTGGGAAACAACTGTCGGTAGTTGGCAGTACTTCACCCCAAGGTTGTGGTTACAACTCCCTGGGCAGCAGACATCACGGATTTTGTTGCTTCTGGGAACCAGAGGTTCCTCCATTTCTGCGCTGGATCCCTTAGAGACAAAGAACTTCATTTGTTCCCCAACCCATGTGGGACCGCCAGGGAGCTTAGAGGGTGGAAGCTCTGACTTATACTCCATGAAAGAGCCGCAGGCTCCACGGAAGCCCGGGTCGGGGCCGGTCCCGGAGGCGCGCGGGGCTCCGGTGTGGGCCAGGCGCGTTGCCAGGTTGCCGGGGAAGGGCCACCCAACGAAGGCCGGCTTAGCGGAGCGGTCGGTACGCGACCGCGAGGGGCGGGAGCATCTACCTCCTTCCTTCCTCCCCAACCCCATTCTCCCGCACTTGGTTTTTCCGGGGATCCTCCGCATTCCCCAGCCACCCGCGGCTGCCCTCGCCCTTCTTCCTTCCCCTGCCGCCCCTGCCTCGGCAGCCCACCTTCGCCCGCTCCTGCGTCCTCGCCCTCGTCCCCGACCTCCCCTCGTGGGCCCCCCGCGCCTCGGTCCCCTCCCCCTCGTGGCGGCGGCCCCTTTCACAATAGCGCTACCCGCCTCCCTCCTCTCGGCTCCCGGTTCGCTCCCGCCTGCTGCCCTCTCGGCGCATGCGCGCTCCGGTCGGCGGCGGCTGCGCCGGCTCCGTTTTTTTTTAAAGGGAAACGCTGAGGAGCCGGGGGTGACTGTGGGGGAGGGGGACCCGGAGGCGCGGAGACCCCCCCCCGGGGGAGGCGGCAGACCCCCCTCCCGGAGTAGGAGGGCTCTGGGCGGACCCGACCCTCCCACCCCCTCCCTAGGAGGAGCAAGGGGGGGGGAGAATGGAGGCTCGGGGCGGCTGAGGCGAGCTCCGGGGCGGGGGGCCGGGGCGGGGAAGGGGGGGTGCGGGGTGGGGAGACGAGGCGGGCCCGGCCGGGCCAGGGGGGGCCGAAGCGAGCTCCGGGGATGAGCTCGGGGGCGGCTGGGTGCGAGCTCCTGCCTCTGCGGCGAAGGCGACGGTGGTGGCAGCAGAGGCGGCGGCGAGGCCACCATGGGTCGGCGGCGGGCCTCAGCCGCGGCCTCCACTTCTCCGCTCGCCGGCGGGATGGC
Source organism: Tokudaia tokunoshimensis (assembly GCA_036184795.1). NCBI lineage: Eukaryota > Metazoa > Chordata > Mammalia > Rodentia > Muridae > Tokudaia > Tokudaia tokunoshimensis. The sequence continues at coordinate 23,151,273 of BTHU01000010.1, read as the reverse complement.
GCCCGGGCCTCGGAGAAGCCGCGTTAGCGGAGGCCTGCGGCCGCTCTGCTGAGACGAGCCCGCCAAACTCCCCTCCCCCTCCTCCGTCCTCGACCCCCCGCACCTCGCCCCTTCCCCACCCCCTCCTCCGTCTCGGTCCCCCGCGCCGCTCCGGACCACTATGACCATGAGATCCGCAGTGTTCAAGGCGGCCGCGGCCCCTGCCGGCGGCAACCCCGAGCAGCGACTGGACTACGAGCGGGCTGCGGCGCTGGGCGGGCCCGAGGACGAGTCCGGGGCAGCCGAAGCCCATTTCCTCCCCCGGCATCGTAAGCTCAAGGAGCCGGGGCCCCCGCTGGCCTCTTCCCAGGGCGGGAGCCCCGCGCCCTCTCCAGCCGGCTGCGGCGGCGGCAAGGGCCGGGGCTTGTTACTCCCCGCCGGGGCGGCCCCCGGGCAGCAGGAAGAGAGCTGGGGCGGTTCGGTGCCCTTGCCCTGTCCGCCCCCAGCTACTAAGCAAGCCGGCATCGGCGGGGAGCCAGTCGCAGCCGGCGCTGGCTGCAGCCCCCGGCCCAAGTATCAGGCGGTGCTGCCCATTCAGACGGGCTCTCTCGTGGCGGCGGCCAAAGAGCCTACGCCCTGGGCTGGGGACAAGGGTGGGGCGGCTCCCCCAGCTGCCACCGCCTCGGACCCGGCGGGACCCCCACCACTACCTCTGCCCGGGCCACCACCCCTCGCGCCCACCGCCACTGCCGGGACCCTGGCGGCCAGTGAGGGCAGATGGAAGAGTATAAGGAAGAGCCCTCTCGGGGGTGGCGGCGGCTCGGGAGCCTCCAGTCAGGCCGCCTGCCTCAAGCAGATCCTTCTGCTGCAATTGGACCTCATCGAACAGCAGCAGCAGCAGTTGCAGGCCAAGGAAAAGGAAATCGAGGAGCTGAAGTCCGAGAGAGATACGGTACGGGAGGGGTTAATCTGCATTAGGGATGGGGAGCGAGCTCTGCGCATGCTCGGGGGGGGGGTGGAAAGGGGCTGTAGGAGGCAGAGGTCCCCGCTCGGTTAGGGTTAGAGGAAGTTGGCCACCAGCGTAGGAGTGCCTTACATGTTGGGTCGTTAGGAGCCTGGCATCACTGACACGTTGGGTTGGAAGGAAGGGTTAAAGGGCAACCTTCTGTGTGTTTGGGGGGGGTGCTGTTAATGGGAGGCTTCGGTTGTCAATGGGTTAATTTAAAACGACAGCCCCATACTTGTGGGAAAGACGTTTAGAGTGGGAAAAGACCCGATTTACCAGGGCGTTAAAAATGATAGGGTGGGGTGCAGATGTGGTAGCTATATGGAAGGGGTTGTATTAGAGCAGTGCACTGTAGAGGAGGATATAACAGCTGTTGCTTTAAGTTACTGCAGTATCTTTAGACAGGAGGGTTGTCTTAGGTCTTTTGGTCGGTAGAGGGTAAAGATGGTTTACGTGGAATCCTATTTTAGCTTTCCTAAATGAGAATCACTGCCTTTGGTTTCAGAGAGTTTCTAGTAGAAAATCTGAGTTATAAAACACTACCCACTAACCAAGTTTCTTGAATAAGCTGGCAGATTTTGAGAAATAAGCTTATTCGAGGTATTTGGGAAATCCCTCCACCTCCCAAACCTGTTTTAGAATCTTGAGGTAGTAGAGAAGTCTTCTGTTATTTCTTTGTACTTCTGGGGAACATGACTACATAGGCTTGTTTGCACTACTGCAGCAGCCTTAGGCACACGTGTTAAAAGCACACTCCCTCATACATTAGGGACGCTGGGGTGGTGGGGTGTTACAGTGCTAACATACCTCTTAGCTACCTAAAAATAAACATGGTTTCTACAGTTGTGCTCAGGCGCTGCTCCCTTTCTCACACCCCTTTCCTGGCTCCTCTCGTCTGGTGCTGTGTGCACCAAAGGCTGAGCATGGGAGCAGAAGAGCTATTCATTTTGTTTGCTTTCTAAATGAGTCGCCATCAGGAGACAGCATTCTGCAAGGTAGAATGGGAGCTGGGACAGGTCTTGAAATACCTCAGTGTTGATTTGTGGAAGTTACTCAACATGGAGGTGGTACTGCTCAGTACTGTCCTGCAGGCCAGGGTGTGATGGTACTGTAATTCCAACAACATATCCTTCCTTTCATGGGAAGGGGTGGGAAGAGAAAGATCAGTAAAGGAGAAGAAATGAAGACTATGTTACCCACAAAACATGGTTAAGTAATGCTAAGGCTCTGAATCAGAGCAAAGATGGCCAAGTGGCTGACAGGGGGATACCGCTGCTGCTGGAGGGTTCTGCTGAGCTCCCGAGGTGATGCCTCCTTTGGCTTCCTTCATAGGTTTTTCAAGGTAGGAAACTGGGGCGAGTTAAGGGTAAAGCATCACGTGCTGAGCTTGGCATTCACTGCTTCTGTTATGTGTTACAATCTTCTCATTGCCCAAGCCTGTTCTTATTCCAGTTATTGTTTGGCCTCTGCTGAGATCTAGGCAATGGATGTAATGAGAGCAGCAGTGATATCACTAACCAAGGCAAAATTCTTGTAGTATGCTGTAAGTAGGGCAGTTGTCACCTTTTTGTCAAGACTGAGTTAATACCAAGTCTCTGATGACAATAGACTTCCATTTTGTTTATTTTGTGGTTCTCTTTAATTAGAATATAATTTTAATAAATATTTAGATAACATTTTCCTGTTATCTCCAACGCAAAGCAGAATTATGTGTTGGGATTATATTACTGATGTTGATTATGATTCTTTCCAGTGTAGTAGTTTTAGAAGTACTCCCTCAAATACGCACACAAAACATTTTGATGTGACACTGCTATCCCTAGGGACAGTCTGTGAGCTCTTGATTCCTCCTCATTGTGCTGTTTAAACATTCCACTGTGTCTAGAGTTTTGGAGTGAACATAGAACAGATAGAATTTGGACAACCATAGGACACCTTAAAAAAACACAGGGCTGAGACTCCTCAGTTGGGCTTAGAATGCTTGCCAAGCACACTCAGGAGGCCCTGGTTCCGTCCCTAGCACCACATACAACGGTGAAATTGAGGGGATCCCAAAAGACTTGGAGCCACATGGCAGAGGCCTTGACATTAAAAGGTACTCTGACCCCGCCCAGTGGAGAGGACCTTCTTTTAGAAGAATGAACTTCGATTGCCCCATCCCTCCTAGCATCCAGACTAACTCCTACAGTTAATTGTCTTTTGCCTTTATTGGGTTTAAGGGAAGCTATTCAGATTCATGTTTGCCAATTCAGAGTGAAAGCTGAATTGATAGGATCCATAGCAACTGCAGAAGACCCTGATTCCTAAGTGGGGCTGAGTACTGGTGTTTAACTTTGGTGTATAAGTCTGTATCTTGTCACTTCCTTTTAGCTCCTTGCTCGGATTGAACGTATGGAAAGGCGGATGCAGCTGGTAAAGAGGGATAACGAGAAAGAAAGGCACAAGCTGTTTCAGGGCTATGAAACTGAAGAGAGAGAGGAAACAGAGTTGTCTGAGAAAATTAAACTGGAGCGCCAGCCGGAGCTTTGTGAGACATCCCAGGCTCTGCCTTCCAAGCCTTTCTCATGTGGCCGGAGTGGAAAGGGACACAAAAGGTGTGCTGGTAACTTTATTCTATTAACTGAAAATGATGAGGAGCTTCTAATGGTGACGGAATGTGGGCTTGGGATTTGTGGATTGGTGTTATAGCAACCATCTGCTGAATTGAGAAGTCTATTGTTCTAGGGGCATGGTGACTTACCCCTAAAATCACAGCACTTAGGATGCTGAGGCAAGAGGTCTGTTGTGAGTTCAAGGCCAGCCTGGCAATAGAGAACCTGTTTTTTACGAAGAAAAACCTCCAGATTTCTGTGTTGAGAAATTGTCTTGAAACATTTTCTTGGTCCTAGTGCTAAGTACAGAATGCAGAGTCTGTATTAAAGAGAGTGGAATATTCTTAAGCATAGATGCTCACTCCTTAACAAAGGCCTGCTCTGTATACTGGCAAGCATGATACTTGCTGCCCATGGCGTCCAAATGAACAGTAGATATTTAGGTACCTGGATACCTCTCTTGCCCTCAAATATATTCAAATCAAATTTTATTTGAAATCAATTAATTTTTATAACATTTTTTTCCTACCTAATAGGAAAACCCCATTTGGAAATACAGAAAGAAAGACTCCTGTTAAAAAGCTGGCTCCTGAATTTTCAAAAGTCAAAACAAAAACTCCTAAGCACTCTCCCATTAAAGAGGAACCCTGTGGTTCCATATCAGAAACTGTTTGTAAACGTGAATTGAGGAGCCAAGAAACCCCAGAAAAGCCCCGGTCTTCAGTGGATACCCCACCAAGACTCTCAACTCCCCAAAAGGGACCCAGCGCCCACCCCAAGGAGAAAGCCTTCTCAAGTGAGATGGAAGATTTGCCGTACCTTTCCACCACAGAAATGTATTTGTGTCGTTGGCACCAGCCTCCCCCATCACCGTTACCATTACGGGAATCCTCTCCAAAGAAGGAGGAGACTGTAGCAAGTAAGGCATAGAGAACACTTGCTCTTATACCCTAGTGGTGGCGGTCAAGCTAACAAGTGTGAAATGCCTTTGGCATTTTTTAAAAAGTGCAATCAATAAAGCAGAGTTCTGTCAAGAATGAGTAAGTTAACAGCCAGAGACAGACACTGTGCAGGCATTGCAAATAGATGGAATTACAGCAAAATGTGCTCAATGTATGTGTCTGCTTACAACACTGGGAGATGTGTTTGCCAGTAAGTTGCTCATCACAAGAGCACCAGACTTGGGGGGTGTAATCTCCGGCAACTTGCATGCCCTCTGAAAGAAGGGTTTTCTGTGCTGTGAAATGCATAGAACTTACACTTTGCCGTGCACGACTGTTCCTGCAATTGATATTGTGTGAAACCTGGGAGGGTGGTCTTTGGGTGTACTCAGGGGCCAATGGTTATTTTTGGTTGGGGAGCCAGCTTGGGGTGGGGAATTTCACCTGGGCCTCCGCTCTCTAACTACATAAACATTTATCTGTATCTCTCTGTCCCGGTCTGGGGGCAGGAGGAATCTGCCAAAGACCAACAGTCTTCCTTTACTGCACTTCACAAGATGTGGAGAGTTCACTTGGATTGCAGTAGCCCATTGGTTGTTCATATATTTAAATAAAATGGTCTACAAACTATTTTTCAAACAATAAGGACTATCTTGGGATATCTGAGCTGCTTGGGGAGGGTGTGGGGTGTGGGGACTTGGTCTTTATTCCTGTTTATTTCTTAATGGCTTCCACAGAGATGATTCCCATCTTCCATATGAACCAGTAACTATAATGTGTCTTCAAGTGTGTCTATGACAGTTATTGTAGGTACTCTTGGGTAATGGTGGGGAAAGCTTTCTTAGCTAGAGCCTTAGACCTAAGTTTCTACTCCTGTGCCTTCCTCTAGCAGGGATGGGAATCCATTCCAATAAGATGTGAGCCTTCTCCGGGCTTTGTCTGGCTGTTGTGACAAATCCAAGTGGGGAAGATGGAGAAACGATCTAACCTTCATTAGGCCTCACACTGAGGACACAAGACAGATCAGGGTCCTGATCTAGAGTTAGATACTTAACTGTTGTTTCAGTCAGTTGAACAGGTTCATCTTAATAGTCAATTTTTGATGCTATTGCAATGCTGTGTAACAATTAAGGAGAAACCATGAAGCAACATCCCATCCGGAATTAGGAAATGGCTTGGTCTGGAGTTATTCGTTGTGACTGGCTGTTTTTGAAAACCCTGTCTACTCTAGTAGAGCAAGTTCCAAACACATCTGAGATTGTGGGATTAACACTATGAGGGGGTGTGACTGGGAGATCCCAGTCTCTTGAGGAGCCTGAGTTATGCCTAAGTGTGTGAGTCCTTCTGTTACTGATGCTCCTATTTCAAGAGGAAGTCTCAATGACTTATTCTAAGGAAGCCAAAGTCTTTGTGCATGTTGTTCAGGCTGGACCAGCAAGGTAGTTTGTTTGGAGGGAGGAGGAAACTGTTTAAGAAGACTCCATATGTAAGTTCTGAGAACACTGATCTATTTATTTGAAAAATAGGGTCAACTTTTACTCACCTGCCACGTTCTGAGTTTAAGGTTTGATATCCTTGGCCATCAACTGTTGCAGGGAAACCACCCTAAATAATGAAGAAAAGAAGTCGTCTCAGTGTAAAAAAAAAAGTGGTGGGCTTATTTTCTTTTCTTTTGTCTGTTGTTCCCTCTTCCCCTTCCCCAGAGAGAAATTCTCAAAAGAACAACTCAGAAAGCAAAATGGCATCCTAGTGAGCGCATCAGAGAGGATCCTTTCCTCCATTTTGGGTGTGGGCTTTTTTTTCTTTTTACACTGAGATGATTCTTCTTTCCTACATTATTTAGGGTGTCTGATGCCATCAAGTGTTGCAGGAGAAACTTCAGTCTTGGCTGGTGAGTAGATTAGGAATTGCTGGCTGGGCCTGGGGTGGGGACTGGTGGGATGGTGGCTGGTTGGGAGCTGTGTTCTCGTCAGTTGGATGTGGAACAGTGAGATTCCTTGGCGTTTGATAACACTACTGTAGACATCAAAATGACAACACATCCCAGTTGTTTTCAGGAACTTTAGGCACATCTATTATGTGAAATGTCAGGTGTTGGCTTAGGGTTTTTTGTGACCCTGAGTTTGGCAGACTGCAATGGCACTTTAGGTTCTTGTATACCATAGTGAGGACACTAACTATGGCCTTGGGTGAGGCTATAATATGGATTCCTATCACTTGATAACTGTCTTATCTGGGGAGAGACCTCTCTTGTCCTTGTGGATAGTTGGACAGTCGGATGACGTTGGATTTAAGAGTGGTTCCACCCCTCCTCTTTTTCTTCTTCTTCTTCTTTATTTTTTAGTTCCTTCCTGGAGGGACCACTCAGTAGAGCCTCTAAGGGACCCAAATCCTTCAGACATTTTGGAGGTGAGTACCCAGAGGTATTAAGGGGATTGGAAACAATAGAATATGGGGGTGTACAACTGGCAGTTGTTAGCACCTAGAGTCCCAGCAACTCAAGGGACTGAGGCAAGAGAATTGCTCGAATTTAAGATGTGGAGGGTTCTGTAGGCAACAAAAGGAGATCTTGTCTCAAAGACCATGGGGTAGGGGAGCATGGTGGAGAGGCTTGCTTGAATATTTCTAATAGCTGTGGATGGATTAAAAAGAACTCTTTAGACAAGAAAGGAACTGGGCGCTTATTGGGTCTAGACCTGATCTAGAGTAGTTAGGTCATTTTTCAAAATCAGCACTGTGGGGGCATCCCAAACTTAGGCAGAGCCATGCTGCCACACGGCAATATGATCCTATGTTTTGATTATTGAAAAAAAAATGGTATTTTGAACTCAGATTCTTACAAAGTATAGAGAGGGGGAGAATTTATAGTCCTCTCAGAGATGTTTGACATGGTTTGCACTGAAAAGTTAGGAAAATTAATTTGAAGTTTGGGATTTTGGGAAGGATGGGGGTAAGGACAGGAGTGTGTCTTATTGATTCTTTTACTAGGAGGTTTATGTGGTATCTATAGGGCTAGATATTTTTAGAATCTGAGGTGAATGATTTTGTGTTCCTGAAAACTGTACTCCAGTGTGCTCATAAGTAGCTTGTCTCTGTTGTTCTTTTCCAGAACCTGGATGACAGTGTGTTTTCAAAGAGGCATGCGAAACTGGAGCTAGACGAAAAGAGGAGAAAACGGTAAGGCCAAGACCCCCATCCTGGGAGCCTCTGAGCCCTAGGACTGTGACTCCCTCTTCCATACGGGGAGAGTCCTGGGCACTAGTGTCAGAGTTAGCTGAGTGTCTTAGCTGGGGGCGGTTGTCCTTACAGGCACACATGTTGGCCTTTTCACGGATGCCCTCCCTCAGTACTACTTTCTGTGGAACACCAACATATAATCTAGAGTGCTACACCCAAAGAGTTCTTCCTCAGCCAGGTAGTCAGTTCCCTTTACCCCATCTAGAGGGTTTAAACAAGGACTTTGTAGCCTCTGGAGAGTGTGAACTGCTTTTGTAGGACAGCTTTTAGGTAAGTAGTAATGCTTGGTTTGTTTGTTTGTGTTTGTCTGGTTTTTCCCAGATGGGATATTCAGAGGATCAGGGAACAAAGAATTTTACAGCGACTGCAGCTCAGAATGTATAAAAAGAAAGGAATTCAGGAATCTGAGCCTGAGGTTACCTCATTTTTCCCTGAGCCAGATGATGGTAAGTTGTATCTATCTAAAAATGTAGACTTTGGGGCTGAGGAAGTGTGCCTCAGAGACTAAGAGCACTCCTGTTCTTGCACAGACCAAAGTATGGTTTCCAGCCCCCACACTGGGCAGCTCAGAACTGCATGGAACTCCAGTTGCAGGGGACCTGGTGCCCTTTTCTGACCTCAGAGAGCACTGCACTCACACGTACAAACCCACACACAGGGACATAAACACAAAATAGTATAGAGCAAATAAAAAATTTACAATTGTAGACTTTTCAGGGGAGGGGTGCAGGTCTCCACAGCACAGCTTGTTGTGGTGAGTGAGCTGCACTGTGGAGGCGGCAGTTGTTAGACATTCCTCACCTCTTTGCTAACAAGGTCCCATATGATTTTCTTCCCTAGTTGAAAGTTTGATGATTACCCCCTTCTTGCCTGTTGTAGCATTTGGACGGCCATTACCAAAACTAACTCCACAGTAAGTAGAATGGATTGTTCCTCTCTTTTCTCAGGTAGTTTGTACCTCCTTCTCAGGCTCCATGGAAGTCTGGATAGGATGGGGGTAGGGGGGGCACGCACATGACTTAGGATAGTCATGATTGTCTGATGACAACCAGGAAGTAGGAATGCTCTTTAATCAGAGGTGGATGACTTTGACTTTGCCATTTGGATGGTGACTGTGTCAGCTGACTATTGGCTTTGAAGTAGCCTTGTCACTTTGCTGTCTTTTTTTTTTTTTGCCAGGAACTTTGAACTACCCTGGTTGGATGAGCGAAGCCGTTGCAGGTTGGAGATCCAGAAAAAGCAAACACCTCACCGGACTTGTAGGAAGTAGCTGTGCTGGCAGTAGCCTGTCTTCAGATAGTTGTAGCATGCTGTTCCAAGAGAATAGCAGAGACCTGTGTGTGTGACCTGTGTCCTCATGTATGTTATCATTCACTGGTAATGCCTTTCCATACTCCTTTACATCAGTTTTGTTTTCTTTACTCTGACTTCACAAAACAAACAAAAGAAACCTCTTGCATTGGGCTAATTGTGAATTATGGAGTTATTGAAACTTCTTTTCCCGTTTTGGGGAAATGAGCTCTTGAGCTCATCCTATAGGATGGTAGATTTGGGAGTTTCAGGAGCCGCTTCTACTCACTTGACTACCTAAGGAGGGCAAAGGGCTTTCACTAGCCGTGTCCAAGATGGAGCAACCTTTCCTGTAGGAGCTGTGCCTGCCCTGACCCCGGCTTCCCTGGTGTGCATTCTGAATAGTGTGAGTATAGTAGGCTTCACACTAAAATAAAACAAAAAGACCTTACCGTGAGCTTTAGGGCCCGAGGAGTAACATGAAGTGATGAAGCAAGACGTTCCTCATAGAGGAAGAAACTGCAGAGTTTTGTCTGATTCGTTCTTAAACCATTCTGACAGTGGCATGTGGGAAGAGATGTGCGGTGGGTTCACTTTCTTAGTAACTGAAGTTCCTTCCCACCCCCAACAAAGAAAATGTTTAGAAAAGAGATTGGAACTGTAAGTTTCCAACTAGTTAACAGTGCTAAACTGATAGAGTTGTCATTTGGGGATGGCATGCCAGAGTCTGTAGAGATGTCTCTGTGTCATGTCACTTGTCAAGTATTCCTTAGTGGGACTTCATCCTATTAGCCAAACTTTTGGTGGTGAGGTAGAAATTCGGGGTGGGGGTGGGGGTGGGGTTGGAAGGATGTGCTTCTTCTGGCTGGCAGATGTCTACATCTTGAAACAAACAGTTGACCTAATGATCTTTATTCGTTTAGTGACAATAGATTTATACATGAACCATCTTGTTTCCCATCTCCTGCCCTTGTTTTGTTACCAGAAAAAAAAAAAGGGAAAAAAAATCAGGCCAGCGCTCCAGGCCACTTTGGTCTCAGTGTGAGATCCCTGTTAACTATCTGGAAGAAAAATGGAGCCGAAGCCTGTGGGCTTCTGTCTAGGAATCGCCTTTCACTAGCCTTCAGGACTATTGTATAAAAACAAGTTGGGGTGTAATCTCTAGAAGGGTAGGGCACTTACCCTTGAAGAGAACATGTCCCCTGATTATTAGCACTTTTAGAGGAGAAGCCAAGGTATGTAGGGTGTGTGGTTGGCCCGTCTGCTGAGCATGCAAGAATGGCATTGCCACTGTGGGAAGAAGAGAAGTTCCTCAGGGGCCTCCCACTGCTAAAGCTTTTTTGAGATGTTCTCTGTGCTCCCTGGGTTTGACTTTGGAAGGAATTATTCCAGCAGTACACGTAGTGTTCTTGGATGATCTTGCTGCTCTTAATTCTCCTTTGTGTGTGTTTGTGTGTGGCTCTGGGTTTTCACTTGTAACTCCATCTGCTTAGGAGCATGGTCTCTCTGTGACGGATGCTGCCATAAACATCACCGCAGCGAGGATGTAGAGAGAAAGAGGACTTCCTCCACTAGGGACTTTCATCTCACCTTAAGGATGGGGATATATCTAGAAATATTGGGCCATATTTTTTTTTAATGTGGCCAACCGTTTAGTGCTCCTACTCTGACCCGTGTTATGTTTCTTTATAACATGCTCCTCAAATAATAACCTCAATCAGTTGTCTCTTTACTTCGTTTCCTGATCCCTCTCAGTTTCTTCTTGACAACGAGATTTGTCAGATTCCTAATTTGGGTATGGGTTAACAGACTTAATGCCAGGTTTCTGCCCTACACAGAGGAGTCCTCAGATCCTGTTTTTGCTAGACTGAGAGGAATCCACGAGGTGCTATCTGGCAGGACTGAAGTGGATTCTATTGCTTTGGTTCTCCTTTCCCTGAGGACCTAATATTTGATTATGTCCTCTCCTAGATGTCTTTTGGTTTGGGGATGCTGAGGTTTGTTGAGGAAGAGGTTGGAGTGAGAGCGCAGTGTGTGGAGAGTGTGGGGAATTATCTTATTTTTCCCCTACCTGGGCTACAACACTGTGAAATTCAGTCTTCAACAGAAAGAGAGACCCTGCAGTTCTCCTAAAACATTTTTTATTCTTTCTTTAACAAAGTTTAAGCTAGTGTTAATAAATTAAAAGAGAAATTGCTTGTCTCTCCACCTCAGCTTTGTTTTATGCCCGTTTCATATCGTTGTCTGTGCTGTAATTCATACTTTTGATACCATTTCTGATGTGTAAAGTCGGCTGTCTTGTAAATATCTTATAGAGTTCAATTGTAAATAAACTATCGTGGCCGTTAATTTTTGAACTTTTGCCTCAATTTATTAGATTTGTTGGGAAGCATTAAATCTGCTTGTATATATGAAAGATTGGAAAAGAATCTTTAGGGCTGGAGAGATGGCTCAGTGGTTAAGAGCACTGACTACTCTTCCAAAGGTCCTGAGTTCAAATCCCAGCAACCACATGGTGGCTCACAACCATTCATAATGAGATCTGACGCCCTCTTCTGGTGTGTCTGAAGACAGCTACAGTGTACTTACATATAATAATAAATAAATAAATCTTTAAAAAAATGAATCTTTATATTAAACCAAGTAAAATAGAGTAACACATCACTCCCCCTTTTTTATAAGGGGCTCATCCATTGTGTCAGAGTAGTATATGTATATTGTAAGTATATGTATATTCCTTTGTTCTGAGTCCTTCCTTATACATAAATGGCAAGTTACAAAGCTCATAAGACTTTATAGGTCATCTACTTAGCCTTTGATACATGATTTTTCCTGGATAACAGTCCAGGTAAGTGACGTACAGATCTGCTTGAACCCAGTATCTTCCTTCATACATCTTTTGTATGTTTGAAAACCCTTGTAACTTGAAAGCACTGGCTTGTTTTGTGACTACAGTGATATAGAAAGATCAATCTCTTAGCTCCCTCATACTTACCTAATAAGACTGTGGGACCCCAGACCATCTATTCATGCTAAACATTGACTGTTTCTCAGGAGGACTGTGATCCCAAGCACCCATACAGCCAGGAGAGCCCCAGGTTCAAAGTCAGCCTAGCTTCCATGAGACCCTGTCTCAAAAAACAAAAGAAAGTAGGACTCAGAGCAGGGTATGGTGGAGCACACCTATAATCCTAGCGTCTGGAGAGGCTGAAGCTGGTGGATCCTGACTGAAAAGACTAGCCTGGGGTCATAGACTTTCTAAAAAAAAAAAAAAAATCCCAAACTGGACTCCGACCGAACAACTAAAGGACAAAGTGGCAGACTATCCTTTTCCTTATTTAGGCACTCAACTTGGCAGTCTTATTGCACCGTTTTAGCTCGTGATGGATAAGATTCTTAAACCTTTCACACTTATTAAATCATGCATCCTCCATTTTGAATTCAGGTTGTTTTTGGAGCTGAACTCCGTGATACATTTGACCACCTGTCACCAGTTGAATCAGTCCCTGCAGACATTCATGAGTCCTTCTAATCTCACTCTACTTATTGATCTGGTAGGCAGTAAGACCTTTAACTGAAAACAGCTCCAAAACTAGTCAAGGATGATCCAGCCCTTATATTTTAAAAGCGTAGTAAAACTAACGTCCTCCCAACTTGCAGTTCTCAAAATGAGATAACTAGGTTGGGAAGACACATGGAGATTGAATACACACAGGAAACACCGCAATACTAAGTTCTGTCCCTACTGCAGTTTCTCTTTTCCCCTAAATTTAGACTGAAGTGAAGAGCTGGCAACTGACGCAGGGACTAAAGTCTTTTTCACCTGGATTCATGATTTTTACCATGCGAAGAAATACAGTAAAATGTTCTGTCTAGAATTCAGGGAAAAACGAGAAATGGAAAATGAAAATCATGCAATAGCTCCAACGTCGAACTGGAGCTATAACAGGTCGAAACCCTCCCCCAAAGAAAGTCCAAGATGGCCGAGCTAAGAACCTGCAGAGAGCCCGATCCCCCGCGCCCGCGGCCCGCCCGGGGGGAAATAAAGCGCTAAGCCACGCCTCCTTACATCACCTAATGACGTAATCTCGCTCGCCAGAAAACGTGCCGCAGGGCGCAGGCCCCGCCCCACGGAAAGAAGGGCGGCCCGCCCTGGACGTGAAGCACGCCGGGACTCCTCTCGAGCTTCCCGGCAGCCTCTGCGACGGGCGTGGTGCGTAAGGAGCTGACCAGCGGTGGCCGTTCTCCGTAAGATGGCGGACCGGCGGCGGCAGCGCGCTTCCCAGGACACTGAGGACGAAGAATCTGGTGCTTCGGGTTCCGACAGCGGCTCTCTGACTCGGGGCGGCGGCAGCTGCAGCGGGAGCACCGGAGGCGGCGGCAGTGGCTCGCTGCCTTCTCAGCGCGGCGGCCGCGGCGGGGGCCTTCATCTGCGGCGGGTGGAGAGCGGGGGCGCCAAGAGCGCAGAGGAGTCTGAGTGTGTGAGTGAGCGCCTGTCGGGCGGCGACCCGGCAGGGGGCGGGGTGTGGGTGCTGGGAGATGCTCGCCTCCCGTTAGAGGGAAAGGTTATCCCGCTGCGAATTTGCATCCACCCAGAGCCCCAGGGAAGAAGGACTGGGTGGTTACTGAGCTCAAGGCTTGCAGTGTTTACAGAGAAACTGGGGCCGGGACTGTAGAAAACCGCCATTCTTAATGTGACTTTTGAAGCTTTCCCTTTCCCCATATTCCTCTTCAACCTTCTGTGTTGATTCTTCAGTTGTTCCTCACGTTTATTTGCGGGTTGGCTCTCCACGTCTTTAAGTCACAGCTCTAACCTGTGTTATCTTCTTCCTCCTAGGAGAGTGAAGATGGCATGGAAGGAGATGGTGAGTAATTTTACTTTATCGTGAATTCTTTTGGACATAAATTAAGGCCACGAATATTTTACATTGGGTTTCTCTCAGGTTGTTAGGGGTTTTTGGAGAGTGTGCCCAGGAGTGGTATTTGTGTCATAGTAATTATGACCATACTTGTTTTGTTTGGTTCCTTTTTGGAAGGTGACAGATTGAGTAGACTGTGGTGACTTGAGTACCACCTGACAACAGCATAGTTTTTTGTCAACGTGGTCACAAACTTCTCCATCTGTAAACAGAAAATAAAATTTTATCTGCCTCAAAAGTTGCTGCGTCCGAATTAAGTGAGGATGTTTGCCTGACCCAAAACGAGCTGTCAGAAATGTAGTAATAAACGTTTATATTATTACACATCACGTAATTTGTCTTTCCATTTCAGCTGTTCTTTCCGATTACGAAAGTGCCGAAGATTCAGAAGTGAGTGTGATAGATTATTTTTCCTTACGGCGTAAGTCAGAAAATGTCTCTTAAAAACCTGCATCTGAGTGGTACAAAAATTCCCTGACGTGCTTCTCTGCTTATACATTCTTCATGTGTGCATTTAAAAGTCTGTTAGAAGCCGGGTGATGGTGGCGCATGTCTTTAATCCAGCCTTGCCCAGTTAATGACAGCAACTTGAAGCCATGCCTCTTGAAGGGACAGGTTCCACTTAGTTGATTTATTCTCAGTGAAGAAAGTGAGTTTCTGAATCAGAGAATCCGATGCTGTTTGGCAGTGTACTTTATACTGTCTAGGTTGAGAAGACAGCCACTCTGCTATCTCCTCACCCATGTATTTTGAATACTTGACAGAGTTCTGAGTAGTTTGTGCAAAAACACATCCCTTATTTCACAGTTTTCCAAGGCAGACAACATGTAAACTTTCTTGTTTTGATTGGATAAAAGCTGTAGATACTGTCAGAATAACATTGTCATTGAATCATTTTGTCCAGTTGAACTGACTCTGGAGTTTTGTATTTTGGAGATGGGGTTATATTCAGGAAGAACCTGATGGTGGATCAAGGATTTGGTCTATGACTGTGTTGCATTATTTAGGTTTGGGGAGTTCTTTGTTTTATGATGCTGTAGGGTGAGCTTTCAGGTCAGTACATACAAGAAAAGTACCCTACTATTTAGTGTTCCACCTCAGCCCTTTTCCTATAAATATTGTGGAATTTTGACTGTCTTACCCTATTACACTTTAGGAGGTAACCGTAAACTTATTTCAGAATCCCTGTTTTAGGAAGTTGCACAAAAGAAAACAGTGAACTAGAAAACCTGAGGAAACAAAAGCATGTGGCACAGAAATCAGTTTGGCAGAATATAAATTCAAATAAGGACTGGGGGATGGCTCAGTTGGTAAAGAGGGCCTGGATTCACTCCCCAGAGCCAGTGGGAAGAGTTGGGTGTGATGGCGTGTATAGTTCCAGTGATGGGGAAAGCAGAAACAGCTGTGAGCTTGTTGGCCAGACAGTGTAGCCTTCCCCAGGAGCTCCAAACCACAGAGAGGAAGAATATCTGATTCTCTGAGTTCCATTTGCATGCTTACACATGTACACACACACACACACACACACATATATATATATATATATATATATATATGTATTTTATTATGTATCTTTTTTACACTCCATATTTTACGTGTGCGCATTTTTATACAGAGACACTATTCAAAAATCTAGCATTTAAGAGTAGGGGCAGGAAGATTATTTCAAGTTCAAGACCATCCTGGGAAATGAAACTTTTTTATTTTATGTATATGCATGTTTAACCTAATAAAATGTGTGTGTGTGTGTGTATATATGTATACAACCTGAGGAGTCTCTCCTAAAAGCTTTGAAGGAATTCTACTCAAATGCTCCTGGAGTTGTTGATGAATGCCACAGCAAAGAATTTTGGACAAGTCAGAATGAGGCAAAGTTAGTTGAGGTTATCGATGAAAAGAAGGATAAAGCTGGGCATAGTGACACACAACTTTAATCCCAGCAGTAGAAGGCAGAGGCAGGTGGAGCTCTGTGAGTTTGAGGCCAGCCTGATCTATAGAGCTAGTTCCATGACAGCCAGAGCTACACAGAGAAACCTTGTCTTTAAAAAAAGAAGGAGGGAGAAAGAAAGAAAGAGAACAGCAAAACAAAAGGATAAAACTCACTGAAGGAGAGTACAATGTAAAAGGGTAGAACATGTCCATTGCTTTTACGTATTAGTTTAGTTTGTTATTTTCAAGACAGGATCTCCCTGGCCCAAGCCCCCGGCTGGCCTAGACCTTATTTTTCTTAACCGTTAAGATTTTTGTCTGTGAATGGGAGACTTTTTTTCTTTATGTAAGAGTTAGGGGCTTTCAAGTAGAGTATAAGAGAGAGTGATCCTAAGGACAAAAGATTTACCAAAGGGGTTCCTATTTATACAGAAATCACAAGGAGGCAGACTTAAGGCATAATTATTTTTGCTTTTGTTTGTTTTTTGTTTCAAGACAGGATTTCTCTAGCCCTGGCTGTCCTGGAACTTGATTTGAAGACCAGGCTGGCCTCAAACTCAGAGATCTGCCTGCCTCTGCCTCCTAAGTGCTGGGGTTAAAGGTGTGGGTCACCACTGCCCAACTTTCATAATTGTTATTTAGGATTTATTTACTTTATATGTATGAATGTTTTGCCTGCATGTATGTATGTGTATCGCATGTGTAACTAGTGCCCTCAAAGTTCCCCTAGAACTTGAGTTACTGAAAATTTTGGTTTGCCATGTGAGTGTTGGAACTTGAACCTAGGTCCTCTGCTAGAGCAACAAGTACTCTTTAATTGCTGAAATGTCTCTCCAGTCATTACTCATTCATTTTAGTATAAATTTAGTTTTCCTAACCAAACCTTTAGGAGAAAGCATGCTTCAGGGTACCATTTTCTAACTTCACGAGCTTCCTCTTTGAGTTTTCCTGTGACATTTGAAAAATAAGGGAAGCTTTCTGAGGTTTCTTGCCTTTCCTCTCCCCAGCTTGTTCTGGAACTTTCCTGTGTTGTTTGGTTTGATTTTCTTTTCAGTAGTCTCCCTTCCATGTTTGCTGTGTTCTGGCAGCTGGGTTAGTTTGCCCCTTTCAGATGGTAAATAAGTACTTTTAGCTTCATGGTAGCCCACCTGCTCTCAGCAGTCGGGTTGCTTACTTCAGGGTTTTCCTGTTCTTGGTCCATTTACATCTCTGCTTTCTCCTAAACCAGTGTTTAGCATTGTGCACATCCTGTGACTGTTGGTGCTTTTCTTTATATGGTTAGAAAAAATGGTTTTGTTAGAAATGTCTAAAGGTTTGGGGTTTGCTGTCCAGAAGCTGTCCTTCCATGTAGAGACTTAAAGAGAAATAAACTATGTTGCTGAAGCCGGATATGGCAGTCCTCATCTGTAATCTCAGATACTTAAGAGGTCGAGGCAGGAGGATCATAAAGGCCAGCCAAGCAACGCAGAATGATCTTGTTTCAGATGCTTTTTTTTTTCCTCTTTTTCTTTGAAACAGGATCTCACTATGTATACTGGCTGGCCTAGTATTTGCTTTGTAGATCAAGTTGTCCCTGAAGTCATAGACATCCACCTGCCTCTGTGTTAGCATATCCTTCCACACCAGGCTTCAGAATAAAAATTTGAAAAAAACGGTTGGGGTTGTAGCTCAGTGGTAGAATACTCAGTATTTACAAGGCTCTGGGTTTACTTGCCAGTATTACAAAACAACCAAAAACATTCCTCAGAATCCTCCAAGAAACATTTTTAAAAAGATATTATTAAGACCAGGCATGGTGGTGCACACATTTAATTCCAGCACTTAGGAGACAGATACAAGATTAAGGTGGATCTCTTGAGTTTGAGGCTACCCTGGTCTACACAGCTAGTTCCAGGACAGCCACAGTTTATATGTACATCTTGGATAAAACAAGAAAAAATAAATGAATAATGAAAATACAAAAAAGGGCAGAGGAATGTAGCTCAATGCGGGAGGCGGTGCTTGCCTAGCACGTGAGAGTCTGTGGGTATAACTCAGTACTGGGTATAAGAAAAGAAAATTTTGACTATGAAACAAAAGCTAGGTCAAAAGGTGATTTGAGCCAGGTGGTACACACTATTAATCCTAGAACTCAATATGTGTACTAGGCTAGCCTCAAACTTCCTCTGCCTCCCAAGTGCCGGGATTAAAGGTATTTGCCACCATCACTGTTTAGAAAAACCTGTTTTAACTAGTAAATACTTAGAGGTGTGAAGAGAAGGCATATGGGAAGACAGTTCTTTGTTTTTACTTTGTAAGATAGGAGAAAAACCTTTTGCTTTAAGAAGTAAAGTTGGTCAGGATTCAAGAGTAAGGATTCACCAGAAGCTTATACTAAATAAGGTTCAAGGAAGCTACTGAAGCCAGGTGGTGTGTGTATGTCAGATTCCCTATATTGAGACCCTGGAAGACCAGTGCTTGATGCTGCAAAGGCGAGGCCTCAGTTGTAGTAGAGACCCCAGTATATTGGAGATGTCAGGAAATTGAGGCATTTACTGAGAAAAACTACAGAATTCTTGGCCATAAAACTATTCTGTCTTTGAGTTACTATTGCTGTGATGAAACACCATGACCAAAAGCAACTTGGAGAGGAAAGGGTTTATTTTGCTCACATATCCCTAGTCACAATCCATTGAGGAAAGCTAAGGCAGGAATTCAAGCCTGGCAGGAACCTGGAAGTGGGAGCTGATAGGGCCATGAGGGGCACTGCTTACAGACTTGCTCCTCGTGGCTTGCTTAGTTCCTTTCTTATGGAACTCAGTGATGGTGCCGCCTACAATGGGCTGGCCCCTCCCCCATTGGTCACTAATTAAGAAAATGCTTTATGGCCTACCTGCAACCAATCTTTTTTTTTTTTAAAGATTTATTTATTTATTATATGTAAGTACACTGTAGCTGTCTTCAGACACTCCAGAAGAGGGAGTCAGATCTCATTACAGATGGTTGTGAGCCACCATGTGGTTGCTAGGATTTGAACTCAGGAAGAGCAGTCTGTGCTTTGAACCACTGAGCCATCTCACCAGCCCTACCTGCAACCAATCTTATGGATGTATTTTCTCAACTGAGGTTCCCTTTTCTCAGATTATTATAAGTTGACATAAAACTACCCAGCACATCTCCCCTTAAGCGAAAGCCTAGGACTTGATGGATTCACTGCTGAATTCTTTCAAACTTTTAAGAAAGATTTACCAATCCTTCCTTCTTAAGTTATTTTGTAAATAGAAAGAGAAGGAACACTGTCAAATTCAGTCTGTGAAACCAGTATAATCCTGGATCAGAACCAGGTAAAGAGATAATTAAAAACAACAGATCGTTTTCTTAGATGAATATAAATGAAAATCTCAACAAAATATTTGCAAACCAAATTCAGGAACACATGAAGATTATACATCATGACCAGTGGCTTCATCCCAGAGGTGTAAGGTTGGTGGGACATGGGTAAATTAATGAATATAATATACCATGTAAATAAGCTAAAGGACAGTGAGTTCTCAAGGAAGTTAGGGAAGTATCTCATTCACAATAGAATTGTTGGCTGGGTTTATGATTTGTTTCTCTTTTTTATAGAAAAAGAAGCTTCTTATTGCTGTCTCTAAATAAAGTACTACTTGAAGTCTATAGAAAAGTGACGTGAACCTAGGGATGGTAACACTTGAAGAAAACAGTAGTAGAGTTGGTCCAGTGTGCAACTGTCTGGAGGCTAGAAAAGGGCATAGAGTCCATGGGGCTAAATCACAGATGGTCGTGAGCCACCAAAGCGGTGCTAGGAACTGTAAGCTGAACTTGGGCTTTCTCCACCTAGGCTCTGTCTGAGTAGTATATAGGCATGTACGTCTCCTTTCACAAAGTTGCAGATGGAGCCAGACTTCATGTTTACGCCTTTATATCCACAACATTCTCAGAGACTTGTGGGCACTGACTGAGAACACAGATCTCTAGAGCACTTGGTCTGGCTGTGAGTTAGTCATACCTGTTGAAGAAAATGTGCTTTATTCTCTAGTGTATTAGTAATAAGCACATTCTTTAAGATATGGGGCTGGGGAGATACCTCAGGTTAAGAACACTGACTGTTCTTCCAGAGAACCTGAATTCAGTTCACAGTTCCTAGCACCCACTTTGGGTAGCTCATAACCATCTGTAACTTTAGCTACATGGGCTCTCATACCCTTTTCTAGCCTCCAGAAACTTGCCCACATATCTTTGACATTTATAATTGTGGATGGGTAGGACATATAACAGGCTTTGAGTCTGTTTTGGAGTCTTCTCAACACTATACTGTTCTGTTTTGCCCAGTAAACAAAATTAATTTATTCCTTTATGTTTGTGTGTAAAAATAGAATTTACTCTGTAGTCTTAGTTGGCCTACAACTCACTATGTATAGACATGGTTAGCTTCAGATTCACATTGTGCCTGCTTCTGCCTCCCTAAACTGTGATCAAAGGTGTGCATCATATACCCAAGAAAATCATGTCCCAAAGGAATGTACGAGTTTCCTCATTTACATTCTATCACAGCCTAAAGAGAATGCTGTATAAAACAAAGTTCCTGAATTAATAGTGCTATTGGTAACAGGCAGGCTTTTTTGTGCCTGCCCCAGTTCCCAAATAATGAATGACACAGAGGCTTATTTTTAAGTTAATGCCTAGACCTTAAGCTACGCTTGTTCCTACCTAGTAACTTATCCCATTTATCTAAGTTCTGCCACATAGCTGCTTACCTCTCTTCAGTTTCATATATCCAACTCCCTTGGAGTCTAGGTTGGATCTCCCCGCCTACCCGAGTTCTTTCCTCCACCACATGTCCCATCTTAATATTTATTCTGCTTTCTGCTATATAGGCCATAGGCTTTCTGTTTCAACCAATCAGAAGGTGCCTTGGGCAGGCAAGGAAGGACAGAGACACATGCTCTGCTCTTCCAGAGGTCCTGAGTTCAATTTCCAGCAGCCACATGGTGGCTCACAACCATCTGCAGTGAGATCTGATACCCACTTCTGGTGTGTCTGAAGACAGCAACAGTGTACTCCTATACATAAATTTAAAATGATAATAATAAATCTTATTAAAAAAAAACCAAAAAAACACTCAGTACAGCCAGGTGGTAGGGCACACCTTTAATCCTAGTACTCGGGAGGCAGCAGCAGGCAGATCTCTGAGTTCCAGGCCAACCTGATCTACAGAGCTAGTTCCAGACAGCATTACACAGAGAAACTGCCATGAAAAAAAAAAAACAAAGAAAAACAATTGCTGTCCTTGTAGGGCACCCTGATTCTGTTCCCAGCATCCCACACATGGCTGTTCCCAGCCGCCTGTAACTGCAGCTCCAGGAGACCTTAAGCCCTCTCCTAGTCTCAGGTGTCTGCGTGCTTGTGGTGCACTGACAAATTCAGGTGTGCACATACATGTGTAGAAGAAAGACAAAGACTTGTTCTTTAAAGTTGAGACTTGGAGAGCATGTGAGTGGAAGACCATAATGAAGTAGCATCATGTATATCCAGCAGGCAAGTTTTGTTTTGTTTTTTTTTTAAGATTTATTTATTCATTATATGCAAGTACACTGTAGCTGTCTTTAGACACACCAGAAGAGGGCATCAGATATCATTTCAGATGGTTGTGAGCCACCATGTGGTTGCTGGGATTTGAACTCAGGACCTCTGGAAGAGTAGTCAGTGCTCTTAACCACTGAGCCATTTCACCAGCCCAGTAGGCAAGTTTTTATATTGTCAGCTCTGTACCCGGGGATTGAGGAAAGTTCTGAATGATTACCATCCACTCATCCGGAGCCAGGAAACAATGTAAGTGCAGAGGGTGGATAGAGTGGAGGTTGCTTGCTAAGATGTGGATGAAGATTAGATTGTCACAGCACAGCTGTGGTTAAGCTTCTTCTGTTCTCCATCACTTTTCTGAGAATCCTCACTCAAAACACTTTGAAGACAAAATATCCAGTTGTTGAGTGGTTTGGAGGGTAAACAGAAATAGAAACAGGACAGAAACAGAACAGGAAGAGGGATTGATTGGCTTGTTTTCCTGGGTCACTTAGGCAAGCTTAACTTTATTTGAATAAAGGGCAGAACACTGAAAGCTTCTCACCTAGTCAAGACTATCTCTGACCAGATTTCCTGGGACTAGCCTGAAAGTGAAGTGAGAGGGCAGTCAGGTTTAGGTTAGGTGCCAGACACCATAGGAGAGAGAATAAGAGACCAGTGTACACAACACCTAAAAGGTGATAGAGGGAACACATCACTGGTGACTAAACCACCTTCCCTCCAACCCATTTTTTTGCATTCTTGTAGCTCTTTAAACCTCCCTATGTGATCTATTGTTCTGTCTCCTTAGCACCAAATCTGGAGAGAATCCGGGAGGTATGACCCTGTTTAAAAACCATTGCTTTTCCCTGTGTGGAACTGGTCATACCTTCATTTCTTGTCACATTTTAGTGTTCTAATGATAGCTTTTTTTTTTTAAGTGGAGAGATCTAATATTCTTTGTCAGGAACTGGATTATTCAAATTTGATTTGTTAAAGAAAAGAAAAAGGCCAGGTGTGGTGACTCATGCATTTAATCCCAGCACCAAGAGGCAGAGGCAGGTTTGAAGCCAGCCTGGACTACACAGCAAATTCCAGAACAGCCAAGACCTCATGGCAAGACCTTTTCTAAGGGGGAAGGGGAAAAAAAAGGGAGGGACTGGTAATGGTTCAGAGAGAGAGAGAGAGAGAGAGAGAGAGAGAGAGAATTCATACATTGGCTGTTGTCGTTTCTACAGCAGGTTGTTCTCTTAAGATTTTCTAGATAAAAAAAATCTCATAATTTTATGATGTTACTGTGGATAGTGGTTTTTTTTTCTCTAGGAATCTCGTGCTACAGAAATTCAGTACTCATGTTATGACATAAAAAAAATACAATCTTAGAAGCTGAATGTGGTGGCGCATGCCTTTAATTCTAATACTTGGGAGGCAGGGGCAAGCAGATCTCTATGTGTTCCAGGCCACCCTGGTCTACAGAACAAATTTAAACAAGCCAGGGCATGTATACATAGTGGCACTCTATCTCCAAAACAACAAACTTGTGTGATCTGGGCCCGTAGTACACATAACTCAATGGTTAGTGCTTGTCTTGCCTATTTGAGACCCTGTTGATCTACACATTGTGGGTGGAGGATGAATAAATCATGGGGCTAGGACTGTAGCTCAGTGGTAAAATAAATATAACCCAGGTTCAATCCTAGCTCTAAAAGAAGGGGTGTGGGATTGTTGAGATGACTCAGTGGATAAGAGTACTTCTCGTGAAGACTGTCAACCTGAGTTTAATTTCTGGAACCCACATGTGGAAGGAGAGCATTACCTTCCAAATTGTCCTCTGACCTCCCAGGAGCCATGGAAAACTTTTGTCTTTTTGTTTTCTCAGTCTGGTTATAGACTCCTGAGAGTTTGGGATCCTAGATTCAAAGGAGCTCTGTAGGTTTTTTTTTTGGGGGGGGGGGGTGTTTGTTTGTTGAAGTAGGATCTCAATATGATACCCAGGCTAGCATTGAACTTTCAATCTTCTTGCTTCAGCTTCCCAAGTTGCTGGGATTATAGGTGTGTGCCGCCTCACTGAAGCCACATAATCAGGAAGATTGGTAATTTCTACTCTAAGGCATTTTTAAAAACACTTGCCTATGGTATGTGTGTGCGCATGTGTGTGAGTGAGTGCCATGGCATGCGTGTGAGAGAGGAGTGGGAATAGGCCTTCTCCTTGTACTATGGTTCTGTGGCTCAAACTCCGGTCCTTAGGCTCAGCAGCTAGTGAAGTTACTCTCTGAGCCATTTTGTCAGTCTCCTAAAACATTTGAACGAGAAAATTCTCAATTTATGCCAGATTATTGTTATTATATTAAACATTATATGTTTTAAGATTTGTAGAAAGGGAAAGAAAGGCTCTGTAAAGCTAGTCTTCCAGTCCCTTGTTCCTTTTCTCAGACTATCACCTGTGTATTCAAGAGCTATCTATAAAGACATGTGAATATTTCACGTGTGTGGTGTGTGTGCGCACAAGCACGCACTGTGTGTTGGGGGGTAGTTTTATAGTGCCCTGTTCTCTAGAAATTTGTTAGGAACATTGGCTTTGGATTAAGTATACATGTTGCCCTGCCATGTTAGGCAGATACTCTATCACAGAGTTAGTAACCCCTGCCTTTGTAATGCTTGTTTTATTGTCTATTTAGTTTGTGTAGAGGCCAGAGGACAAGCTCTGGTGTCATTCCTTAGGAGCTATTCACTTTGTTTTTTGAGGCAGGGTCTGTCATAAGAACCAGAGGCTCCTCAGTTAAAGACAGGCTAGCTAGCCAACAAGACCCAGGAATCTCTCTGAGTCTCTCAAGCCCTAGGATTTCAAGTGTGTACCACCACACCTGGCTTTGTACATGGGTGCTGGACCTAGGTCCTCATGTTTTGTGGCAAGCCCTTTATCAACTGAGATATCTCCTCAGCTTATGGTTTGTTTGTTTTTTGTTTGTTTTTATGAGGCAGTATCTTGTATAGCACAGATTGGCCTTACTTAATATGTAGCTGAAAATGACCTTGTACATTGGTCTTGTCTCTGCCTCCCAAGTGCTGGAATTATAAGCATGAGCCACCATGCTTGCTGCACTTGTTTTTTATTCTAACACCATAGTGAAGTCTGTCAGGAAACGTTTCTCAAAAGAATGACAAAAATTTACTATTCAGATCCTATCTCTGTAATTAACAAGGATACCTTTTCAGGGTGAAGAAGAATACAGTGAAGAGGAGAATTCCAAGGTGGAGCTGAAATCAGAAGCTAATGATGCTACTGATTCCTCTGCAAAAGAGAAGGGAGAGGAAAAGCCTGAATCTAAAGGCACTGTGACTGGGGAGCGACAAAGTGGAGATGGACAGGTTAGTACACAGCACAGCCCTCCCCTTGGGGGCTGGCACAGGGCCTCTCAGCTCCTTGGAAGAGTAAGGAGGCCCTTATCTTCCAGGAGAGCACAGAGCCCGTGGAGAACAAAGTGGGTAAAAAAGGCCCTAAGCATCTGGATGATGATGAAGATCGGAAAAATCCAGCATACATTCCCAGGAAAGGGCTCTTCTTTGAGCATGATCTTCGAGGACAGACTCAGGAAGAGGAAGTCCGGTAATAGCCATTTTCTGCTTTCCTGCTGCTGACTACTGTGGTTAGTGCTTACAGTCTGTCAGATGCTTGGCTGACCTCTGCTTGCATTGCCTCCTTTACACCCAGAACATTTAAGATGAGTATCACTGATGGGGAAATGAAGCTCACAGCACTCGGTAGCTAGGTGCCGGACCTGCTGCCACACATGTGTAGTCCTAGCACTCGGAGGCTGAAGCAGGATGCTTGTGAGCTTGAGGCCAGTTTGGTTACCTAATGAGACCCTATCTCACAGAGCAAAGGGAGGTGGGTGTGGTAGTGTGCAGCCCAATCCCAGTTCTCAGGATGAAGAGGCAGGAGGCATCTCAGAGAGGTGAGTTCCAGGCCAGGCTAGCCTACATATAATAATTTTCAGGCCAGCCAGAGTTACATGGTAAGACCCTGTCTTTAAAAAAGGAAAGATTTGGTAACTGTTGATGATAAAAGAGCTAGGATCCAGATTTAGAGCAGGTATCCCCAGAGCCTTAGTCATTACACCTCTACCTCTTTAATCTGTGCCTCCTGAGATAGGAAGCTTTTATAGGCCACATTTTAGTAGACAGATAATTTCTAAGTATTAATTGTCTCAAGACACCTCTGCTTGGTTTGGTCCAGACCCAAGGGACGGCAGCGAAAGCTATGGAAAGATGAGGGTCGCTGGGAGCATGATAAGTTCCGTGAGGATGAACAGGCCCCGAAGTCTCGACAGGAGCTAATTGCACTTTATGGCTATGACATTCGGTCTGCTCACAATCCTGATGACATCAAACCCCGAAGAATTCGGAAAGCTCGGTAAGTAAGTTTAGGAGCCTTTCTAATCTTTTAAATGGCTGACCATGGGACATCTCCCTGACTGCTTTGTTGTTGTTATTGGTTGGTTTGTTGGTTGTGGAGGCCTCTTTTTTGTTTGTTTTTCTTAACAATTTTACTATTTCAGATTTGGAAGTTCCCCACAAAAAGATCCAAACTGGATTGGTGATCGACCAAACAAATCCCATCGCCACCAGGGTCCTGGAGGCAACCTACCACCTAGGACATTTATTAACAGGAATGCAGCAGGTACCGGCCGCATGTCTGCATCCAGGAACTACTCTCGATCTGGGGGCTTCAAGGAAGGCCGTGCTAGTTTGAGGCCTGTGGAGGTTGCCGGGCAGCATGGCGGTCGGTCTGCTGAGACTGTTAAGCATGAAGCTCGTTACCGGTCGCGGCGTCTGGAGCAGACTCCTATGAGGGATCCATCTCCAGAACCAGATGTTCCATTGCTTGGAAGTCCTGAGAAAGAAGAGGTGGCCTCAGAGACACCAGCTGCTGTACCTGACATAACACCACCAGCTCCTGACAGGCCCATTGAGAAGAAATCCTATTCCCGGGCAAGAAGGACCAGAACCAAAGTTGGGGATGCAGTCAAAGCTGCTGAGGAGGTTCCCCCTCCATCTGAAGGGCTCACTTCAGCAGCCACAGTCCCAGACACTACTCCTCCAGCTGCTAAGACTGGGAACTGGGAGGCTCCAGTAGATTCTACCACAGGTGGACTTGAGCAGGATGTAGCACAGCTAAATATAGCAGAACAAAGTTGGAGTCCAGGACAGCCTTCATTCCTGCAGCCACGGGAACTTCGAGGTAGGCATTTCAGGCTGGAGACTAGATCTTACCATGTCACTGCGACTTACCTCTCAGGAATGCAGTGCGTGACAGGACAGACAGGGTAGATTCTCAGGTTTGTCTGTCTGTCTTCAGAGCAGTTTCTGTGATTCCCAAGCCTGTCCGACTGCTTATGCACACTGCTAACTGTCAATGCTTAGCTCCTTAGTATTGGTGAATTTCCTCTTCTCTGCACAAAAAGTGATAGAAGATAGCATCTTCAGACTGTCTGAGCCAGGGGTTAAATGTTTGAAGGCAGAAACGTACTTGAATCTGGATATTTTGTTCTAAAGGAAATCCTTTCTAATATACTTTCTTCTAGAGACAGACTTCTTACTGTAACTATGTATAGTACTGGTGCTTTTTGGTATGTTTTGAAATGTGGCTAGAAGGAAGAATTGACCCTTTAATTAATTAATTTTATAGACACATGTAGGGGTGGTAGTGCCATGTACCTTTAATTTCAGCACTGGAGAGGCAGAGTCAAGTAGATCTCTGTATTCAAGGACAGGCGGGTCTGCAGAGTGAGTTCCAGGACAGCTAAGGCTGTACAGAGAAACCTTGTCTCGAAAAACAGAAACAACAAACAAAATAAAAGCACATGTAGCTAGCAGCTATCATTTAGTTTTTGAAAAGCCCTTTTTTTGAGATTTTTATTTTTATAATTTATTTTTATTTCATGTGCATTCATGTTTTGCCTGCATGTATATCTCTGAAGGTCTCAGATCCCCTGAAAGTTAACTGGCAGTTATAGGCAGCCATGTGGGTTCTGGGATTTGAACTCTGGTCCTCTGGAAGAGCAGCCAGTGCTCTTAACCTCTGAGCTATCTCTCCAGCCTGAAATTTTATTTTTATATGTGTAGGTGTTTTTCCTGCACCTATGTCTGTGCACCATGTGTGTGCAGTGCCCATAGAGGCAAGAAGAAGACATCATATCCCTTGGGAATAGAATTATAGATGTTTGAGTTGCCATGTGGGTGCTGGGAATTAAAGCCAGGTCCTCTGGAAGAGCAGCCAGTGCTCTTCACCCCTGAGCCATCTCTCCCGCTCTCTAGACCAAACTTAAAGATTGGAAATCTTCATGAGCACTGGGAATTTTGCTACTCTACAAAAGTACAGGTGACTTTAGTTATTATTTCTTTTGGTTTTTGAGATTACATCATTTTTTCCATTCCCTTTCCTCCTTCCGAACCCTTCCATGTACTTTTCCTTGCTTTCTTTGAAGTTCATGGCTTTTCATTAACTGCTTTGTTAATTGTTCCATGCACGCGTGTATATACTTTTATATTCCTAAATACATTCCTTTCTCAGTCTGTATAATGTTACTTGTGTGTATGTTTTCAGGACTGACACTCTTTGGTACTGCATAACGAGTTGATGTGCTCTTCTAGAGGAAGACTGTCCCCTGCTTTCAGCAGTCCTTAGCTGTCTGTAGATCTTTTTATAGGGTTAAGGCCCGATAGGCTTTTCCAGTCTTCACTTTGGCTTATCTGTTGTCCTTGTTCAGCTCATGTTTGAGAGAATTTATGGGTGTAGATTCTGATGCTAATAGAAACACAGTCTCTCAGCAAACTCCCTGATCCTCTGGCTCCTAGAATCCTTCCACCTCCTCTTCCTCAGTGATCCCTGAGCTTTAGGTGTAGATGTTGTTTTCTGGGTATGTCTGTTGGAACTGAGTTCCAAAACTGCATTGTGATTGGTTGTGTTTTAGTTTTCTATAATGATCTTCATCTATTGTAAATCTAAGTTTCCTGATGTGTGCTCAAGACTACATTGATCTGTGGTTTAAGGACAAATATGTAGAATGTAGTTAGGGATTATGCTGGTTTAGTAAAAAGATGGTTGTAGATTCTCCTCCAAGATCCATGACTTCTACCTTGAGTAGTTAGCTAGATTTCTCTTTTATTGAATGGGTCTTAAGTCCAATTACAGAGTACTACACCCTTGGTTTATCTGTGCTGTGCTGGTCATTCTCCTTTAGAAGCTTGTGCAGTGCTTGCTAGAACCATGAAAGCTAGTTGTCAGAAAACAGACTTTCAGGTCAATTCCAGCTCAGGAATCTCTGGGCTGATGTAGGTGATTTTTCAGTACCAAAAATTAGTGTAAACTATTGGTACTAGACTTAGTTCATCTCTGGAGAGAGAAGTATACTTCTCATACTGCTACTTTACTGATATAGTTGGGAGACTGTCTATACAACATTTTTTTTTAAACTAAAACCACTTATTTTTTTAAGATTTATTTGCTTGAGAGCTGGAGATATGGTTCAGTGATTAAAAACCCATATTATTCTTTCAGATGGCTCAAGTTCAATTCCTAGCACCCACATCAGGCAGCTCATAACTGCCTAGAACTCCAGCTTTACGGAGTCAACACTGTCTTAGGGTTTTACTGCTGTGAATGATACCATGATCAAGACAACTCTCATAAGGACATTTAATTGGGGCTGGCTTACAGGTTCAGAGATTCAGTCCTTTATCATCAAGGAGGGAACATGGCAGCATCCAGGCAGGCATGATGCAGGAGGAGCTGAGAGTTCTACATCTTCATCTGAAGCCTGCTAGTGGAAGACTGACTTCCAAGCAGCTAGGATGAGGGTCTTAAAACTCATACCCACAGTGACACACCTACTCCAATAAGGCCACACCTACTCCAATAGGACCACACCTTCTAATAGTGTCAATCCCTAGACCCAGCATATACAAACAACACCTCTGACCTCTTTTTTTTTTTTTTCACCTCTGACCTCTTTAAGCACGAATACAGATGCACATACACACAAATAAATAAATTTATTTTAGGGAAATTTATTTACTTTTATGGTATGAATATTTTTGCCTGCATGTATATTTGTGTACCACATATTTGTCTGGTGCTCTCGTTGGTCAGAAGAGGGGCTAGAGTTCCGTGGAGCTAGCATTACTGGTGGTTGTAAGCCGCCACCACCACAGAGGTGCTGGGAATCACAGCTGGTCCTTTACAAGAGCTGTGAGTGCTTTTAACCACTTGGCCATGTCCTAATTCTAAGTAAATTTTATCCAGAGAGAATATAATCTCTTTTTCATATCTAGTGTTGTTAGGAGACATTTGGGCCAGAATTTTTATAGTATGTTTAATAATATTCTACAGTCTCCCAAAGTTTCTATATAGGGAAATACTTTCTTTAGTAGGAAAAAATTTGAATTTGAGTTTATTTGCTAGTCTTTTTTTTTAAAGGACTTCATTGCTATAATAAAGATGTTCAAATGCTAGCATTAACAGCAGATAGTTTAAAACATTTATTTTGTGTCCATGTGTGCAGGTGTGTACACATACACACCTGAATAGATGTGTGTGCACTACATGTGAGGGCATTGGATCCCATAGAACTTGAGTTCAAGGCCAGCCTGGTTTACAGAGTGAGTTCCAGGATATCTGAAGGCTACAGAGACCAAGAAGTTAAGCAGACAGGTTTTTTTGTAGACCAGGCTGGCCTCGAACTCAGAAATCCGCCTGCCTCTGCCTCCCAAGTGCTGGGATTAAAGGCGTGCGCCACCACTGCCCGGCTAAGCAGACAGTTTTAAAAGATGAATGCATTTGTTATTTTCTTGATGCTACCTTTGAATCCTGTTCACATTTATCTGTTCTCAACCAGTGACTTTTTGGTATATTACAGGTATGCCTAACCACATCCATATGGGAGCAGGACCTCCACCTCAGTTTAACCGGATGGAAGAAATGGTACAAAAGTGGGAAGGAGGAGAACTGGGGTTGTACACCTTGGTGGTAGAGAATACTTGATACACTGATTTGACCTCCAGTGCTGTCAAAAAAAGTGTTGAGATAGAGTCTTACTGTGTAGCTCTGGCTGGCCTGGAGCTTCCTGTGTAAACTAGGCAGCCTTGGACTCTGAAAGATCTGTCTGTCTCTGCCTCCCAACTGCAAGTACTAAAGATGAGCACCAACCCACCCAGACCTTAGTTAACGTGACAACGCCCTGACCAAAGCAACTTAGAAAGCACTTAGTTGAGTTTACAGTTCTGGAGGGCTAGAGACCATGATGGCAGAGCAAAGAGACATGGCAGAGGATACATCTGAGTTTACATCTTGATCCAGAAGTAGGAGGCAGAGATAGCACACCTAGAATGGCCGAGTCTTTTGAAACCACAAAGCCTACCCGGGTGACATACCTCCTAATCTTTGCCAAGCAGTTCTGCTAACTGGGCACCACGTATTCAGATCTGGATCGTCCTCACTCAGGCTGCCTGCCACGTTTGTTCTCTGTTAAAGCCAAAATAATCTCTTATTGTTAGAGATGTTCTCTTATCCTTTAACAAAGACTGGCCTAGAACTTTATATAGCTCAGGTTAGCTTCACACTTACAGCCCTCCTGCTTTTGTCCCCACGTTCTGAGATTACAGGATTAGGCTGCCCTGCCAGCCCCTGTAAGTTCTTGATAGCAGTTTTTCCATTGATCACTCATGGGGTTTGGTTTTTTTTTAATTTGTACCTCAGAAGTGTAGAGTGTTTACGTTCAAATGCTGTTGTTCTTCATCAGTTTTTTCAGTTCATTTTATACATACTTATTACTGCCATGTATTAAGTAGTACAACATAAAGCAGGTAGGAGTTAATATGAGAACCACCCCTCTGGATTCTTAATCAGATCTTTGTATTTCAGGGTGTCCAAAGTGGTCGAGCTAAGCGTTATTCATCCCAGCGGCAGAGACCTGTGCCAGAGCCCCCTGCTCCTCCTGTGCATATCAGTATCATGGAGGGACATTACTATGACCCATGTGAGTCCTTTTTTAATTTTAAAGGGAATTAAGTGCCAAGCCTTCTGGCTACGCAGTGGTTATTTCTTATTGTCTAGGTGCTGTTTTTTTCATATGAGAAACTTAGAACCTTAAAGGCCTGCAGGACAGAAAGAGTTGCTGTTGTGGTATGAAGGTCAGTGTTTATAAGAATCTCAATATCTCTTACAGTGCAGTTCCAGGGACCAATCTATACCCATGGTGACAGCCCTGCCCCACTGCCCCCACAGGGCATGATCGTACAGCCAGAAATGCACCTTCCTCACCCAGGTAAGCTTGCACTCCTCTTGTGTGGTATAGTAGGGCAAAGATTTGTGTTAGGACTCTATAAACCCTGCCTTTTCAATACTGTCATGCTGTTGGCTGCTGACTGCCCAGGCTGCTTATGCAGCAAACTCCATTTTAAGCCCTGTTCTAAGGACTGCCATCTAGCCTGTAGTGCTTTGTGGTCCAAGTTAAGCCATCTCGACATAAAAGTGCTATCCTCTTCTACAGTTTTTGTTTTCTTTTTTTTTTTTTTTTGCCCAGGTTTACACCCCCACCAGTCACCAGCACCTCTGCCCAATCCGGGTCTCTATCCACCACCAGTGTCCATGTCCCCAGGACAGCCACCACCCCAGCAGTTGCTTGCTCCTACCTACTTTTCTGCTCCGGGTGTCATGAATTTTGGTAACCCCAATTACCCTTATGCTCCGGGAACATTGCCTCCTCCTCCTCCACCTCCTCATCTGTATCCTAACACACAGGTAAGATAACTATGTTTTCTAGGTTTACATCCTTTAAATCACTCAGGACTGTGGTAAGGGAAAATAGAATGTTAAATAGAATAGAATAGAATGCCCCTTGGTGGTCAAGAACTGGAACTACAGCTTATGTAATGTCTTGTCATTGCTTATTTTCAGAGTTGTTTCTTGGTTTTTGTTTTTGTTTTGACACAGAGTATCTTACTTGTAGCCTTCACTGTCCAGGAACTTGCTATATAGACAAAGCTGGCCTCAAATTCACATAGCTCCACCAGCCTGTGCCTCCTGAGTTCTGGGATTAAGGGCGTGTACCACCAAGCATGATCCTGCTTGGGTTTTTTGTTTTGTTTTAAGGTAGAATTGCACTGAAGCTCTGTTTGGCTAGAGTATATGATCCTTAGCCTCTTGACTCCGGGATACTTGGGGAAACCATGCTTGACTTTCTCTTCAGTTTCTTTAAGGATCAGTGTCTTGCATTAAATCTTGGGGTGTCCCCATGTATTACTTATTCAACTGTACTAAGGAATGTAGTCTTCTACTGGACAACAAATCATATCCCTTTCCTGAGTGCACTTAATACCATCTAGCATCTAGAATGCCAAGACTGAGCTCAGCCTTTCAGTTGTCAGATAATGGAATGATTGCAGAGTTGGACACTAAAGAATGAAACCAGGGACTGCAAAGATGGTTCAGTGGTTAAGAGCACTTGCTGCTTTTGCAGAAAACCCAGGTTCAGTCCTATCACCCATGGCAGGCAGGCAGCTCACACTGGCAGTAACTCCAGCTTGAGGGGATCTAGTAACCTTTTTGTGACCTCTTAGGGCACCAATATCCACTCACAGAGACACTGTTTTGCTGTAAGACAAAACCAATGGTATGACCAAAACCAACTTGGGGAAGAAAGGGTTTATCTTGCTTACACTACTGCATCACTGTTTATTATTGAAGGAAGTCAGGCCAGGAACCTGGAGGCAGGAGCTGAGGCGAAGGCCATGGAGTAGTGCTACTCTCTGGCTGGCTCTTCAAGACTTGCTCAGCGGGCTTTCTGTTTGTTTGTTTGTTTTTACAATCAGGAAACACTGTGACTGTGCAGTATTTGACAGAGAAAACACTGCTATTGGTCAGCTAGTGGTTTTTTTGTTTTTTTCAGATAGCACTTTCATTACACATGGTTCAAGAACATTCAAATAAGAACACAAATAAGCCGGGCGGTGGTGGCGCACGCCTTTAATCCCAGCACTTGCGAGGCAGAGGCAGGAGGATTTCTGAGTTCGAGGACAGCCAGGGCTACTCAGAGAAACCCTATCTTGAAAAGCCAAAGAAAAAAAGAACACAAATAAAATCAGAAGTTAAAGATTGGTCTTTAAGCATCATAGCCAGCAATGCCCGGTTTGCCCGTGATCTCCCCAATATAAACCACATCCACAGTGTGGCCAGTTCAGGCACTGGGGCCTTCTTGAAGCTACAGACGAACTTGGCTATGGTCTAAGGTAGAAAGAAGGAGGTCTGTCTTGCTGGACCACCGGCTCTTGTTTGCTTTTTGGATTTTTTTGTTGTTGTTGTTGTTGTTTTGGTTTGGGTTTTTTTTTTTTTTTTTTTTTTTTGGTTTTTTTGTTTTGTTTTGTTTTGAGACAGGGAGTCACTACGTAGAGCAAGCAATCCACACCTGGCCCCCCCATCCCCCACCCCACCCACTCCCTACCCCACCCCCCAGGCCCAAAAAGTATTTTTTAAAAATGGATGTTCTTCAGTGCTTTCTGTTTTTGCAGTTACTAACATTTTTCTGTTTTTCACAATTTGGGTTAATACTTAACTTTTTTTCTTCTCCTGGCTTGTGTGTGCCTAGGCTCCATCACAGGTGTATGGAGGAGTGACTTACTATAACCCTGCCCAGCAGCAAGTGCAGCCAAAGCCCTCCCCACCCCGGAGGACTCCCCAGCCCGTCTCCATCAAGCCCCCTCCGCCTGAGGTACGGCTCCTCCCACTCTCCTAGCATATGGGTTTGCCTTTCTCCAGAGGGTTTCTCTTCTCCTCCTCTTAGGGTGTGTTTCTATGGAAGTTTTTTTTTTTTGTATGAAATGATATGATAATAATTTCCAACTTTTATTATTTCAGGTTGTAAGCAGGGGTTCCAGTTAATAAGAGTTTTCAGTATTTTAAGTATAACATCATGTGAAAGTAAGTACCCAATGTACTGTGACTCTTGGTCTAAGTTTAATGCTCACACTTAGGTGCTTAATAAAACCACCTCACTAATGCTATCGCAGGGAACTTGTTTTAGGAATGCATTGGGCAGAAATGAAGAGAGGCCATTCCTGCCTTCAGATTTTCACTTGGGAAATTGCAGAATGAAAATACAGGAGCCCAATCTAAACTAAATTAAAGAAAGAAAAAAAATATGAGTTTAATTTGTTATAGCCAGAAAAGCCAATTGTAAAAGCTACAATTGTAAAGATTTTAGGAGAGAGTGGCTGTGTGGCTCCCCAGGACTTTGAGGGTATGTGTGTTGGTTTAGGAGGTAAGGTCTCCCTTCTAGCCCAAGCCAGCCTCCAACTTTCCCTCTTCCTGCCCTCACCTCCTGAGTGCTCAAATTACAGGTGTGGGCCACCACACCTGACTCTGGGATATTTTTATTGCTGTTGTTTTGTTTTGTGGTCATTAAAGCACATTATTTAGAAGCTTAGGGTGTAGCATGTTTAAGGTCTTAGACTTGATCCTTGGCGCCAAATAAACCACATTATTTAGAAGTGGGCCTCTGAGAAGGCTTATATAAATACTCAGAGGTCCAACTGACACAGTTCTTCTCTTTTTAGCTCTCAGTGGAACAGGAGAGATGGAAACTCAGGAGAAAAGAGAAATACAGCTGGCTGTCTACTACTCAGAGGGCTTCAAAGGTGTGGGGTGGCCCTGCCAACAGACGGAGGGTTAGGCCCTCTTTCTCTGAGGAAAGGTCTGCTGGAGAAAGAAGAAACAGGTGGCTGCCTTCCATCTCCACTCCTCACTTGAGCTGCCTGGATTCGGGGAGCAGAGACTGGACGGCCCAGTCTTCAGAAGCCTTGCTTCTTTCTTTCTCCCAAAAATTCAAGTGTCTTCTGCTCCCAAGGAAGTCCTTCCTGCTTGTTTGTTTGAATGTTGATTTTTTTTTAAAAAAAAAAAGCCTGATTTACCCTTCTTAAGTTAATGTTTTTAATTTTTTCTCCTTTTCCCTGCTCTGCCCTGACTTTACATGAAACAAGTTCATTTTAGTTTACTAGCCTTTCTGTGTTCCCTTTTGACTCCTCTCTTAACTCCACATAATTGAGAATGTTTCGACCAAGTGTAAAAATAGCTGGCCTTTTCCTTGTGGTTGGTCTTTATTAGTCTCTTTAACACCCCTAACCCTGTGGAAGCTGTCTGCACGTAGTGTCCCACTGTAGAGGAGAGCTCAGAGTGGGCGAGTAGGAGCCCTTGTTTGGGGTGTAGGTTTTATAAATCTGAGCCTTCAACAGTACCTCTCTTCTGATGGGCTTCAGTCCTCCACTGAGGCAGAATCTCTGCTGTGGGGGGAGAGAGAACAAACTGGATGCTTTTGTGAGAAGGGAGGGTGAAGTGAGACCCTCTGCACTGTTAGGGGAGTGTGCTGCTGAGTCCTCGGGGCTGTCTTTGAGGTAAGTGGAGTTAGTGGGCCCTGCTTCTTTTCTTTGTAGCTCTCCTGCTACATCCCCTTCCCAGTTGTGGACCAATGCATCTCTAGAGACAAGTACTATCCAGCCGTCTGTCTGCCTTGTCTTTTGCAGTTTTTCTCCATGCCTTCCCTGCTACAAGTGTTTTTAAATGTTATTACTTTCCCCAAATTCTGCCCCTGTACTTGCAAACTGAAGGTAACTACACCTAGACTTAAATCCTAAGGAAGCAAGTCACCTCTGGGCAAAGGCTGTCCCTCCTATCCTTTCTCTCATGGCACCTTACTACATCCCCATGCCCCTGTGGGAGTCTGTCACTGCAGCACTGTGCCTGCCAGAGTTCCTACAACACCTGAGGGAGAAGGGGATGACTGTCTCTCTCTAGTAATGTCACTTTTTATTCTTCCCTCCTACAGCTGGCCTAACCACTCTTGAGTCGGGGTGGGGGGTAACCCTCAAGGAGGAGATAACTAAGGTTCTTCCAGGGGTAGCTGGTGGTTGTGCCTTTTATAGGCTTCCCTTTGCCTTAAACCTGAAGATGTCTCCTCAAGCCTGTGGGCAGCATGCCCAGATTCCCAGACTAAGACACTGTGACAGTTGTCTGTTGGTCCACTGTGTTTAGTTGCAAAGATTTCACCATGTGTGTTGTTTTTGTTACTGTTTTAAAGGGTGCACATTTGTGATCAGCATTGTGACTTGGAGATAATAAAATTTAGACTATAGACTTCACTCTGTTGCCAGTTATTGTGTGTCTTGATTTGGGAGGGAAGGAAGACTCTAATTTCACTACAGAATTACAGTCATAATTCGAGCCAGACTGGTAAAATGGAAGATCAGAGAGGTAAGGAGCCCCCTTGAGGCCCAAAGTTTGAAACCAACAGTTTCTTGTCCTTTGTTTTTCACACCAGGGGCTCATGTAGCTCAGGCTGACCTCTTAACTCACCTTTAGCTGAGGATCAGTTTCCCAGGTGCTAGGATTTCAGGCATTCATTGCCACATAACAATTTTTGACTTGTTTTCTTGTTCTATATGTTTATATTTGGTTTTTTGAGACCCTGTCTCACTGTATACCACTGTGCCCAGCTGTAGATAGCTATTTTTTATTGGAAAGTAAAGCTCACACTAACATACCAAGGCCCACGGTCTAAAGGACAGCTACCAGTCTACCTACCTTGAACTGGTAGGCCAAGGAAAACAAAGCCCTCCAACTGGTCTGTGCTGCCTTTTATCGGAGACTCTGGAACACAGAGGAATTTCCAGTTTTGAATTAACTTTCCTTGGGTGAAAGTTTACAATTATACAAAGGCTACTCGGTGTGGACGACCAGTGGGTATTGTGGGGCTGGGAACGTTTGTTCTTTGTTCTTCAAAGCTTGGTGGTGTGGGAATGCCCACAAGTTGGGACATCTTCCCTCTGACCCCCAAGGTGATAGATAACTATAGACCTGGTCTCCCTGATCATGCAAAGAATGTCAACCAACCCCCTGTGGGTAGGTTACTGGCAGGAGAAAAGAATGTTGGGGTGCCTTCTCACCCCTGCCTCTTCCCCAGTCCTGCTGTTAGATCCCATTGCTCTCTCTGTTGCCCTGGTAACCAGCTCAGCAAGAAGAAACCCAAGCTCAGGAAAGCCCTCAGGTTCTCTGCCCTCCCAGCCTCCTCCTCAGTGGGCAGAGATAATGGGGGCTTAAGGGGCAGATAGATTACTGCCTTAGGTAGCCCTGTCCAATACCTTTGTAGAAGCCCATGGGTTGGACTGGCTCAGTTAAGCTTGTTGGCCTCCATTTCCACCTTTAAGTAATTGAATACCATCCTACCTTTCTCTTTGGTTTTCTCATAGTAATGTAGATGCCCTATCAGTCCCTCCCCCCCACCCCGTCAGTCCATGGACCTACCTGTAGGTGACTCAAATCATGCAATTGCCAGATCTTAAAGCTGCAGTTGAGTTTAGAGCAGTGATTTTCAACACTGGCTGTTTGAATCACCTGGGGAACTTTCTAAACTTACAGAGACCTTGGGCCTACCACAGAGGATCCCATAATTGATCTAAGGTGTTACCCGGGCATCAGCAATTCTGAAAAGCTCCCATGTGGTTTCAGTGTGTAGCCAGAACGGAAGCCACTGCTGTTCCAGGAGGACCACAACTTATTGCTTCCTTTGCTTCTGATTCAAGGTCTTGAATATAGTGACTGCCACTTTCTGTAACTGGAAGGTCTACAGTCCTGTTCCCCAAGCTTTTAGTTTCTAGAAGTCTCTCGGTCCCTTTTATTTCCAGCTCCCACACCCTTCACACTCCCCAATTTTTCACCCTTCCTAACCGACAATCCCAAATCCTGCCCAGAGAGGAGGTTACCAAGGCAACCGGCTTAATCTGGTAACTGTGGCATGTGCAGAAGAGATGCCCTCCCCTCTTACTTGGTTCCTAAAAGGTTACCTGGGGAGCTCCAAGCCACTCTAGC
The DNA here is from genome assembly GCA_036184795.1 of Tokudaia tokunoshimensis. NCBI lineage: Eukaryota > Metazoa > Chordata > Mammalia > Rodentia > Muridae > Tokudaia > Tokudaia tokunoshimensis. The sequence continues at coordinate 23,112,904 of BTHU01000010.1, read as the reverse complement.
CAGTTCCTACTTCCAACCTTAAGAGAGGCCGAGTGTCCGATTAAGGCTGTCCAGGAAGCCAATACTCAGACCTAGCTTCTTAGCAAAATCAAAGCTTTTTTTTTTTTGTTCCCTCTCCAAATCCCCAGATGGGTGTGCAGAGCTTTATTTCTGTGAACACATGCTCTAGCACACATGGAACTGGGTTTGCACAGACAGCAACACAAGTGTAGTACACACCCTGTCAGTTTCACCTCTTCCAGCTATTAGCATTCCTGTCCATCCATACCTTGCTGATGCACAATAAACAAGGGTGGGGCTTTGCCCAAGGAGCACCAGCCCACCAGGAACCTGGTGCCACTCCTTCACCGTGTATATCAAGCCCAGATGTGTTCACGCTGTGTCTCTACAGCCCCATCCTAGTGGAGTGTACCCTTGGAGACAGAATGCTCTGGCGTTGCCATCAGGAGTAAGGGCAATATTTCTCCCATTCTATGGCTATATACATTAATGTGCTAAGTGGCCATTAGCACATTAGTTGGCAGTGTGGGGACTTACAGAGCTCTTCAGTCTTGCTTCCTTTTGCTGCCACCTGGGCCAGATGCCCTTGTGCTTTTGGTCGTCTCTCGCAGTCTACTATCTCTTTTCACCCCAATTAGACCTGCCACAACCTGCTGGCCTCTGCCTGGCTCTTTCCTACTTGCCAGTACCTGCCTTACAGGGCGGCCCTGCACCACCCCTAATACCCTATCAGAAAAGGATATGGGTACCGCCCCCTGTGCCAATGCCAGTTTACCCAAGACGCCGTCCCAGCCCTTCTCAACAGGTGGAAGATAATGACCAAATAAAATTGTGGGAAAGATGCAAAAAGAGTTCATTCAGCCGTCTTTATAAGCCTCACCTGTGCACAGGTAGGCGCGCCAAGGTCAAACATCTGCCCTAGCTTTTTGAAATGCTCGTAAGAGACCAGGTAATCGAGAGCCAGGAGTCCTCTGTTTTGGTAGATCTCTCCCTCGCCTTTGCCCTTCTGCGACTGTCAGAAACCAAGTCCGAATTTTCCTCACGGTCAGCACCAGCGCCCAAGTTCAAGCCTCGCGCGGCCGGGTGGGGGCGGGCCTAGGCAGGGTAGGGGCGGGGACTGGGCGAGGGGGCGCGGTCTCAATTCTGCCACCTTCCCCGGGGCCAGGAGCGCAGCCGCCGCCGCGTCCTCAGCCTTGCGCTCCGCCCGCTGCCTCTGTCGCCTCAGCCCGGCCCCGGAGCGCTGAGACGGGGACACCAGCCCCTCAGCCTGCCAACCTTTCGGCCGCAGCCAGCATGGGGGGCCGCTGAGAGCGAGCTCCTCTTCCCTCTGGCACCTCCCCCGGCCACTGGCCACTGGACTCTGGCCAGCGAGGCTCGGCCACCTCTCGCTCGCAGTCCGACGCCTGGCACGGCCCTCGGCTCTGCTCCCCCGGCTCTGAGCATCGTGTCCCCGCCTCCCCCCGCCCGCGCCTGGGACACCTGGGTCCCCCGGCGGCCCCTAGGAGAGGGGCGGGGGGGGGGGCATGAAGCCACTGGAGAAATTTTTGAAGAAGCAGACATCGCAGCTGGCGGGGCGAGCGGTGGCTGGAGGTCCCGGCGGGGGTCCGGGTTGCTGCGGAGGGCCTGGAGGGGGTGGGGGCCCTGGTGGGAGCGGCGGTCCGGCCGGGGGACTGCGGCCACTGCAGCGGCGTCAGAGCGTGTCTCGCCTGCTGCTCCCAGCTTTCCTCCGAGAGCCCCCAACCGAGCCCGGGCTGGAGCCGCCCGTTGAGGAGGAAGGGGGAGAGCCATTAGGGGTCTCTGAGGAGCCGGGCAGTGGGGGGCCCTGTTGGCTGCAGCTAGAGGAGGTTCCCGGGCCTGGGCCGATAGGATCTGGGGTGCCCCTGCGCTCTCCTTCCTCGTACTCCTCAGATGAGCTATCCCCTGGCGAACCCCTGGCTTCACCACCCTGGGCCCCCTTGGGCGCCCCCGAGCGGCCAGAGCATCTTCTGAACCGGGTTCTGGAGCGCCTGGCTGGAGGGACAACCAGGGACAGCAGCGCCTCAGGTAAGCCTGCTCACCCATCCCAGAAAGAACACGGGGTGGGGGGTAAGGGATTGGCCCGGGGGATGCTCCCTGGTTTGGTTTTTTTTTTTCTTGTCCTTAGTGCTGAGGTAGAGGATGAGGGGAATCCCAAAGTAATGTAGGGAAAGGGACGTGGTAGTGCCCACCCACCCACATGAGCATCATTCTCAGGGACGAAGGAAAACCACCCTCCCTCTCGCCTGGATATTTATGCCTGTCTCCCATGAGCCCTTGATACTGCCTACCTCCTCCCATGCCCCCAAATTAGGGCCTGACACCCTAAGGTGGAAGCTTCCCAGCTGAGGCTATATGCTGCCCTCCAGACCATAGCTGAGGCCTGAAAGCCGCTGAACGGAGGCCCTGGCTGCGTAGAAGCACCCAGAGCACAAGCTGGCTCTTTTGGTGGGGTCCTGGGGATAGTCACAGGACCCGGCTGTTGCTAGGGAAAGTGTCCTCCTTGAGGATAAATTTGAAGGTCTCTAAGGGAAGGTACCAGGAGACTGCAGCATCCAGCAGAATTTGGGCCTCCGTAGCTCCCACCCTTCCTATGTCAGGCCTCAGCAGAGGGCCTTTTTAAAAAATAATAACCACACCCTGAGAAGCCTGAGATGATGCCATTTCACCCCCTATTAGAATTCCAGCACCCTATTAAAGGGCTTTTGAGGAACTCAGGTCCCCCGCATTGCTAGTTGGAATGGATGTAGAGACATCAGGGTCTTTAGATCTAACTAGGCACTCCACTAAACCCAGAAGGGTCTTAGGATTAAGAGTACAAGCTTGAGACCCTAAAGACAAGGGTGTTATGAGTTACCCTTCCTCCTCTACAAGGCATTCTGGCCTTAGGAGTGGAGTGTCACACTCTACTACATTTTTGTTCTGAAGGTCGGGGTCCCCTCTTTTGCCTCAGGCTGCAGTTGCCCTGGGGAGCTGACACCTTTTGGATTTAATTAGAAAAATATCAGACACACACAGCTCTCTTAACCATAACTTCCCGCCTACACCACACACCCTGTGTCTCTATGACACATTCCCCAGGGAGGCTGTGCGTTGGACCAGAGCCTGCTTTGGAAGAAACAGATGCCAAACTGGAGCCCCCGTATCAGCATCTCTCTGCTCTGCCTGGGTCCCCTGTCCTTTACTCTGGTTTTAACATTCACACTCCAGGGAGGGAACGATGCATAGAAGGATGTCGGGCCTCCTTATGACGAGGCCTCAAACCTGGAGCTGGGCGTGAGGGCTGGGGGTCCTTCTGACTGACTTTCAGAACGTGGCAGAGTAGCTGGGTAGAGAGGGAAAGAGAGGCTGTCCAGTTTGGACAACAGATTGTCCAGTTTTCCCTGGGTTAAGACTCCCATTATCTGGCCTGGAAGGTTAAATCTCCAGAGTAACTAGTTTGGGGCACCTCCCTGTTTCAACTGCCACTCCAATATTTTTAACATAAGCCACGTTCTCAAGCAACTTGATTTCTGCCCAGGGCTGCGTGGGAGGAGACAACTGCTTACTGAAGGCTCTCTACACCTAGCCAGAGCTCCTCAAAAGGTCTAGGCAGCCCCTTGTGGCCACTAGGAACTAGGCCCTGGTAGTCTGCTTCGCCACTAGATTCTACCATGACACCCTGCTTGCCCCTCTATTGAGGAGAGAACAAAGCACTCTAGGTTCTTCTTTTGGCTCCGGGTAAGTGCCTTCTAGCTCTGGGCCTCAGTTTCTCATCTGTGAAACAAAATAAATTTGAGTAGACAATCTTGTATTGCTCCTCCACCTCCACCTTCGAGGCTGGCATTGGTAGCAGGGCATGACAACCAAGGGTTGTCAGAAGCCTTAGTTTTGTCCTGGAGCAGTGCCTGGGGTCCTGGCCCTAACCTGTCCTGGTGAGGACACCTGGCTCCCTCCCTGTGCCCTGCCTATCTGTGTGTGCCAAGCAGCCCTGCCCCACCCCAAGGCTGGCGGCAAGTCAGGGCGACCTTGTACCTGGCTGACTGGCTGAGCCAGGCCCAGACTGGGGTGTGGAGGGAAAAGGGTGGTGAGAGGAACCCCTCCCCCCTCCTTTTCCTCGTTAACCCTTCCACCTCTGGGCACCCAGTGGACATAGGACTTCTATTTAAAGAATGAGATAAAGAGATGGCGGCCTGTCTTCTCTGCCAATTTTAATGGGGATGGTCCCCACCTGCCCTGTCGAAACTCAAAGCTATGAGGTAGGGAGAGGTAGGGGAGGATGGACACACATCCCACACATCCACCTCCCTCTGACTGGAACCTCTGTTTGCCAGTTCTCTGTTGATGGTCCCTTCTGTGGATTCCCTTTTCTCCTGAGCAGATCTCAGGCATGGTGTATTATCTGACCAACTTCCCCCACACTGAAGAGAAGTGTGTGTGCATGACCTTCAAAGACACCCCCCCCCACCTCCAGCTGCCTTGGCAGCTGCCAGCCCCACCCCCAGAGCGGCTGCCCAGAACCTTCACACATGTGTGCACGCGCGTGTGCAGAGCATGACGGGGCAGGTGGCTGGGGCTCCAGGCTTATTAAAGAGGCCAAAAAAAAAAAAAGGGTTCAGGGTTTGCAGACAGGTTCTTGAAGCCCTCTTCTGACCTCTGTGACACCCATTGATCTCCACAGATATTCTTCTTGATGACATTGTTCTCACCCACTCCCTCTTCCTGCCAACAGAAAAGTTTCTACAAGAGTTACACCAGTAATATCCTTTTCTGGAGCTTCCGAAAGAACAGACCAGGAGCGAACCATGTCTTCTATTCTTACAAACCACATCCCAGCCCAAACTCTCCTTTAGAGGCCACAGCCAGCCTTTGATCTCACCAGCTGTGTGACCTCGGGCAGATCACTTCGCATCCTGGAGCCTCAGTTTCCTCATCAGTCAAATGGAGATAAATAGTTGCTCTGCTCTGGGCTGCTGTGAGGATCTGGGCTGCAGCAGGGGTAGCGCTCTGAGACTCCTATAGGGTACAGGGTGCCGGCTGCTCCGAGGCAGGGAGTTATCAGTACTAATTGAGGTGTCAACCACATGAACATATATAAGGTGTTATTGTTCGCCAGGCGGTGGTGGCGCACGCCTTTAATCCCAGCACTTGGGAGGCAGAGGCAGGAGGATTTCTGAGTTCGAGGCCAGCCTGGTCTACAAAGTGAGTTCCAGGACAGCCAGGGCTACACAGAGAAACCCTGTCTCGAAACAAACAAACAAACAAACAAACAAACCCCCCCCCAAAAAAAAGGTGTTATTGTTCTACTAAGGGGAGGGGAGACTGTGTCCCCACTGAAGATCCTTGCTCTAGACCAGGCAGCGGTGGCACATTGTGTCTAATCCTACCACACTGGAGACAGACGCAGGTGGATCCCTGAGTTCGAGAGCTACCTGGTCTACAGAGCAAGTTCCAGGATAGCCAGGGCTACACAGAGAAACCCTGTCTCAGGGCGGGGGTTGGAGGAATCCTTGCTGGAAACATAGGGTCTGATGTCAGTATGGGGTCTTGGTCGTGCTTCAGTAGGGTCAGCTAGACTGGCCTGTTTATTGGGTTTCTTGGCAGCATATAGCATTTACTCTGGGTTTTTTGTTTTTTTTTTTTGGTTTTGTTTTTAGAAACAGGTCTTACTATGTAACCCTAGGAAGCCTGGAACTTTTTTTTTTTTAAAGATTTGTTTATTTTTTTATTATATGTAAGTGCACTGTAGCTGTCTTCAGACACTCCAGAAGAGGGAGTCAGATCTCATTACAGATGGTTGTGAGCCACCATGTGGGTGCTGGGATTTGAACTCAGAACCTTCGGAAGAAGTCAGTGCTCTTTACTTCTGAGCCATCTCTCCAGCCCAGCTTGGAACTTCTTATGTAGACTAGGCTATCATTGACATGTGATGGTCTTCCTGTGCCTCTGTCAGATGTGCCTCTGCCTCTGCCTCCTGAATGCTGGGATTACACGAATGCACCACCATGCCTGGATTCATCAAATTATTTTAGTACCTAATTGTTACTGTCAAGTCCTTGGGTAGGATGTCATTAAGCTCTCTGAGAAAAATCAGGTCTCAAAGTCAGGTTTGCAGGCTAGCTGGGTCCTGGCAATAGTATATATATATATATATATATATATATATATATATATATTAAGATTTATTTATTTGAGTACACTGTAGCTGTCTTCAGACACACCAGAAGAGGGCATCAGATCTCATTATAGATGGTTGTGAGCCACCATGTGGTTGCTGGGAATTGAACTCAGGACCTCTGGAAGAGCAGTCAGTGCTCTTAACAGTTGAGCCATCTCACCAGCCTCCTGGCAATAGTCTTAAGTGAGCCTCTTTAACAGGCAAGATCTGAATGTGGTCCAGTTGAAGCTCTTATTTGTATTCTGAGCAAAATTATGACTGGTATATGTGAGAATCTTGGCTTTAGGGCCCAGAAAGCCTTCTTTCCTCCTGATACCCAGGCCCAGAATATTTGGGAGCAATTTACCTTTCCCAATTTCCTTGGCTATTCAGAACTTTTACTTAACTTAGGCATCAGCTTTCTTCAGTCAAGGAATGTGGAGGGTCCAGAGGGACTGGGTCGGAAGCAAGCCTGTCTAGCTCTACTCCTCCATTTCTTGGATACCTACCAAGGACTACTGCAAGAGGAAGAAGGGGCTGGCCACATTATCAAGGTGGGCCTGGGAGGGAAAAGGTGGATGAGCTGGCTCTCAGCACTGCAAGGGTTCCCTGTGAAGGACTCACATTCCTCAAGCTGGGTACCTGGAAGCAAAGATGCCCTGGGACTTTGCTCTATCAGATTCCCAAGTGCTTAAGGCATGGAGACCCTGCCTCAGCCCTTGTAGCGAACGAGCGGTCCTTGGGATGAGACATCTGCCCTCATCTCATCCTTTGTCCTCTCCCTAGGAACTGTATCTACTGATTATGAAGGATGAGTCCCTTTACCAAGACCTCCGAGAGGACACACTGAGGCTGCACCAGCTGGTGGAGACAGTGGAGCTAAAGTGAGGGGAAAGGGGACCCCTGAGTTCCGCCAATACAGGGGCTGCCTCTGGTCTTGTGGCTTCAACATATTAGTTATTTGTTTCTTTGCTTGCTTGCTTTCTAAGATATGTATTTATTTATATTGCTTTGCCTGCATGTATATCTGTGTACCACCTCCATGCTTGGGTATGCCAAGGTCAGAAGAGAATATTGGGTTCCCAGGAACTTAAGTCATAGATGGCTGTAAGCTACAGCATGGGTATTGGGAACAGAAATGGGGTCCTCTGCAAGAGCAGCTAGTGCTCTAAATCAGGGGACCATTTCTCCGGCACCTTTAATATTTCAATATGGCTTTCTTTCCGCTCCTTTCCCTTACTGGAGAGTGACATAGAACCACAGAAGGATGTCTCTAATTCAATCTTTATTTTAGAGGGGCAAGGGGGAAGCTGGGCAATCTGTCTTATTTACGATATAGTTCAAGCTAATCTCCAACTCACTGTGTGGCCCAAGATGGCTTCTACCAGCAACAATCCTCCTGTCTGAGGGTTCCAAGTGGGCCTGTACCACCAGGTCCAGCTCTTTTTTTTTTAGATTTATTTATTTATCATATGTAAGTACGTTGAGCTGTCTTCAGACACTCCAGAAGAGGGCATCAGATCTCATTATGGATGGTTGTGAGCCACCATGTGGTTGCTGGGATTTGAACTCAGGACCTTTGGAAGAGCAGTCAGTGTTCTTAACCACTGAGCCATCTCTCCAGCCCCCTTGGTTCATTTTTCCTTATTAATTTGGTAGTGTTCCAGTAGGTATTTAACAAGCCCTGCTTTCTGAGAAAGAGCCCTAGTTTATAGCTCTGATTCCCAAGGTGTAAATTTTCTCACCAGGGTTTGTTTCAAGCTAGCAACATGGTGTCATTGACCGTATTTCCACTACATCTGTAGGTAGGCATAAGTAAGCCGGAGCAGAGGCATTACAGAACTTAGAAAAACTCCCTTTTGTTTCTTTCTTTTCTTTTTTTTTTTTAATTTACTTACTTTTCAGATGGAGTCCTTGGAACTTGCCCCAGTTTTTTTTTTACATTTGCCTCCTAAAGTCAAATTATAGGTCTGTGCCACAATGCCTGGCACAGGATTTGCTATGTTTCATTTTGTTTGCTTTCTGAGATGGGGTTTCTCTGTGTAGCTCTGACTGTCTTGGAACTCATTCTGTAGACCAGGCTGGCCTCAAACTCACAGAGATCCACCTGTTTCTGCCTTCCCAGTGCTGGGATTAAAGGCGTGTGCCACTACTACCTGGTGAAACTGTCTTTTTGATAATGATTTATTTGACCTTAAGTTTACAACAATGTGTGTGTGTGAATGAACACACATCTAATAGCTGTCCTTAAAAATTAGTTAACAGGGGCGACAGAGATGGCTCAGTGGTTAAGAGCATTTATTGCTCTCCAAGAGGACCCAGGTTGGACGCCCAGCCCAGGGCAGCTCACAACCATCTGTAATTTTAGTTCCAGAGACTCTGATGCCCTCTTCTGCAGTCCTAAGTATAGGGCTTGCATGTAGTACACAGGGCACACGCAGGCAAAATACCCATACCCGTTAAAAATACGAACAAATCTTAAAAATAAGTATCAGTTGAGAGCTGTGCGTGGTGGCATACCCCTGTGATCCCAGGTATTTGGGAGGCTGAAGTAGTAGAAGAGTCATCAGTTCAAGGCCAGCATGGACAACTTAATGAGATCACATCTCAAGATTAAAAAAAAAATTGTAAGGGCTTGGGATATAGCACTGGTGGAATGCTTGTCTAATATGTGTGGTGTCCTAAGTTTACTCCCCACTATTACCAAAAAAGACAGTTGTCAAAAATCCCTAAAATTGACCTCCCTAGCATCAGAACACGAGTACATCTAGTCATCTCTTGGTTTTCTCTTCTGCATTCCTGCTTCTACAGGGTTCATTAACTCCCCTAGATTGTTGCCACAGCCTGGCCAGTACTTTAGCCTCTGGCCTCACCTATTTCTCCCTTCTGACACCAAAGATATCTTGCAGAGGAGTCCTTTGCCCCCCCTGTTCCCAAAGCATCTGTCTCCAAGCCAGCATCAGCAATCTTCCCTTCCCACCCTGATAATCTAAATATCCTAGGCCAGCATCAGCATCCTTCCCATCTCACCACCTCCTGGTCTTCCCTGTCTCCTCTCATGTTTTCTCTTCACCTATTATTTTTTTTAATTTATTTTTATTTTATGTGCATTGGCGTTTGCCTGCTTGTGTGTTGGATCCCCTGGGGCTGGTGTTGCAGACAGTTGTGAGGTGCCATGTGGGTGATGGGATTTGAACCCTGGTCCTCTGGAAGAGCAGCTGGTGCTCTTAACCACTGAGCCATCTCTCCAGCCTGCCCTCTTTATCTATTTTTCCGGCGGCAACTTTGGTGCCTTCCTACCTTTTCTTCCCATGATCCTTCAGGACTCAGGTCAAAGGCTGTCTCTTTTATGGAAACATCTCAGATTTCTCCCTTTCAGGAAGTTTTCTTCCTCCCCCACGAGCATCACCCTCCTGTACCTTTGCCACTTCACCAACACTTCCTGGCTGGTGTTAGAAGTAGCTGCACACGTCTGTCTCTTTCGCAGACTGTGAAGCCCTTGTCAGCAAAATTCAGGCATATGATGTCCTACTACCTACCCATGTGCCGAGAGTGTGGCAGGACATGAAGGATGAAGGACTGTAAAAACTAATCCCATTCCCCAAGGGCTGTCAATCTGGTAGAAAAGACGACATGAACACAGACAATATTGTTCCATCGTTTTAGCTTTTGAGACGAGAGAGTCCTCTTTCCTCATGGGTGGGTGGACCAGAGAAGAGCCCCTGCAAGTGGTGGCATTTGATTTGGGTCACTTGGACAACTGTCCTATGCTGGTCATCGTCCTATCCCTGCGTAATGTTCCTGCCTGGTGTTCCATATACCTGGCAGGGCTTGCTGATGCCCAGCAATGCTCATGCCAGGATTCCGGAAGAGAGCCAGCCGCCCAGCAAGCAGGTTAAGCCGCTCTTCCGACACTTCCGCCGGATAGATTCCTGTCTGCAGACCCGAGTGGCATTCAGGGGCTCCGATGAGAGTGAGTGTGGCCCTTAGGAAGAGCAAAGCTTCTGGAGAGACTCTGGGAGGTGGTGGGGTCCCTGGGCCTTGTATGACAGCAATAGAGTCTCCGAAGGCCCTTTCACAGTGTCTTTCCTGCCTCTGTTCAGTCTTCTGCCGAGTCTACATGCCGGACCACTCTTACGTGACCATACGCAGTCGCCTCTCGGCATCAGTGCAAGACATTCTGGGCTCTGTGACAGAGAAGCTGCAGTACTCGGAGGAGCCTTCAGAGCGTGAGGATGCCCTCATTCTCGTAGCTGTTGCTTCCTCTGGAGGTGAGGGTCAGCACACTAGGCAGGGGCGAAAACCACATTCTAGATCCCCGATGCTTAAAGTGTCATCCTGGGTCCAGCCTTGGTGAGTACATCACCTGGGAGCCCCTACCCCAAACCTATAGGATTAGAATCTGCATTTGGACCAGCCCTCCCAGGAGATTCCTATGAACATTTAAATTTGGGACACACTGATGCAGAACCCTTGGGTTCTGACCTGGGCGCTGCCTGATGCCTACTTGGAGATTGTGTTCTGGGTCCTTCACACTCACCTCTCACCGACATCTTACATGCTCCATTTTTTCCTCCTCAAACTGAAGACATAGGGGAGGCTCCAATCTTGTGGGGAGGCAGAGAGCCAGCAACATAGCATAGCTCATTGTGTGTGCGTGTGCATGTGTGTGTGTGTGTGTGTGTGTGTGTGTGTGTAAGAAAGACAAGATCTTATATGTCAGCCCGGGCTGGTCTGGAATTTGCAGGGTTTTCTGCCTCTGCTTCCCAATGCTAAGATTTCAGGCATGCTCCATCACGTTCATCTTATCCTCATTTTCCATAAAGAAAAAGTATTCCCAGTGTTGCAGGGATGAGGGGGTGAGAGGTGAGCTACATATGGGGTGGCGTCTATAAATGCAAAGGAAATCATTTGACAAATTTCAGGTAAATATGGCCCCAGCTGATGATGATGCTGGGCCCGCTGGACTAGGATGTGTGTCAGCGTCGTTTTGTGGGCTCCTGCATGGGAAGGGGGTGGTGGCTCAGGTATGTGAAGGGTGTGGGTGGTCAAAGCTGAACAGCCTGTTCCTCTGCAGAGAAGGTCCTCCTCCAGCCAACGGAGGACTGCGTTTTCACCACGCTGGGCATCAACAGTCACCTATTTGCCTGTACCCGGGACAGCTATGAGGCCCTAGTAAGAATCCCTTTACTGGTCTCAGCTGGTAATGAGAGATACGGGGGGGGGGGGGGGCGCTGACTCTCTCATCTTACCACAGGGAGCCAAGTTCCTTTGACCCTACCTGCCACCAGGTACCCCTTCCTGAGGAGATCCAGGTCTCCCCGGGAGACACAGAGATCCACCGGGTGGAGCCTGAAGACGTGGCCAATCATCTGACTGCTTTCCATTGGGAGCTGTTCCGATGTGTGCACGAGGTGAGGCGGAAGCCCGCGCTGGGCAGGGAACGTGTTGGCGGTGGGTGGGCGGGGTTTCTGCCTTTGCAGCAGATGGTCCTAGCTAGAAGGCGTACTTGCGGCACCCGCATGGGCAGTGCACAGTCACAACCTTCATAGGCCTTTGTCCCCTCATCTGGGAAAATGGTAGAGAGTCTCTTCAGCAGATTGTTTCGAGTGCCGCTTATATAGGCTCTAAATCAGGATTCGTGTCAAGATTCATAAAAAACTGGTTAATCTGAAGCTGAGGGTCTAGTTCAATTGGTTAGAGTGCTTGCCTACCGTGCACAAAACCCCGGGCTTGGTCCTCGCCACGGAGTGAACCAGGTGTGGCGGTGCATGCTTGTCGTCTCAGTACTCGATCCAGATAATCCGGGGCTACGCGATGAGTTGGAGACCCGCCGGAGATACACAAAACCCTGGCTCAAAACAACGAACAAAACAGGAGGGCTGGAAAGTCGGCTTAGAGGTTAAGAGTGCTGGTGTTTCAGAGAATCAGTCGGATTCCCAGCGCCAGCTCCATTGGCTCACAACCCTGTAATTCCAGCTCTAATGCCCTCTTCTGGCCTCTGCAGAAATGTGTGCGCACGCACAAACACACACACACACACACACATTCAGACCACACACACATATAAATAAATATGTCTTTTTTTTAAAGAGTTGTTTATTTTATGTATGTGAGTACATTGTTGCTGTCTTCAGACACACTAGAAGAGAAGAGAGCATCAGATCCCATTACAGATGGTTGTGAGCCACCATGTAGTTGCTGGGAATTGAACTCAGGACCTCTGGAAGAGCAGCCAGTGCTCTTAACCGTTGAGCCATCTCTCCAGTCCAAATATAAAAATCTTAATTTGTTGTTGTTGTTGTTGTTGTTTTTGAAACAGGGTCTCAGTATGTAGCCCTGGCTATCTTGGAACTCACTATGTAGACCAGGCTGGCCTCAAATTCAGAAATCCACCTGTCTCTACCTCTTAAGTGCTGGGATTAAAGGTGTGCACCATTATGTCTAGCAAATTTATTTTAAGATTTATTTATTGTGTGAGTGTATACATGGGCATGTGAGTGCAGGTGCCCACAGAGGCCAGAAACATCAGACTCCCCTGGGGCTTGAGTTCCAGATAGTTGTGAGCTGTTTGGTGTAGGTGCTGGAAGATCAGTAGACATTTTTAACCACTGAGCAACATCTCCAGCCCCCCCCCCTCCCGCACTTCATCCAAGGATATGAGAATAAAGGGCTGGAGGGGAGGGGAGGGAAGGGGAGGGGAGGGGAGGAGGAGGGGAGGGGAGGGGGAAGGGGAGGAGGAGGGGAGGGGAGGGGGAAGGGGAGGAGGAGGGGAGGGGAGGGGGAAGGGGAGGAGGAGGGGAGGGGAGGGGGGGGGAAGAGAGAGAGAGAACAAGCAAAGGGAGAATAAGAGACTAGCAAGTGCCTGGTGCCTGCGTACTCACTAGGTGGTGCTCACTGCTAACATTAATTTCCCCCGTTCCATCTTGTCCTGTTCCCATTTTTCTGTCTCCCTGCCCGCTCACCCCTCTCTCTCCCTCTCCATGTGCTCCGGGCTGCCATCTTTCTACCCACATCCCGTTACCCTGCCTCGCCTCTGCCGCCCCGGTTGCAGTTGGAGTTTGTGGACTACGTGTTCCACGGGGAGCGTGGCCGCCGCGAGACAGCCAACCTGGAGTTGCTGCTACAGCGCTGCAGCGAGGTCACTCACTGGGTGGCCACCGAGGTGCTGCTCTGCGAGGCCCCGGGCAAACGCGTTCACCTTCTCAAGAAGTTCATCAAGATCGCAGCCATGTGAGTGCTGCCGGCGGGCCCGGGAAGGGCACAGTGACCCCGTGACCTCTAACCCCGCCTCCTTCCCCCGCACAGCTGCAAGCAGAACCAGGACCTGCTGTCCTTCTACGCTGTGGTCATGGGGCTGGACAATGCGGCCGTCAGCCGCCTGCGGCTCACCTGGGAGGTGAGGCGACCTTTCCCTTCTCTGCTCACAGTTGTCCCACCTCAGGAGCTATGCATCTTGGGCTCACAGGCTCTCTCCAGTGCGGCCTCCTGATGCTGTCATTTATCTCTGGAACCTTTGAGAAGCAGGTGCCTTCTCCTGGTCTCTGCTACTCAGGACATAGAGCTTTGCTCACGTATTTGCAAGTTAGTAAAAAGCTAGAATCCCACCCCAGGGACCTTGCTAGGAGCCTCACCTGGGCCTCAGCCAGTGGAAAGAGCACTTCTGTGCTGTGTGAAGTTTCTCCGTCAGTTTCTCCTCCCCTCTGGAAATGTGTCTATGTCTCTGAGGAAGACTAGTCACAGGCTCCCATGAAACTCAAGGAGCGCCACACTGACATTTCTTTCTTTCTTTTTTCCCCCCTTCCTTCAAACTCTCTGCAGAAGCTGCCAGGGAAATTCAAGAACTTGTTCCGTAAATTTGAGAGCTTGACGGTGAGTGGAAATTGCATTTCTCAGCCCCCAGGGAATGGGAGACATCTTTGGGGGTACACTAGGTCCATTTATCTCTGAACCTTCTGTGGAATGTTAGGACCCCTGCCGGAACCATAAAAGCTACAGAGAAGTCATCTCCAAAATGAAGCCCCCTCTGATTCCGTTCGTGCCCCTGATCCTCAAAGGTCAGTCCCTCCTAGGCTGTGCTGTTCCTGTTCCATGTCTCCCATCCCCCACCTCTTAGTCCCCTCTCAACTCAGCGGTGGGTGCCCACTTGCAGAGAAGTCCCCCCCCCATGCATGCACGTACTATATAGCGACTGGGATGGGTTCCCTCTCCTGCTCTGTCCTCACATTTAGCTGTCTTCTTGCTCCCTAGACCTGACCTTCCTACATGAGGGGAGCAAGACCCTTGTGGACGGTCTGGTGAACATTGAGAAGCTGGTGAGTGGAACTGCCAACCCCTGTCCTGTGAGTGAGGGGCTGCCTTCCTCCTCTCCCTCCTGTCACTTTCCCCAAATAGCAGCCTTCCTCTCCTGCTGCCCAGCTTGCCTAACAGACTCCAGCCCGTCTCCCTGGTGGCATCACTGTGGCAACCCACCCATAAGAGGCAAAGCTGACAGACAGCTTGGGGGTAACTCAACCTCCCTCTCTTGGCACCTTGCTATTACCCGTCCTTCGGCCCTTCAGAGGCCCCATCAGTGGAGACTGAAGACAGTAGAACTAACTCAGTGGAGAGTTAAGGAGGGGAGGCCTCCATCTGCGCCCTTTTTCGGGGCTAATTTCCTTGTCATCTCCCAGCATTCAGTGGCCGAGAAAGTGAGGACAATCCGAAAATACCGGAGCCGGCCCCTCTGTGAGTACCTGAGCTCTGTGAGCTTCCCAGCAGGACTGTGGCAGGGGAGGGCTGGGAGAGCAAGCCCCGTGCTCAAGTGTGTATTTCCTCAGACTGGTCAGTTCTCCATGCTTGCCTTGGGCGGCTGCCAACACCTGTCCCCATCCACACCCCTTTGCGCTGCCCCACCCGCCCACCATGCATGTAGGGGGTCAAGGGAGGCTGGGAGTCTGAGGGCCTCTCCCTCCCTGCACCCCAGGCCTAGACATGGAGGCCTCCCCGCATCACCTGCAGACCAAGGCGTATGTGCGCCAGTTCCAGGTCATCGACAACCAGAACCACCTCTTCGAGCTCTCCTACAAGCTGGAGGCTAATAGCCAGTGAGAGTGAGGGCGCCCGGCTGCCCCCGCCTCAGTCCTTAGCACCTGGCACTTGGGCACTTTGCATGATGCCCTGATGCCCTCGACAACCGGCATTGGACACCCGCTCCCTGGAGCCACTTCCTATCCGAGGAGGAGGAGGAGGAGTTGTTGTGTTGGCCTACCAGGACGAATAAGCCTGTCATCCTGCTGAGGTCCTCTTACCTTGCTCCTTCACACTCAAGCTACACTCCTGGTGTCTGGCCTCTCTGAGCAAGGGACGGAGCACCTCTCTGCTCTCCAAGTGAGGTCTGTACCAGAGATGGAGTTTCTAGCCTCCTCCGCTTCCCATGCAGGAAGGAAGAACCCGCTCCCAGATCACAGCTGTGGTATGGGAGGCACTAGAAGCCTCTTTCCCTGGCAACTGTTTCACTGATCCCTGGATATACACCCCCTAGAATAGAGTGTGTGTGTGTGTGTGTGTGTGTGATATGTAAGATGTACATGTCCCCTTTTAGGGTGCAGGACTGCATCTGATAATGTAGGGAGAGTGTCACAAGCATTTTGAGGATCCCTTCTGTTTGGTGCTACCCTTGTCGGCTATGTCTCCAATCACTCCCTGCCCAACCCCACCCACCGGCTGTCCTACATAGGAAGACTGTGGGCCAACCTGTTCCTCAAGGCAGGAAGTATCAGTAGGCTGAAGAGTTACCCATCAGTTCCTGCAAATCCCCCACCCAAGCTTCCCCCAAGATCTCTGGATATGCGTCAGTGAGAGGTACAAGATGCTCAGGGAAATGCAGGCCTACGCTACCTCTGGGACCCTGCCTCTGCCTTATGCTGGGTGGGACGCAGTGGTATCCAGAGCTAGGGGTGCCTGGTCCCCAGATCTGTCTGCTTTGGGGGGTTTCTCACTGCTAAGGAGGGAGTTGTTATCCTCCTTTTGATTCTGTCTGTCTGTCTGCCTGCCTGCCTGTCTGCCTGTCTGCCTGTCTTCATCCCCTTTGTCTTTCTATAGAGCCTAGGGTGGATCTCAGTACCTAGGGCAGATAGCTCCTCCTTGCATGAGGGGAAGAGAGACAGCAGCAGCTATAAAGATGGAGCTGGGCTCTGGCGGGGCCTTTATTACCTCTCCCATCACTTCCTCCGCGGCTGAGGGGTTGCTGGGGCTCCTGGCAGCTACTGGGCGAGGCCTCCTGGCACAGCCTCACACCTCCCTGGCCCTACTGAAGAGGAAGCAGTGGCCAAGGCAGCCGTGAAGTCGGCTGCAGCTCCTGCTCTGGGGGTGTATATATTTTTTACCCAAAGCTCTGGAATTGTACATTTATTTTTTAAAACCCAAAGAGGGAACGAACCTTGTATCATATGTAAACACTGTATTATAGGTTATGTTGTACAGTCCCTTTTATACAGCAGTTCCTGGCAAAATATCCACAGACATACCGTACGACTTCCCCAACCCGTAGTGGCGATGGTGACCACTCCTCTCCCAGATTCTGCTGCTTTCCTGCGACTGCTGGCTACACCCCGCCAGCCCAGACTTCCTGTCCCTCTTCTGTAGCCCTTCATCAGGCCTCCCCAGTACCCCAGCCCTTGGCTGTGCTTGCCTCTGGTCGTGATGCTTGCCCCGCTGAGCCTCAGGGGCCTCATCCCCCAACCCTGTAGCTTTAACAGAGTGAACCATGTATGTTGTACAGGCCTAGTCATCATTGCAGAAACTGCTCGATAGAAAAAAAAATATACTAAAGTCTATGAACCGACCTCCTGATGTTCTCCATTGTTTCTCTGAAGCTGGGGAAGGGCTGGGGTTGAGAGGGGGGACAGGACACACCCTCACATCACTCAAGGCCCCTCAGCAGGGCTACCTGAACTAACCTGAAAAATGTGAGTGTGTGTGTGTGTGTGTCCAGGGGTGCCAACATCACAAGGTCTGTGTCTAGTGTCTGGAACTCAGATGTTTCTGTCCTCGCTTGTTCCAGGTCATATAGATATGTGATCATACTTCTAACCCTGCAAGGCCTGAAGCAGAGGCTGGGCAGGCCCCACACAAAGTCCAAGTTCCAGGGCTTGATGGGAGCAGGCCTGCTACCCTAACCCTGGTCTGTCTGCTGCAGACAGTACAAGCTATTCATGCAGCAGTTACCAACCCTCCCAAGCTGGAGGCACACTGAGCCTGCATTAACTCTCACAGTAGCCTGAACTCCAGGAGACACTGCACACTTAAGTAGCCTCGTGTGAGTTCTCAACTTGTCTAAGCCTGCCTTGACCTTGATATCAGAAAATGGTCCTTTCATTCACGCAGATTTTCAAGAGAAAAATCTAAAATGTAGGGGTCCATGAGATGGCTGACTAAATACTTGTCCTGCGAGTCTGATGACAACCTGTGTTTGATATCTGGAACCTCTGTGTAAAAGAGGGAGGAGAGAAAGGACATCACAGATTGTCCTCTGGCCTCTCACTACACACATACACACACACACACACCACACACATAAATACACACCATACACACATACACACATACACATGGCACACAAACCACATACACCACACACTCACACCACACACACCACACTCACACACCACACACACCACACATACCACACGCACACACATACCACACACACATACACACATACCACACACACATACACATGCCACACATACCACATATACCACACACATACCACACACACACTCCATACATACCACATACATCATATACATACCACACATACATCACATACCACACACACACACACACACATATCACAAACACACACAAAGTCTAGCATTAACTGACTCTAGTAGGGTATGCCTGTAATACACACACACACACACACACAGAGCCAAGCATTGAGCCTGTTGTGGTAGTGTACACCTGTAATACATACATACACGCACACAGAGTCTAGCATTGACCTGGCTCTAGTAGGGCATGCCTGTAATACACACACACACACACACACACCACATACACACCACACATACACATGCCACACACACCACATACACCACATACACCACACACACACACACACACACACACGCGCGCGCGCGCGCATGCACACACACAGAGCCCAGCATTGAGCCGGTTGTGGCAGTGCACGCCTGTAATCCCAGCCCCTCTCTGTGTTGACTCCTGCTCACTCTTCTCGAGACAGGATCTCACTGTGCGCGGCTCTGGATGGCCTGGGGCTCGCTACAGTCTTACAACAAACAATCCACCTGCTTCCACGCCCAAGCGCTGAGATTAAAATGCAGCACGACCACGCCCGGCCTCACTCATTTTATTAGCCGGTCTCCTCGGGTATGGTTCCAGCACATCTGAATTGTTACTTTCCTTGAGTGGCCGGTGACAGCTCTAACCCATGCGACCTGCAGGGTGACAACACTAACCTTCTGCTGGTCCAGCAGCCTCTTGTCTGCAGCCTGTCCCTACTAGGCTGCCAGTCAGGACCCGACACTGCAGCCCACACATTCTTTCTCTTCTCCTTTATTTTTTAATTTATTTTATGTGTGAGTGCTCATGGACATCTGCAGGCCAGAAGAGGGCATCAGAACCCTTTTATAGATGGTTGTGAGCCACCTGTGGATGCTGGGAATTGAACTCAGGACCTCTGGAAGAGCAGCCAGTGCTCTTAACCCCTGAGCCATCGCTCCACCTCAACCCCCTACATTCTTTCTAATGACCTTCACTTCATTGCATATAGCTGGATGAAAAAAGCTGGAAGTGCCTGGCCCAGTGAGGAGAGAGAACTTTTCCCCCCAAGTGACAAGGTCTCACTATGTAGCTCAGGCTGGCCCGTCATTCTCAGTGCTTGTCCTTCAGCTCCGCAGGTGCTGGGATTTCAGGTGTGTGCCACTCTGCCTGGGTGCAACTGCAACTTTTATAAGCTGCTAATGGGAGGGTAAACGGGTACTGCCACTTTGGGAAATGGGCAACAGCTATTAAAAGTAGGTTGCACAACTAATACATAGTGCATGGTCTAGCATTTCCACTCTTGACGGTACACCCAAGAGAAATTAGTCCAAGATGTATATAATAGTAATCATGGAAGATTTTTCTTTTCTGTTTTGCTTTGTGGTTGTTTTTTTCTTCTCTTTTTCCCACCCTGAGGCAGAGAGTCTCACAATATAGCTCTGTCTACCCTTTATCTTTCTTTCTTTTTTTTTGATTTATTTATGTATGTATATGAGCAGTCTATTTGCATGTATGTCCTCATGACAGAAGAGAACATCAGACAGAGGAGAAATCAGAGGGCATCCGATTTCATTACAGATGGTTGTGAACTGCTGTGTGGTTGCTGGGAATTGAACTCAGGACCCCTGGATGAGTGCCCAGTGTGCGTAACCACTGAGCCATCTCTCCAGCCCTAGCCTTCATCTTTCAATCATCTAACCTCCCGAGTTCTGGCGTCATCGCTTAGGTGGCTGCAGCAGTTTTAGGGTGGATGATGAGTTAAGTAGCACCTGAAAGGCTGAGACAGGAGGATTGCTGAAATTGAGGCTAGCCTCAGCTATCCATTAAGTTCCACAGGGCTTGAGGGCGTGGCTTGACGGTAGAATACTTGTACTTATTTGGTTCCTCAGTGCTGGGGTGAAGTAGGAAAGAAAAAGACCAGGAACCGAGGGCAGGGCTGGAGAGAGGGCTTGGCAGGTGGGAGCACTGACTGTTCTTCCAGAGCACCCCGGATGGGTCCCCGGCAGCCATGTGACAGCTCAGAACCATCTGTGACTCAGTTCTGGGGACTCCAGTGCCCTCTTCTAGCCTCTGCAGATACCAGATGTTACACAGATGTGCATGCGGACAAAATATTCATATTCATAAAACAATAAAATAACCTGTTTAAAAGGTACATACCGCTCTTGCATAGGACTGCAGTTCAGTTCCGGGCACCTACTTTAAGTAGCTCACGGCTGCTTGTAACTCCAGCTCCAGGGAATCTGAGGGCCTCCCTGGACACCTGCACTTTTATACACGCACCTGTTTGTGTGCACACAGTTAGACATCCTAAGGAAAAGGACAGCTAGGAGTGCCGTGGCTCATGCCTGTTATCAGAACACAGGAGATCGTGACAGGAGGATCTGCCGCAAGGGTGAGGCTAGCCCGAGCCACGTAGTGAGTGCTGTTCTAGTCTAGGTCAAAGATTGAAACCCCATTGCAAACCGACAAAGATTGAAAAGCAAGCAAGCAGGCTGGGTGTGAGGCTGAGGGGCCGCTCGGGGGAGGATTGCTCGCTAGGCAGGTTTGAGGATCTCCCTGTGAATCCTCAGCTTTCACATCAGAGCTGTACATGGCTCCTCGTTCCTACAGTGCGGTGTCGGGGTGTCGGGGAGCAGGGGCAGGAGCTTGCTGGCCAGTCAGCCTCCCTGAACTTCAGGGTTAGTGAGAGGCCCTGTCTCAGGGGAGTAAGGTAGAGGGCAATAGACGACAGGTGACAGTCTCCTCTGGTCTCTGTATTGGTGTACGTGGACTAACACACCTGGACACACATCCGCACAGACACCACCAAAAAGCTGGCCACGATGACAGACCTGCACGATCCCAGCTCTCGAGGGAATTGAGGCAGGAAGATTAGTAATTCAGGTGAACCTGAAGGGTGGAGCAAGAACTTATTTTAGAACAAAAGTACACACACACTTACCACACACTACACACCATAGAGACCACACACATATACCACATACACACACACTCACCACACACTACACACCACACACACTCACCACACACTACACACCATAGAGACCACACACACACACCTACGACTCCCCCACCCCGCACAGTCACACACAACACATGAGTATACAAATACACAAAAAAGAAATGTCCTTCAATGAACAAATAAGTTGTGATATATTCATACAGTACATGACAGTAAAAAGAAAAAATGGCCTCTAGAGGCATGGAGGAATCTCAAACAATAGCAAATAGCAGAAGCAGGCATATAACACCGTACTGTGTGATTCCATTTAAGAGAAGTAGTGACGCACACCTTTATTTTTTTTAAAGATTTATTTATTTTATATATAGGAATACACTGTAGTTGTCTTCAGACACACCAGAAGAGGGCATCGGATCCCCATTACAGATGGTTGTGAGCCACCATGTGGTTGGTGGGAATTGAACTCAGAACCTCTGGAAGAGCAGTCAGTGCTCTTAACCACTGAGCCATCTCTCCAGTCTGACACACACCTTTAATTCCAGGCAAGCAGATCTCTGCCAAGTTCAAAGCTAGCCTGCCCTACACAGAAAGTTCCAGGCTACCCAGGGATGCATAGTGAGGCCCTATCTCTAAATAAATGTATCTCTCTATCACTTCTTTCTGGCTGTCATGACCATTTGTGTGTGTGTGTGTGTGTGTGTGTTTGTCACAATCATTGTTGGCTTAGAGATTTCACCTTTTCCATTTCCTAAGCCAAACTGACTATTCGGATCAAACCCACCTGGTACTCTGCTCCCCAGTCCTTGTTTTCTCAAGGCACTCCTGGCTTATGACATCACATATGTTTCTTTGTGTGTTTGCTTAATGGTTCCCTCCCACTCCAGCATGCCTCAGCCCTGGGACTGGATCGTGCTCACTGGCCTGAATCTGTAATAGTAGCTGGGACAGAGCAGACACTCAATACATATTTGTTGAATGAATAAATTAAGTTGGTTGTAATTAGATCCAGAGGATCAGGACACAGTGCAAGATGATAAGCATAAGACCTGTAGGAATTAAGCCAAGGAGCATCACTGTGGCCTGGGAACAGGGAGCAGAGAAAAGAAGAAAACACTCCTTCGAGGAGATGAGCCCAAATCAGGGATAGGGTTGTCTTTTTTTTCCTCTCTCTTATTGTTGGTTTGTTTGCTTGTTTGGTTTTTGGAAATAGGGTCTTTTCATGGTGCACAGGTTGCTCTCAAACTCTCAATCCTCCTGCCTCCGAGTGCTAGATTACATGCACGTACTGCCAGGCTCAGCAGGGAGATGGTTCAACAGCCAGAATATGGGACTGAACAGCTAGAGGATGGCCACTGGGAGTCACTCAGGAATTGGGCTTCGTTTAGTACAGAGGGCTGCCTCTGTCCCGTGGGAACAGTCCAGGACGTCAAGGGGGGCATAAGCCAGGATGCCCAGGCATTCCTACCCTGGCACTGAGGATGCCGCCGTGCCCATGCCGGCAAGAGGAGGTGACCTAGTTACTCCTCCTCTCATCCTCATTTTGGCCACTTTCAGAACTGTCTGTCATTACTTACAAGGTGACATTCCAGGGTGTGTCCTCTGCCACTGCCTGCGCACAGCTTTGTGGGTATTTTTCTACCCTGGCTTCTAACTCTTTCTATTCTCTGTCTCATTGTCCTGAGTATGGAGTTTTCAGAATTTGTTCATATTCTCTTGTTTAAACTTTCCAGCAAACCCAAAGAGATGGTTTAGTCTGCTACCCTTTCTGTGTGGAAAATTGCGATCCTGAGAGACTTTGTTTTCACCTGGAATTCTCTGTGAAGCTGAGGCCAGAGACTTTTTAAACAAACAAACAAAAAGCAGAGGCAACAAGAGGCCACGTTGCCATCCTGAGTCTCAAATCCACCCTTTCTGACTCTGGATCCCAGATCCAAGGAGTCTTAATCACTGAGAAACATGTACCTTTTAAGCTGCAGGCCTCCTTTTTGGTGGCTAGTGTGACCAGGTTTCTTCTTTTGCCATGCTTGTGTTGGGTGGGTGGTCCAAAGGTCCAAAGGGTATCAATGGGCTGGGAATGAGGAAGAAAATTGAACAGAAGCATCGGGTCTCCTGGACTGGTAATTTGAAGAAAACTATTCCCAGTTCTATTGGGAGCTTGGGTAGGAGAGAGCAAGGAATTTAGGCAGTGACATTTTCAACCACCAGGTGGCAATACAGAGACTTTTTCACAGGGTGCCTAGGCGTGGGAATAAGAGGGCAGAGAACATTTTTCCCTCCCTTAAGACAGGGTCTCACTGAGTAGCTCTGGCTGGCCCGGAACTCTCCATGTAGACCAGGCTGGGGTCAAACTCACAGAGCCCTGCCTGCAATTGCCTCTGTGCCAGGATTAAATGTGTGGGTCACCATACCCATCCTCAACCTTGATTTTTGAGACAAGGTCTCTCACTAAGCCTGAAGCTTGATGATTTAGGTAGACTAGCTGGCTTCCTTGGGGTCCACTTGTCTTGTTGCCTCCAGCTTTGGGGTCACAAGTACACCACACAGCTTTTACATAGGTGCTAAGGACCCAAACTCTGGTCCTCTTGCTTGAACAAGCGCTTTATCCATTGAGTTATTGTCCCTGCTCTGTTATTGTTATTATTAATTTAAAAAATAGGGTCAGGCTGGAGAGATGGCTCAGCAGTTAAGAGTGCTCTTCCGAAGGTCCTGAGTTCAAATCCCAGCAACCACATGGCGGCTCATAACCATCCGTAATGAGATCTGACGTCCTCTTCTGGAGTGTCTGAAGACAGCTACAGTGTACTTACATATAATAAATACATAAATCTTTTAAAAAATAGGGTCAGTCGGGCAGTAGTGGCGCATAACTTTAATCTCAGCACTTGGGAGGCAGATGTAGGCAGATTTCTGAGTTCAAAGCCAGCCTGGTCTATACAGTGAGTTCCAGGACAGCCAGGACTACACAGAGAAACCCTGTCTCTAAAAACCAATAAATAAATAAATAAATAAAATAAAATAAAATAGGGTCTCATAAACTGGGTGTGATAACATAAGCCTTTAATCCCAGCACTTGGGAGGCTGAGGCAGGTGGATTTCTGAGTTTGAGGCCAGCCTGGTCTACAGAGTGAGTTCCAGGACAGCCAGGGCTATACAGAGAAACCCTGTCTCAAAAAAACAAAACAAAACAAAACAAAAAAGCCTCCCTCCCTCCAAACAAACAAACAAAAAATAAAGGATTCAATTCCTAGCACCTACATGTTGGCTCACAACCATCTCGAACTCCGGTTTCAGGAGATTTCATATCCACTTCTGGCCTTAGGTACACGACACATATGAAGTCATAGATATGTACACAGGTGAAACATCCATACACATAAAAAAAAGTTTCACTGTGAGCCCTCCTTGCCCTAAACTCACAGTCATCCTGTCATCCTCCTGCTTCAGCTTATCAAATGCCAAGTTTATAAGCATGAACCACGCACCCAGAAAGTGTCTGATTTCTATTTGTATTTTTAAAGACACAATTATAGTTGGGCACGGTGGTGGATGCTTTTAATTCCAGCAATCCAGAGGCAGAGACAGACAGCTCACTATCAGTTCGAGGCCAGTCTGGTCTACAAAGCAGGTTCCAGAGCAGCCAGAGCTACACAGTGAGACTCTGTCTCCAAATAAATAAGCACATAAATAAATAATAAAAACAGCAGTCACGGGGCTGGAGAGATGGCTCAGCGGTTAAGGATACTGACTGCTCTTCCAGAGGTTCTGAGTTCAATTCCTAGCAACCACATGGTGACTCACAACCATCTGCAATGGGATCTGATGCCCTCTTCTGATGTGTCTGAAGACAGCAACAGTGTATCAATATACAATAAATAAATCTTAAAAAACTATAATAAACTTTCTCCTCCACCAGAAGAAGAAGAAGAAGAAGAAGAAGAAGAAGAAGAAGAAGAAGGAGAAGAAGAAGAAGAAGAAGAAGGAGAAGAAGAAGAAGAAGAAGGAGAAGAAGAAGAAGAAGAAGATACCAGTTCATTTCCTAGCACCAACATGGTGGTTCACAGCCATCTGCAGTTCCAAGTCTAGGGGATCCAATGTCTTCCTCTGACCTCCAGGGTACCAGGCCTGCATGACGTACACATACTTATGGGCAAAACACTCATAATCATACAAAAACTCATTTACAAAAAGAAGAAGAAAAGGAGGAAGGGGAAGAAGAGAGGGAGAAAGAAGAGGAAGAGGAGACGAGGAGGAAGAGGATGGTAGAGAGCCACCGAGCATTGAAAGCATAAAATCTGAAGTCCCTGGCCCATTCCTGTAGACCTTATGTAGAAAATGGAGGACAGAGTCTTGGTTTCTTTCCTTATAAAGCTTATTATTGATATTTCCCCAAGTGAGATGTATCTGTATTCACCCTAGTGGCTGCTCTTTGACATAGGCAGAACGAGAGAGCAGGGGCTTAGCTGGGCAGTGGTGGCGCACACCTTTAATCCCAGCACTTGGGAGGCAGAGGCAGGCAGATTTTGAGTTCTAGACCAACCTGGTCTATGGAGTGAGTTCCAAGACAGCCAGGGCTACACAGAGAAACCCTATTTTGAAAAACAAACAAAAATATATAAAAAAAAAGAGAAACAAACAAAAAAAGAAAGAAAGAAAGAGAGCAGGGCTTACTTTAGCTATACTGGGCAGAGAATACCCTCAGGAGAGGGGACACTGAAGCAAGGGCTTGGACAATGAGCATGAGACAAAGATAACCATTTCAAAGGCTTTGCGGGGCGGGTGGGGGGGGGACGGGACTTCATGGTATGAAGGAATTGAAGCTGGGTCCACTGCGGGGAAGAAGTGAGGAGCCAGAGGGGTCAAGGACACCACAAGAAGATCTACAGAGCCACTTCACCTGGGCCCATGGGGCTTCACAGAGACTGAACCACCAACCAAAGAGCAGCTTGGTCTTCGCGTGGGCTCCCTAACAGTTGGCGGGGGGGGGGGTGGGGGGGTGGGGGGCTGTCTCTGACTCTGTTGCCTGACTTTGGGTCCCTTTCCCCTAGCTCTGCCGCCTTGTCTGGCCTCAGTGGGAGAGGATGCGCTTAGTCCTGCTGGGAGTTGCCAGGGAGGGTTGGTACTCACCGGGGACCAGTTTCTCTGAGGAGAAGGAAAGGGGGAGGGGGAGGGGCTGTGAGGGTAGGATTGGGAGGAGAGGAGGGAGGGGGTTGTGATAAGGATGTAAAGTGAATAAATAAATAAATGGAAAAAGAGATAACTAAAAAGAAATTAAGAAAAAAGAAAGGAAGAAAGTAGGTCTACATATCGTTGAGCCACTGAAGATGGGACAGGTAAGGAGAGAAGTAAAGAGCTCAGAAACTCCAGTGAGCAGTGCGGATTCACGGCCTCTCTGGTCCAGCCATTCCCAGAAATGCATCTTTACCTTTGCATCCACTGGCTCTGCCTGGCGTGTGTTTCCTGCCCTCGCCAATTAGTAATGAAATCCTATTCATCTTTCTTTCCTTCTGTTTTTTTTTTTTTTTGAGACAGGGTTTCTCTGTGTAGCCCTGGCTGTCTTGGAACTTACTCTGTAGACCAGGCTGGCCTTGAACTCAGAGATCCGTCCACCTCTGCCTTCCAAATGCTGGGATTAAAGGCGTGCGCCACCACTGCCTGGTTCCCTCCTCCTCTTCCTCCTCCTCCTCCTCCCCCCTCCTCCTCCTTCTTCTTGTTTGTTTGTTTTGTTTGTTTTTGGTGTTCTGAGACAGAATTTCTCTGTATAGTCCTGGCTGTCCTGGAACTTGCTCTGTAGTCCAGGTTGGCCTCGAGCTAAGAGATCTGCCTGCCTCTGCCTCCTCCGTGCTAAGAAGCCCATCAAAATTCTACTCATCTTGCAAGGGCTAGTTCAAACCATTTACAAATCTCTTCTCATTCTTCAGCAAGGATTAATCACTCCTGTGACATCGCAGCACATGTCACAACTCTAATCACACGCTGACTTGGATGTCAGCTGTCTGTTTACAGGGCAGCCTGCGCACCATGCATGGTGAGTTCCCGGAGGGCAGAAGCTCTGTCTGCCTTAGTCACTTCTGGAACCATCTCCAGATACCTAGCTCAATGAATAGCCCAAAGCAAATGCTCAATGTGACATTTAGCACTAGTGGGTGGGCCCCAGCACTTAAGGCAGAACAGAGGGAAAACAAAAATAATAACAGCCTATGGCTTATCACAGGCTTTCCCATTCATTACCTGATGAGCCTTCAAGGACTCTAAGGACTCTGTGAGAAAGGACAAACGCTACGAGGCAGCTGAGACCCAAGAGCACACGGTTAGTAAGAGGAGATTAAGTGCCAATACTCCTTCTCCTCCTCCTCCTCCTCCTTCTTCTTCTTCTCCTTCTCCTTCTTTTCGAGACAGGGTTTCTCTGTGTAGCCCTGGCTGTCCTGGAACTCACTCTGTAGACCAGGCTGGCCTCAAACTCAGAAATCCTCTACCTCTGCCTCCCAAGTGCTGGGATTAAAGGCATGCGCCACCACTGCCCAGCAATGCTGTTCATTTGCTTGAGGTTCAGCCCTGGTCACTGGGTTGACTGGATGGAGGAGCAGTGAGACATGGAGAAGCAATGGGGCTGCTTGATGAGGTGGCGAGCTTTGTGTATGAAGAAGAGATCCTTAGTCATCTGCAACAGAGTTAAGCAATGGAAACCAGCAAAGGACAAGGACTTCTCTCTCTCATCCGAGCACCTAGAGGTCAACACCATGCCTCAGCCTAGTGAGCTGGGGATCCTCCGGTAGTTACAATGACTTGCTAGCAGAAGCTGCCTCTCTGTTGCTATGACAACCAGAGCTTGTATATTGGGGCTCTGCAAGGGTAATCTAGACCATATTAGGGCTTATGGTGTGTGTGTGTGTGTGTGTGTGCGCGCGCGCGCGGGTATTAGAATAAACACGAAAACCATATTTGAGACACATCAGTTAGTGCAGTGGTTCTCTACCTGCGCAATTTTAAAGGTCTAGATGTTCAGGCCGCATCTGACCAATTAAATAAGCATCTCGTGGACTGAACCCTGGCACCACTAGTTACTGAAAGCCTCGCAGGCGGCCCCGATTGCACTCCCAAGATGCAAACCCAGCTTCTAACTGCGGACTCGCGACCTTCTCAAGATGGTGGCGCTCCGCCCCCACGTGCGCCGGTAGAAGGCAGGCTTCCCAGGGCGCATGCGTCCCGCGGCTCCTGGCTCTCGGCTCCCTCCTCCTTTTTCCCCCGCCTCCATTTTGTTCGCGGACGCTGGGGACGGTGGGAGCGGATCCATTTCCGGGTTGGTAAAAGGGGCGGCGGCGACGAGAAAGAGAGCTTGCCGCGGAGCGAACGGGCAGGACTAAACCAGGACTCAGGTGACAGAGGATTCGCTCCCGGAGCAGCCCCCGCCAGGAGGGAAAGACGCCGAGGCGGCCGAGCCCGCCGCTAAGGTGACCTGCGGACCTGACTGGGAGGGAGAGCCGGGAAGGGGGGCCTGTGGGGGGGAGGGGACACTGGAGGAGGGGCCTGAGGCAGAGAGGGGGCCCGGGGGCGGAGCCTGGAGACCCTGGAGAGGGGGCGTGGGCCATCCGAGTGGATGGTGGCGGAGGGCAGCGGGTACCGACTGAGCTAATGGGCAGGAGGGAGGTTTTTGAGAGACAGGAAATTAGGGATCCTGAAGGGTTGGGTGAGGTGAGTAAGACGGCAATCCTGGGTGAGAAAGGAGGGGAACCGTGCGCGGAGGGGGAGATGGGGAAGGGAGGACCTGTTGGGAAAGGTAATTATTGGCAGGATGCTCTTGAGTTGAGGAGGATGGTGTGACGTTTCGGGATTGATTTGGGTGAAAAGGATGATTGGGAGCGAAGGTGTTTACACCGGAGGAGATCTTGAGAGTGTTGGATGAGAGGGAGTCGGAGAGATGTCTGAGACGCGCTTGGAAGGCATATTCTGGAAGGATAATATTGAAACGAGGAGATAGAGGAAGCTGGTATGCACTGGCATCTACTCCTGTCCCCTCTTCTGCTGGCATTTAAATCCTGATCCACCCGCATGCTGGACAAGGACTGTACCTCTAAGCTACATCTGATCCCTGAAATTTTTTTTTTTTTTTTTTGGAGACACTTTCTCTGTGTAGCCCTCGCTGTCCTGGAACTCAGTCTGTAGACCAGGTTGGCCCCGAACTCACAGAGATCCACCTGCCTCTACTTCCGGAACACTGGGAGGTGCGGGCTACCACCACTACCCGGCCACAACTCATATTTTTGTTTGTCTTTTCTTGTTTCTTTCAAGACAGGATTTCTCTCTGTAACCGCCCTGGCTGTACTAGCGCTCACTATGTAAACTAGGCTGGTTTCGAACTCACAGAGATCTTCCTGCCTCTGCCTCCTGAGTTCTGGGATTAAAGGTGTGTGCCACTACCACCCGGCTATCTTAATATATTTTTAAATGATTTATTTATTTTATTGTATGAGTACATTGTTGCTGTCTTCCTTCACACCAGAAGAAGGCATCAGATTCCATTACGGATGGTTGTGAGCCAACATGTGATTGCTGGGAATTGAACTCAGGACCTTTGGGAGAGCAGCCAGTGCTCTTAACTGATAAGCCTACTATCTTAATTTTTTAAAAAAGATTTATTTATTTAATGTATACGAGCATCCTGTCGCTGACACACCAGAAGAGGGCGTCAATTTAATTACAGATGGTTGTGAGTCACCATGTGGTTGTTGGGAATTGAACTCATGACCTCTGGAAGTGCAGACAGTGCTCTTAAATGTTGAGCCATCTCTCTAGCCCCCTTAATATTTTTTTTTTTTTTTTTTTTTTGGTTTTTTGAGACAGGGTTTCTCTGTGTAGCCCTGGCTGTCCTGGAACTCACTCTGTAGACCAGGCTGGCCTCGAACTCAGAAATCCTCCTGCCTCTGCCACCCAAGTGCTGGGATTAAAGGCGTGCGCCACCACCGCCCGGCTCCCCTTAATATTTTTAATAGTCAAAATTTTTATGTTACTGTGTTGTTATCACCAAGAGGAAGTAGTGGACTTTAGAGTCTGAAATGAATGAATTCAGCTATTAGTGACTTGGAGAATACACTGCCTTATTTTCCAATTACCTGAGTATTGTAGAGAATTGAGCCATATGCCTTGGTTCAGTCACTGAAGGTGTGTGGCCTCGCTGTCACTAGTTGGGACCATGCTGTAGACAGGATTGGATGCTTGTCAATCCTTTGAAATTCTGTATTTAGCTTTTTCTTTGACTATGATACACTGAACACTTGGCTGGTAAGTGAACTTGTTTAACCTAGAAGTGTTTCTGAAAGTCTTGGCATTTCAGAGGCCTGATGTGGATTTGCCAAAGACCGGGCAGTTTCAATTCTCTCTTTCTTGCTATCAGAAATGATGTTTACACTAGTTGGTACTGATTACTTATGTGGACACAAAGGTGAGATTCAGGGGAGGGGAAGGGTACTGGGAATAGAATAGTTGGTTTTTTACCCCCTGAAACAGGGTTTCTCTGTGTAGCCCTGGCTGTCTTGGAACTCACTCTGTAGACCAGGCTGGCCTTGAATTTATAGAAACCCGCCTGCCTCCGCCTCCTAAGTGCTGGGATCAGAGGCGTGCGCCTCCACTGCATGGCCAGAATAGTTTTAAGTTTTACTTTGGACTTTAAGAAAAAGGAATCCTGGGCAGTGGTGGCGCACGCCTTTAATCCCAGCACTTGGAAGGCAGAGGCAGGCGGATTTCTGAGTTCAAGGCCAGCCTGGTCTACAGAGTGAGTTCCAGGATAGCCAGGGCTACACAGAGAAACCCTGTCTCAAAAACCAAAAAAAAAAAAAAAAAAGAAAAAAAAAGAAAAAGGAATCCTGTTCTGTTGAAAGGACTATCACCACATGTTCTTGATTGACAGTAGTAGCCTCCCGATCTGCTCCCTGGCATACTTGAGCTTGTTTTTCCCGTTGCCCTCAAGTAATTCTGAAGTTTTTGGGCTGTTCAGGCTGTTCTAGCAAACCCTACTTTTCATACTGACTCAGGAAGAGCTCAGACAGCGAAGCAAATGTGCGTATTTATTTATTTTGGTTTTCCGAGACAGGGTCTCTGTGTAGCCCTGGCTGTCCTGGAACTCACTTTGTAGACCAGGCTGGCCTCGAACTCAGAAATCCTCCTGCCTCTGCCTCCCAAGTGCTGGGATTAAAGGCGTGCGCCACCACTGCCTGGCTGAATATGCATATTTAGAGATGAAAACTTGTGTGTCGTTTCTCTCTGTAGCCCTGGCTGTCCTGGAACTTGTTCTGTTGACTAGGCTGGTCTTGAACTTAGAGATCCTCCTGCCTCTACCTCCAGAGTGCTAGGATTAAAGGCGTGTGCCACCACTGCCAGGCTTTTTCGGTTTATTTTTCAGAGGGTTGGTTTTGCTCTAACTTGTAGAGACAGAGCTCTTGGGATGGACGGCCTGTTGTCCCTTTAGCACAGTGACTTTCCGTCTTTCCTGTCCTGTCACATTTTCCCACTGCTCTGCTTCAACCAGTCCTAACTGGAAAGTGGAAAGTCACCCCTCCTCCTCTGGTGAGCTTCTTGTCTGTGTCACAGCTTGAAGCCACCAAAATGAAAGGATTCTTGACTGCTTCTAATGGGGACTGTGACAGAAGCTGAGCTGGGTTTCTTGAGCCAGAGAGTGGATTCTGTCAAAGCAAATAATAGTTGCAGAGACACGAACAGGGACCTTGAAGCTGTGACTAACATTTTGGCAACATACATCCCTCTGCCAAATAACTTTTCTTTAGGACTGTGATTGTTGATCTCCTTCTCAAAGTAAGCTCTGTTAACTATTCTTCACACAGCTCCCAAACAGAAGCCGGCCGAATTCTGGCTGATTGACTGCCTTTTGGAATATGCCCTGGATTAGTGGATTGGAGGGGGAGGGTCCGTGTTGAAGTGGAGTCCACTGGTAGATTGCAAGGGCCGCTCTGCAAGGAAGTCGAGGCAGAACTCTTTGCTGAATGCTTGACAATCCTTTTCTTCTAGATTCAAGTCTCTTTCTTACTCTTCTGGTGATTGAATGCAGAATCATTCCATTTGCCTGACTTTGCAAGGCCAGGGTGTGAGGAAGAGTGTTTCAAGTTTACCCATGTTCTCTCTCCCAAGTCTTTGAGCCAGAAGAGCCTTACAGACTGAAGTTTGGAATATCTCAGCAGGTCCAGGTCGCCCCTGTGTACTCTCAGGGTTTGGGGATAAAATTATCTAGAGTTTCATATGTGCTAGGCAAGTGCTCTACCACTGAACTACACCTCCAGCCCCAGGAAGTGTGTGTGTGTGTGTGTGTGTGTGTGTACTGGCATTATCTACGACAAGATACTGAAAAGTATTAAGTAGAAGCCAGGTGTTCCGGTTCATGCCGGTAATCCCAGCCCTTGGGAGGCTGAGGATGCTGGCAGATTCCAGGCCAGGCAGGGCTAGAGTAAGATCCTGTCTTAAAACCCACAGGGGGTAATCTAAAGAATTTAGAGATGTTAGAGGAAATCTGCTGATAGGCGTGTTAACATCTAAATCAGTCTTAATAGTTTTGGCTTTGCATGCAAAGAGTTTCTGTGGAGGCATAGAGCGCTCAGATTGCTGAGCTAGGAATTGGCCTACCTGGCCTTTTAGGCTATTCGATTATGTTCTGCCTAGTAAGTAACCTTTTTTTTTTTCAGGAGATAAGTAGTTGAAGATAACATTATCAGTTCTGGATCTTGGGGTGGATTATGATGACATTTTCTTGAATATATGGCAATAGCCCCAATAGCACTGGAGATAACCCCAAATGAATTCTCTTTTGTCTTTGAATCCAGACTTTATTTCTCATATTAGTGTATTTTTAATACTAATAGTATATATTATTATTGTATATATACATGGTGTGTGCGTGTGAGGGGTGGGGAGGGAGGGAGGGGACAGGAGTCCATGTTGAGGCGTTCATGTGTTGGTTGGAGGACTACTGCTGGAATTGGTTCTCCCCTCCCACCTTTAAGTTCTGGGCGTTGAAGTGAGGTTGGCAAGGTCTATCTGGCAAGTGTCATTACCCATGAAGCCATCCCACCAGCCATAGAATATTCCGTCTTAAATACTGAGATTTGAAAACCTGGCATAGTGGCTAATGATGTAAGTCAGTGGAAGAGCACTTGTCTACCCTAGCCAGAGGTAGGGTGAGTCCCCATTACGGCTCTCCCAAGGTGGGGAGAAAAAGTCAGTAGGTTTAGATATGAAGATTTTGACTCTGGTCCAGAGCTTTGATTTTTGATTGTGGCAACAGCCTGAGTTACACTTATGTTCCAAATCTTTCTATTCTGAAAAGTGGTATATGTGGTAGATTTCATCCCCTTACCTATGACTATAACAGTGTGTGCATGTGTGTCTGTGACTGTGTGTTGTGTGTATGTGTGCACGCTTGTGAGTGAGAGAGAGAGAGATGATGGAGTAAAGGTATGGATGGCACTTGCACAGGTGGAAGAGAGCACGAATGTATAGACTCCGTTTTCTCCTACATTGATGTGGGCTCCAAGGATCAACTCTGGGCATCAGGCCTGCATTGTTGAGGGGCAAATACTGTCTAGCCACCACACTGGCCCCCACTTTATGAATTTTGAGACAAGGTCTTAATCTGTAGCACTTTACAGGTCCCAAGTTCCTGTGAGATTTGGCTCACGACTGCCTATAACTCCAAATCCAGAGGATCCAGCATCGCCCTCTTCTGAATGATGGGGACATCCACGTGTGTGTTCTGCATTCATGTAGACACACACACACACACACACACACACACACCACTTTTAAAAGAGAAATAAAGATGAAATTGTTTTTTGCAGATTGAATATGCTAGGCCAGTTGTGGCGCAGCTTGGTTTTTTTTTCTTTTAATATTTATTTATTTAATGTATGAGCACACTATGGCTGTCTTCAGACACATCAGAAGAGAACATTGGATTCCATTACAGATGGTTGTGAGCCACCATGTGGTTGCTGGGAATTGAACTCAGGACCTCTGGAAGAGCAGACAGTGCTCTTAACCGCTGAGCCATCTCTCCAGCCCGCGGCTTGGTTTTAATATCTATCTTGAGAGGTTAGAGACAGGTGCATCAGGAGTTCCAGGTCATCGTCAGCTACATAGCAAGTTCAAGGCTCTAGGAAGCCTTGTTCAAAAACAAATTTTATAATTTAAGTAAGTACAGAATTCAAATAGCAAAATCTGAATGCAGCTGAGCATGTTGCCTCATGGCCACAGCGTCCGTGCTCCAGGGGCAAAGGTAGACGACTGAGTTTAAGGTCAGCTTGAGCTGTTCAGCAAGATCCGAGGCTTAGCTCAGTGCTAGGAAGCTCGCCTAACCAGCACAAGGAAGGCTCGGCACTGGGGGAAGTATACAATATACCTTACCTTTGAGTTGCCTTCAGCCCAGGCCACTGGGCCATCTTTACAGGGGTTGGGAACTTCTGACATGGTGCTGGAACTCAAACTCAGATCTTCTTACAAGAGCAGTGTGTTCTCTCAGTAGCTGATCCTTCTCTGCAGCCTGAGGCTACACGGTTAATACTACCTGTGTCTTTGGTTTTTTCAAATATGAAGCGCTTCATGAGCTTGGATGAGCTCCTTGTGCAAAGGCCACACTAATCTCTAGATTGGTTCAATCTTAGCGTATGTGCTGCTGAAGGGAGCGTGCGTGTTTTGTTTTTATTGTTGGTTTTGTTTGTTTGTTTGGGTTTTTTGTTTGGTTTTTTTTTTTTGTTTGTTTTTGTTTTTGTTTCTTTTTTGAGACAGGATTTCTCTGTGTAGCCCTGGCTGTTGTTTTGAGACAGG
This sequence comes from Tokudaia tokunoshimensis, assembly GCA_036184795.1. Lineage (NCBI taxonomy): Eukaryota > Metazoa > Chordata > Mammalia > Rodentia > Muridae > Tokudaia > Tokudaia tokunoshimensis. Next base: position 23,078,198 of record BTHU01000010.1, on the reverse strand, counting down.
GTTGTTCTGGCTGTCCTGGAACTCAGTCTGAAGACCAGGCTGTCCTTAACCTCAGAGATTCCCCTGCCTCTGCCTCCCAAGCACTAGGATTAGAAAGGCCTGTGCCACCACTGCCAGGTTGCATCTTTGTTTGATTTGTTTTTGGTCATTATTCCCCATTAGCAATGGATTTGCCCTATCCTGAATTTAGCTTTTGAAATCGATTTTAGATTTTCTTGCTCAGTCTCCTTCATTTTCTACCAACTGAACTATAACTATAGCCCAACCCTTATCTCATTAAAAAGAAATTACATGTGTGTACATGATTGCTTACACAGGCCTGTGGAGGATAGAGGAGGGTGTCAGATTCCATGGAGGTGGAGTTATAGGTGGTTGTGAGCCAGTAGGTAGAGATTAGACCTGGGTCACGTGGAAGGACCGCAAGTGCTCTTAACAGTGGAACCGCCTCTCCAGCCCCTGGCTTTGTTTTCTTGAACAGAGTGTTGTAGCCCAGGCTGGTCTTTAAGTGTCTACCACTACTCTCAGAGTTTGTTTGTTTCCATTGACATGGTTCTCAAGTTCATGGCAAATAAAGACATTTTTCCTAATGTGTGCCAAGCACCGTGCTGGATGCTAGAGATACAGCCAAGCAAACTGGCTTGAGCTTTTTGCCTCTGTGACAGTTATGACCTAGTAGAAAAGACTTCCATTAAAGAAATGATTAACTGTTGCTGCGTTCCTGATGTAGGCAGCTAATGGAGTGCCTAGGCTGACCGAGTAGAGGGCAGTCAGGGAGAACTTGGAGAAACTGACTTTTAAGGTGAAACCTCAGGATGAGGGAGGATTTAAGGTGATTTAGGTGAAGGTCCTGAGGAAGGAATGGATTTTGAGGAAAGATGGCCCTCGTACTACCCAGGTGGGAAGGAGAGAGGTCAGGGGCAAGAGAATGTGACTCAGTCTAGGTGCTTCAGTTAGCTAACTAGTTAATTTTTGTGATACTGAAGGCCAGACTCGGGGCCTCAAGCAGGCCAGGCCAGTCTGCCTCTGAGCTGTAGCCCTGCAGCCTCAGGATGCTGAGCTCAGCACCAGGACACTTGCTGGAACTCTTTCCACAGTGCTGGTTACTGCTGTGGAGGCTGAAGTCGTCTGCATCCTCGTTTTTGGATCTTGTTTTCTATCAGAATTCCCCTTAATAACGCCTGCCCCTTTCGTCTCGATTTCTCCCAGTTTTGTACATTAAGCCCGTTTGGCTGGATTAGATTTTAAGATTACTGGGGAGCAGTCCTTAGATTATGGGGGACGCTGGGGTTATTAGTTGGTGACTGAGGAGACAGAAGAAGTTTGTAGGGAATCCTGACAGCTGTTCTGGATCTTCCTGGGGCCAAGCAGAGAGTCCAGATGTTCTATACGAACCTGTGAGGATAGTGTTGTATCATCCAATCATCTGGGTCGTATTTTCCCACCTGTGAGGATAGTATTGTATCATCCAATCATCTGGGTCGTATTTTCCCACTGGAAACTCCTAAGTCTTGTTGAGCATCCAAGTGAATGAGTATCTGAGGGAGGGCTGTCCTGACCCAGAGTGCATGAACGCATTTTTACCTGGGGCCATGCTCACAGTGGAGAAGCATTTGAAGTGCTGACTTTTGTTCAGAAATCCCAGCATTCCAGGCCCAGATGGCCCTGTGTGACTGAGCACTTTCCTTATGTAACTGGATCGGCCTGCTCTGCGTTTATAACTTCAAGCAGACTCTTGATTTAGCCCTGTCGCTGGTGATCAGGGAGTGACGATGTGCAGGTGTCTCCAGCATCTCTGTAAGAAGCGGCTGCACTTGTGGTGACTCGGGTCTGAGACTGTGAGGGGAATGTCACGGTGCTGTCATCAGATGATCTGTGGTGAGTGGGGACTTAATACATTGTTTGAAATGAGGCATGGCACCTCTCCCTCATGGAGCATCTGCTTAGAGTTTCCTTCAGGCCTTTTCTGAGTGCAGTCTGTCTCTGGCTTTCTTTCCTCCTTTCTCTGGATGTGTTTACTGCTTTGTGTGTGGGGTGTGCACATGAAGGATGCTCTGATGGGATGTGGCTGGCTTACAGTAAGAGAGCCTATTTTGCCATCAGTGACTAGGTCTTCCAGAGCATCTAACAAGGCCACACCTCCAAACAGTGCCCCTCCATGGGCCAAGCATATTCAAACCACCAGAGTCAGCAATAGGTCTTCATCATGTGACCTCCTGCCTCAACCTTCAGAGATCTGTGATTACAGACATGGTCCTCTGTGCCCAATCTGTTTTTGTTTTGTTTTGTTTTTTTGAGACAGGGTTTCTCTGTGTGGCCCTGGCTGTCCTGGAACTCACTCTGTAGACCAGGCTGGCCTCTAACTCAGAAATACACCTACCTCTGCCTCCCAAGTGCTGGGATTAAAGGTGTGCGCCACCATTGCCTGGCCTCTGTGCCCAATCTTATCCTTTCCTTGTGTTTGCCTTTGCCCTTATATTTGACTTTTTTTTAATGTATTTAAAGAAATGAGTCCTGTTGTCTTACTTACTCTGGCTCCAAATTCCCAGGCCCAAGCTGTATCCCGATTCAGCCTCCTGAGTAGTTGGGACTGTCGTTGTGTGTTGCCACACCTGGTTTGGTCATGATTTCTTTTATTGTCCTGGAGGTTACTCACATACTTGGCCTCTGATAGAGTAGGTGCTGAGGCCACTTATCACTGTGTGGTTACACCCAGATGGTGGCAGAAAGCCAGGGTACTGTGGGCTGCCTGATTCCATTAGAGGTTCAAGCAAGACACAGGCTTGAATGTTCTCTTAATTCTCTACTGTTGGGGAGCATGCGCAGGTGCATGTGTAGAGGTCAGAGGGTATCTTTATGGGGTGGCTTCTTTTATTTTTATTTTTTTATTTTTTTATTTTTTTTTGGTTTTTCGAGACAGAGTTTCTCTGTGTAGCCCTGGTTGCCCTGGAACTCACTCTGTAGACCAGGTGGCCTTGAACTCAGAAATCTGCCTGGCCATGGAGTTGTTTCTTATCTTCTACTTTTACTTGGTTTCCAGGTATCAAACATAGATGTTAGGCTTGAGGGGCAAACACCTTTACCTGCGGAGCCATTTTGCTGGCTCTTATATTGGGGGGCGGGGGGGTCTTAATGTATACATTTTTCTACTCTTAATTTGTTTGCTTTGGTACTGGGTCCAGAATTGACTTGAACCTTTGGCCGTTATTCTTATGTAATGATTTTGTTTATACTCTTTCTTTTTAAAATAGAGTCACAAATAACACATGTAATAAAAAATGAAATAAATCTTAAAAAAAAAATAAAAAAGCTGAGAGCAGGGACTAATGAGACATTTTGGTAGGTAAAGGACTTTATAGGCAAGCTTGACAACTTGAGCAATCCCAAGGGCCTGCACCGGAGAGGAGAGCAGTCTCCTCCCAGTCATCCTCTGCCCTCTGCCCTTCACAAGTGCACATGGCACACACAAGCCTCACTCCTCACCTCCAAATAAATATAAAAATTAGGGCTTGGTCAGATCGCTCAGAGAGTAAAGGCACTTAGCACGCAAGCCTGGTGAGCTGAGTTTAATCTCTGGAACCCACGTGAAGGTGAACTGAGAGGACCAAGTCCATAAAGTTGTCCTCTGAACTCCCCCAACATGCACAGTGTGGAACACATACACACATATACACAAATAAATAAATAAGTAAATAAATGGGGGAGGGGGTGGATGTGGCCCTGATCTTGCTTTGTAACTGGGGAAGACCTTGAACTCCAGGTATTGGAATTAGAGTTGCTGATCACCACACCCCACCTCCTTACAGGCATCCATGTTCAGCCCACCCCCACTGGATTGGCTGTGTTATGTAGCTCAGACTGGCCTTGAACTGGAAGCACTCCTGCCTCAGCCTCTTGAGAGCTAGATCACAGGCATGAGCCACTACACCCAGCTTGTCTTTTTATTAAAACAGTAAGAATATATAGTTTATAGAGTCAAGTAGAGCACATGGCATTATACTCCATTTCTTAATTTTTATGACGTGTATGTTCTGAATCTGTATTATAGGAGGTAAAGGCCACCCCTACCCCCACCCTGACACTTTTTTTTTTTTTTTGAGACAAGGTCTCTCTACAGTGTATAGGCCATACTGGCCTCAAAGACACCGAGCTCCACTGGCTCCGCCTCCCAAGGTGCGTGAGGCCATGAATCCTGGCAGGCTTCTCCTCTTAGCCTGCTCCTTGACTCAGATCCGTCCTGCCAGCCTGTGGCCGAGCGAGCTGGCGCAGCCTCCAGGGCTCACTGTGCCTGTTATTTACTCACTGCTTTCTCAAAGGTTAGGTCCTGAGTTCAATTCCCAGCAACCCCTTGGTGGCTCACAATGATCTGTAATGGGATCCGATGCCCTCTTCTGGTGTGTCTGAAGACAGCTACAATGTATTCATATACATTAAATAAATACACACACAAAAAAAAAGGAAAAAGAAAATGTTTAAAGGCTATTTTACATTTTGTTAATTTTCTAAATAAATTTTTTATTTTATGTGTGGGTGTTTTGTTTGCATGTGTCTTGTACTGTGTGTGCCTGGTGTCTGTTTGAGTCCAGAAGCGGCCTCTAACTCTCTGAAATTAGAGTTAAGGACAGTTGGTTGGCCACGTGAATGCTGGGAACCAGGCCTGGGTCCTTTGGGAAAGCAACAAGTGTCCTTAACCGCCGAGCCATCTCTCTAACCCTGTTGTTACTGTTTGGTTGGTTGGTTTTTGTTTTTTGAGAGAGAAGATCTTGCTGCTCAGCCCCAGTTGACTTCCAGTTTATCATCCTTCTACCTCAAGTCTCCCAAGTACTAGGATAACAGGCCTGTGCCACCAGTGCAGCCTCCTTCATCTGTACCTTGTCATTTCAAATTTGTTCTTACATTTATTGATTTAGTCTGTGTGTCTGTATGTATATGTATGTGTACATGCTTAGGTGCTCATACTTCATTTATGTGCATAAATGCCGGAGTATGGAAGTCAGAGGTAGAGTCAGTTCTTTCCTAAAAACACGTGTCCCCAGTATAGAATTCAGTCCTTTCTGTGTCTGTAAAGACCTTTACTCACCAAGTAAAGTCATCTGGCTGCCCTAACACCCCTACTTCCATTTCTGCCCTCTTGTCCTTGGGTGTGACCCACTGGCCCTTGGTTAAGGGTTCTGTAGTAGCGGGGGTGGGGTGGGGAGGATCTGGTTCTTAGAGACTCCCAGCCTCCTGCTACCTGTCTTCCCTAGGTTCCAGGGAACTCCGTAGTTATGAGCCCTTTCTAAATCTCTTCCTTGGGAATCCACTGCCAAGTGTTCAGCCTTTTTCTTTCTGTGTAGTTAGGGATCACCAGTGCACCTGTGCTCCTGGGTTGCAGTTTGTCAGCCTCTCTCTCTCTGTGATCTCTTTCCCCATTTTCTTCGTAATTGTTTTTGATTAATTTAATGCTAGGTATTAAACCTAGGGCCTTGCATTTACTAAGCATGTTTTCTGCCACTGAGCTGTATCTCAGCCTGGTAGTTTTGATTTTTGGTTGGTACCTTTAGAAAGTAAATTGCCTTTTATTGTGATTTTAATGTTTAATGAGGGGCCATTGAAAATACATGCTTAACTAGCATGTTCCTTGCCTCCTTTTTGCTGATGTCCACTCAGGTGGTTACTGGTGCTTCTGTGAAGCAGTGTGTCTTGGACTCCTTCACATTAAAGTTTCCTCGGCTGTTTGGGTTAAGGACTTGTGTTTGAGTTTCTTTCTTAAACAAATGTCCTAGATGTGGCTAATTCCAAGTGAGCTCAGAAGCGCAACTTTAGATGAGTTTTTTGTAAACATACGTGCCCACTTACATCTCCAGGGCCAATTCCATAGGCTTTCCCTAGTATTGCCTGTATTATATTCAGACAGTTTCAGTCTGTCTAGCTTTGGACTTTTGCTCTGAATTTCTAAATTAGAATGTGTCTTTTATCTGATGAACTTCTCTCTTCCCTAGAGTGTGCCCCCCCCATATTGAGGAATTTATTCAAGTAATTCTTCAGTAAAGGAACTAAGTCAGTCAATATTCTAAATCTTGACCTTCCCTAGTATTCAAGCTGGCTGATGGTAATAAATTTTAGCTGTGTAGCTCCCATTTTTCTTGCTAGTATTTCTTAAGCTCCCTGGTTGCTGGGATATGTGGGTGGGGAGGAAGTATTAATTATGAACATTGAGGTACTCTATCATTAAACTGTCAAACTTCAGGAATGTGTTAATTTCTCCGGTGAAGTGGGAATGGCTGCACTCTTTGAAAACACACGTAGATCATCTGCCGTGGATTTCCACAGCATCCTTTTGGAGTTGGTAATGCACTGAGATTTTGAAGTTGGGTTTTTGGTTTTGGAGTCAGGGTCTCATGTAACTGCTCTGTCCTTTACTGCTAGCCAGCAAAACATGGAAATGTGTTTGCAGCCAGCTACTCCTTGGATGCTGTCACTTGCCTGGAGATCAGGGGCTAAGTAGTACTTGTAGTTAATGTTTCGGAGGCTGAGTATAACAGCGTTGTGGCCGGTTCTGGGAAATCCCTATGTCTGTTAGTTAAGCCATGCTGGTTGGCTCTGCATTGAGTACATTTGCCTTCTCTGATGAGTGTCTTTATAGGAACAGCTCTATGTTTTATGTATTTATTTTCTGCTGAGGAATAAACCCAAGGCTTTATGCATGCTATGTGCATACCCTACCACTGAGCCACACCCTTAGACCCTATCTTTTCTAAAATTTTAATTTATTTTGATTTTATGTATGAGTGCATGTGTAGTAGTGTGTGCAAGTGCAAACATACATGTGGAGCCAAGAGGGCAACTTTGGGAAGCCATTTCTCTCTTTCTACTATAGGTTCTGGAACTTGAACTCAGATTGTTAGGCTTGGGTGGCAAATACATTTACCTACTGAGCTATCCTCTGAGCCCATCTCCATTCTACATCCTTTATAAAATGCTTTTTTAAGTTTTAGCAAGCCATCACCCCCCTCGCTGTCTGCCTCAGCCTCCATGTGCTGGGGTTACAGGAATGCTACATGCCCAGCTTCTGTGCTCCTTACAACAGTGAAGAATCACTGATCCAGAATACTGGTACCAACTGTGTTGTGTACCTGTAATCCCAGCATTCAGGAGGCAAAGGTAGGAGGGTCAAGAATTCAGGGTCATCCTTGGCTGCATAGAAAGTCCAGAGCTAGCCCCAGCTATGTGAGACTTTGTAAATTTATCCATCCATCTATTGTTTTGGTTTTTTGTTTGTTTTGTTTTTGTTTGTTTGTTTTTTTGAGACAGTCTTCTCTAGGTAGCACTGGTTGGCCCAGAACCTGCCGTGTAGACTGGGTTGGCCTGAAACTCACAGAAGTTCATCTGTCTCTATCTCTGAGTCCTGAGATGAAAGTCTGTGCCAATACTCCTGTCTACAACTTTGCTTAAAAACAAATCAACAACTATAAAAACCCTGCCCATACATAATCTGTTTTAGAAAACCTAGGTCTGGGGAGATGGCTCAACAGTTAGCCCAACTCTTCCAGAGGATGCAAGTTCAATTCCCAGCACCCACGTGGCACAGGGGTGCTACATGCCCCTTCACAAAATCACCTCGGCATTTTAACTCCATCCCTGCGTGTGATAGAAATCTATCAGACATTTGACTCAACTGAGTTTCAGAAAAGCATTGGTACCTTTTCTGTTGAAAGATGAGAGCTCTGTACTCTGTAGCCCTGTAAAGGAGCAGCGAGGAGACAACTGGTAAGACCTGAAAGTTGCCCTTGACCGTTGCCTTGATTTTAGAGACACTAGAGATGCACTGGTGGCCGCCTTCGCTCGTCTGACTTAGAATACAGGATGCATGTGCTTCGTCCTATGTGGACATCAGTTCCCAAGTAAGTGCAGGGACCGGTATGGTTCCTGGTGTCGGCAGTCTCCTGGACAGGTGCTCCCTAGGGCTACTCCTGCTCTCCCTGTATTGAGGCTCTTTGTTCTGAGTCTCAGGTGCCATTACACCACTGTGGTAAGGAACTCCTCATCTCCCAGCTCTCTGGCTTCGTTGTTGTTGTTTTGGGTTATTTTGTTGTTGGGTGTGTGTGTGTGTGTGTGTGTGTGTGTGTGTGTGTGTGTGTGTGTGTTTTGGGGGGAGCGGGGAGGGGGGGTCAAGACAGAGTTTCTCTTTATAGCCCTGGCTGTCCTGGAATTCACTCTGTAGACCAGTAGACCAGGCTGGCCTCGAACTCAGAAATCCACCTGCCTCTCTGCCTCCAAGTGCTGGGACTAAAGGCGTGCGCCATCACTGCCCGGCGGTTTGTTTGTTTTTGAGACATGGTCTCACTGTTCAGCTTTGGCTGGCCTGAAGTTGCTGTTCAGAGCAGGCTGGCCTCGAACACAGATCCACCTCACTCTGCTTTGAGTGCTGAGCTTAAAGGCACATGCCACCTTGTCAGGCCTTTATTGTTTTTTAGGAGCCATATTAAAGGAAGGTGGACGGGCAGGCACATCCCATGTGGTGACTTTTAACCCTAGAAGGCATCCTAGTAGAGCCTAGGTCTCCATCTTCCTTACAGTAAGAGCTTGTGTTCTGCCTGTGGCATTAGTGAGCTAACTGTGCTCCTGATTTGCTGAGAGTGGGAAGCTCTTGCTCCATTTTGACTTTTTGGTGTTATTGGCATATTGGCTAGAGAAGGATACTTCTGGATTTGGAAAAATTTATTTTAAATTTGCCCCCTTGGTGATAAGGTTTCTACATAAGAAGATTTACCACTTTGATTAGTATTTTAATGAAGCTAAGCATCCGATTGGGGGCATTGACTAGGATGGGGTCTTGTTTTTGCCCAGGATGGTCTTGACATCAACTTCTGGGTTTAGGTGATCTTCCTACCTCAGCTTCATAAGTAGCTGGGACCACATGTATTGGGCATTGCTCCTCCTAGCATATTTTGATTAAAAAAAAATTTGGTGCAGTAGTCCTCAGCCTTCCTAATACGGTTTAATACAGTTCCTCATGTTGTGGTGACCCCCCCCACCATAAAATTATTTCATTGCTGCTTCCTAACTGTAATTTTGGTACTGTTGTGATTTGTAATGTAAATATCTGATATGCAGGATATCTGGTATGTAGTTTCCAAAAGAGTCAAGACTCAAGTTGAAAACCTCTGGACTGAAGGGTTAGATCCCGCTCTTGAAGGGTTTATCTGAGGTGTATATGGGAGGTGAAAAGGTCCCAAAGACCCAGTACTTTGTATTTATTTATTATAAATTTTAATTATTACATTGAAAAAAAAAAGGGTTAGATCTCAGTAAAGGGAGACTATAACACTCAACTTAGGGACACTAAGACTACGACTGGAACCAAGAGTGGAATGGTATTTCCCCTTAGAGGGGAGCTTGTGTGTGTGTGTGTGTCTCGATTTGAATGTCCTTGAGAATGCTGTCCACCTTATGTAGAGACAGTCTCTCATTGTCCTGGAACTTGTCAAAGCCCAGGCTGGCTTCTCCTGTCTTATCTCCTCTGCACCAGGACTATAAGTATTCATTACCATACCCAGCTTCTTGTTTTTTGTGTTTTTTAAATGGTTTCTTTGTGTATCCCTGGCAGTACTAGAACTTGCTCTGTAGACCAGGTTGGCCTCAAAGTCAGAGATCTCCCTCCTTCTGCTTCTGAGAATAAAGGTGTACACCATCATCACCCAGCATACCCGGCTTTTTTAATGTTGTTTCTGGGGATGGAACTCTATACAGATTACCAACTGAGCTATCTCCCCAGTCCCTGCCTGGATGTATGTGGAAATTAGAGGATAACTAGTTGGTTTCTTTTTTTCCCCCCACCATGGTGGTCTTAAGGGTTGAGCAGAGCCTGTCAGGCTTGGAGGCAAATGCCCTATATTTCAGCCATCTCACCACCCTCACTGCTCAGTTTCAAAGAGAATGTAGGCCTCAGCCTCTGGAGAATACCCATCCAGGTACTGTTCAGATCTTTGTCTTTTTGAAACAGATGGCTCTGTTGGACATCACGTTGGTAGGAGTTGAAGTTGGAGATTTGTCAGTCAAGTTTCTGATCAGGTCTCTTCTCCTGCAGTAATAGTTCCTGGTCTAGAGAACCTTTAGGATAGCGCCTCTTTCTGTCTTCACTGCAAGACATTGAGAGACTATTGAAAATACTTATTATTCATGGTGGATTACAGATGTCCCTGGAAGGAGTTCAAAACTAGGCTTTGCTGTGGCTTGCCATGGCCTCCCGTCTGTACTGTGGACTGCTGCAGATCTCCCTGTGCCCTAGCACACTAGTTGCTTTGTTTAGAGGCAGTTCCTCTGTGGACTAATTGACCTTATTTTGTTTGTTTGTTTGTTTGTTTCTTTCTTAAGATTTATTTATTATATGTAAATACACTGTAGCTGTCTTCAGACACCAGAAGAGGGCGTCAGATCTCCTTACTGGATAGTTGTGTGAGCCACCATGTGGGTGCTGGGATGAACTCAGGACCTTCGGGTGAGCAGTTGGTGCTCTTACCCGCTGAGCCATCTCTCCAGCCTCCCTCCCCACCTTTTTTTTACCATTTATCTTTACTTTTGTTTCTGTGTGTCTGTGTGCTGCATGTAGGTGGGTTCCCGTGGAGGGCGGAGAGGGCATTGGACCCCCTGGAACTGGGACTACAGGTTGTTAGGAGCAGCTGGTATGGGAGCTACAAGAGCAGCAAGGGCTCCTGAGTGCAGAGCCTCTCTCCAGCCCTTTATTTTATATCTTTCCTAGCTGAGTTTGTATTCGCTGTGCCCATGTCATTCTGGCTTCCATTTTTGGAGATCAAGAAAAGAGATTTTCTTGAGACCAAGCTTTGGAAGACTTGGTGTTCTTGAGCTCTCTGTTTTATCTTTAGCCAGTGTAATGACATACATCAGTCAGTTCCTCAGTCAGTCTTATATGAACTCAAGCAAACTGTAATGGACAGATAGCTGTAGGTTTCAAATGTTAAGTGTTTTGTGACCAAGTGTGTAGCTAATTTCTCATGTGGTATTTATTTAGTTAAGTCCCATGGGTGTGACTCTTCCAAGGTACAGGTGAACTGTGGCCTATGAGTCAAATCTGGTCTACAGCTTGTTCTTGAATGCCTCTCAAACTGAGAATGACTTTATATGTGTGTGTTTGTACATATGTGTATATATATACACACATCTACATATATATATGAAAACACACACACACACACACACACACACAATTACCTATCTGATTAGGATAGGGTTTTTCCAAGACAGGGTTTTTCTGTGTCACCCTGGCTATCCTGAGACTCATTTTGTAGACCAGGTCGGCCTCGACCTATGCCTCCTAAATGCTGAGACTAAAGGCGTGTATCACTACTGCCAGTGATTTTATGTTCTTAAAAGGCTGTAAAAAAATCATGAGAATGAGAAGGCAAGCCATGAACTGGAAGAAAATATTTCATTAGAGACAGAAGAGCTTTAAACCAACAGTAAAATGAAAAGTCTAATTAAAAAAAATAAGGCTAGGAGTTTGAATGGTTCATTGGTAGAACATAGGCTCACTACACCTTCAAGCCCTAACACTTCCCCCTGCCAAGTCAGAGGACCTAAACGGGTGCCTCAGCCAAGAGGATACACAATGGCGGGCAGGCTTATGAAAATGTGATCAACACCAGGCTCCTTGGGAATTGCAAATTAAAGCAAGATTGCAAACTAAACAGTACATGCTTACTAGAGTGGCCAAGATCCAAACCGACAGCACCAAGTGCTGGCAGAGATGTGGAGCAACAGGAATTCTTTGTTGCTGATGCAAACCCAAAGTCAGTGTAGCCACTTTTGAAGAAGCTTTGCAGCTTCTTTTAGAATCAAACGTACTCGTACTCTGTGAACTAGCAGTGAGACAGTGGCACTGTGGTGAGAAGCACATAGACACTGTGGTGAGAAGCACATAGACACTGTGGTGTGTGCACATAGACACTGTGGTGAGAAGCACATAGACACTGTGGTGTGTGCACATAGACACTGTGGTGAGAAGCACATAGACACTGTGGTGTGTGCACATAGACACTGTGGTGAGAAGCACATAGACACTGTGGTGAGAAGCACATAGACACTGTGGTGTGTGCACATAGACACTGGTGAGAAGCACATAGACACTGTGGTGTGTGCACATAGACACTGTGGTGTGTGCACATAGACAGAGTTACATAGCAACTCTTGGTGCTTCTTGCTCTGTTTTGCTGTGAACCTAAAACTTCTAAAATAGAGGTTTTTTGTTGTTTTTGTTGTTTCTTTTTTGTTTTTTGAGTTGGGCTGGGAATGGAGACCAGTGGTGAAGCCCATTTAGCATGCATGAGGCCCTGGGTTTGATTCCCAGTACCACAAAACAGAATAATTTATAAAAGGAGACTAAGGCTGTGTTTTACAGCGCATTTATGTAGGGGCTGAAGTGTTCGGGATCTCTGGCCCCTGTCCAATCCTAGACTTCCTGGGCAATCAGAGCCGCTGATTATAAAGCTGTTCTTAATTTTGGTTTTGGTTACAGGTATATGAATGACTTAAAGCTGCAAATAAAGACGGAGAGAGAGTGGTGCCAACCGGAGCAGGGCGAGAATGCCAATCCCTCCTCCCCCTCCCCCGCCTGGTCCTCCCCCGCCTCCCACATTTAATCAGGTAGGTAATCTATGTATGGGCTGACTTCAAACCTATAAGTAAATTGTGGGCTTCTTGTTCTGTTCTGTTCTTTTTCTTTTCAGTCCTCTTCGTTTAAAACTTGTAGATTTTCTTACCTAACTGCTCTTTCACTGGGAACCTCCCCTTGTTATATCATTTCTTTTATATTTACTTTACACAGATGAGTGTTTTGCCTGCATGTAATGTGTATATGTATGTGCACCACATGTGTGCCTGGTGCTCCAGGAGGCAGAAGAGAGCTTTGGGGTCTTCAGGAACAGAGTTACAAGCAGCTGTGTGCACAGCCAGATGCGGTTGCTGAGGACAGAACCTGGGTCCTCTGCAAGAACGGCAAATGTTCTTAATCGCTGAGCCATCTCCCCAGCACCTATCCCTCTTAGGGTTTTGTTTTTGTTTGTAATAACAAAATTTTGCTATGTAGTCTAGGCTGGCCTTAAATTTGCCTCTTCCCCCTAACTGCTGGGATTACAGACATGTGATAGCCATGTCCACTAATTGTTTTAAATACCATCTATACTTCTTTTTCTTAGATTTATATATTGTTATATATAAGTACACTGTAGCTGTATTCAGACACACTAGAAGAGGACATCAGATTTCATTATGAATAGTTATGAGCCACAGTGTGATTGCTGGGATTTGAACTGAGGATCTTCGGAAGATAGTCAGTGCTCTTTAACTGCCGAGCCATCTCACCAGCTCCCATCTATACTTTTTTTTTTTTTTGGTTTTTCGAGACAGGGTTTCTCTGTGTAGCCCTGGCTGTCCTGGAACTCACTTTGTAGACCAGGCTGGCCTCGAACTCAGAAATCCCCCTGCCTCTGCCTCCCAAGTGCTGGGATTAAAGGCGTGCGCCACCACCGCCCGGCTCCATCTATACTTTTTTTTTTTTTAAGATTTATTTATTTTATGAAAGGACATGTAGCTGTCTTCAGACGCACCAGAAGAGGGCGTCAGATCACTTTACAGATGGTTGTGAGCCACCATGTGGGTGCTGGGATTTGAACTCAGGACCTTTGGAAGAGCAGTCAGGTGCTCTTACCCATTGAGCCATCTCTCCAGCCCCTCCATCTATACTTTTAATATATATTTAAATTTTAACTAAAAATTTTCCCCTAGAATTTTGAGACAGGATCTTACTATGTGACTGGCCCAGAGCTTGCTACATAGGTCAGACTAGCCTGTGACTTGCAGTGTGATCCTTTTTCCTCTGCCTTGTGGATTATCATCCTGAGCAACTGCCCAGCTGCGTCCTGGATTCTGGCAGATACTTTGGAGTCTCATTCCTAAACACATTTAATAGCAGGCAGTGTGGATAGAGAACAAACAAGCCTGTCTGCCCCAGCTGGTTTGCATTTCTGACCAGTCCCCATAACTATTCTCTAACTAGGTTAGTATCAGTTGGGCAGGGGTGGCACACACCTTTAATCCCAGCACTTGGAAGTGAAAGGCAGGCGGATCCCTGAGTTCAAGGCCAGTCTGGACTACCGAGCAAGTTCCAGGACAGTCAGGGCTACACAGAGAAACCCTGTCACCAAAAACCAAAACCAACTAAACAAAAACAACAAAATCTGAATAGGTCAGCCTCACTTCTCTGACGTCCTTGAGAGGGAATGAGGATTTGAGGTGGTAGGATCTTCTGTTACCATTTCATCTCTCCTGCTCCCAGCTAGTTCATTAGTTTTTAAAATTGTTTTCCTTTATGTGTGGGTGATTTGCCTTCATGTATCTGTGTACCATGTGAATGCCTGCTATCCTAGGAAGCCAGAAGAGGCTGTCAGATCCTGACCTAGAGTACAGACAATGACAAACTGTTATGTGGGGTCTAAGAATTGAACCCAGGTCCTCTAGAAGAGCAGCCAGTGCTCTCAACAATTGATCTATCCCTTTAGTTCCTTGAGTTTTTGTTTGTTTTTTTGGTTTGACCTAGGTTTCATTGTGTAGACCAGGCTGGCCTCGAACTCAGAGATCTGCCTGCCTTTGCTTCCCCAGTTCTGGGATTAAAGGTGTGCACCACCATGCTCAGTCTTTGTTGTTTTGGATTTAAGACAGGGTCTTACTGTGCAGCCTGAGCTGGTCTGAATAGAACTCATCCTCCTGTCTCAGCCTCTGACCATCCCCAGCTCTCCTCTGAAGGGTTTGTACTTTTCCTCTGTGTCAGGCACTGTGGAGTACTGAGCGGCGGTCCTGTTGTCATGAACCCATAGTGGACAGTTGTAAACTATATTAACTTAATAGGTAAACTGTGTTGACTCTTAGCCTGCTTTCTTAATAAAGTAAAAAACATGCAGATTATGTGTATGAGTGGTTTGCTTGCCTGTATGTATGTGCACAGCATGTATGCTTGGTGTCTTCTAAAGAGGCCATAGTAGAATGTCAGATTTGGAGCAGGAGGTACAAGTGTTATCAGTTGTTGATTGATGTGGGTGATGGGGACTGAATGCAGGTCCTCTGTAAGAGGAGCAAATGTTCTTAAACTTCTGAGCCATTTCTTCAGACCCTGCATTCTTTTTAATCCTAAATGTTGCTGAAAAAATTTAAATATCTGCTTCCTGTTTAATTTATTTTGTGCAGTATGGCCATGTCTTTGGATTATCTTTTGGTTGGTGTCTTATTTAGGGTTTCCATTGCTGGGAAGACACACCATGACTAAGGCAACTTTTATAAGGGACATTTAATCGGGGCTGGTTTACAGGTTCAGAGGTTCAGTCTGCTATCTTCATGGTAGACAGACATAGTGCTGGAGAAGGAGCCAAGAGTTCAGTTCTACATCTTGAACTGAAGGTAGTCAGAAGACTGGCATCCTCAGGCAGCTAGGAGCTCGCTCAAAGTCTACGCCCACAGTGACACACCTTCTCCTTCAACAGGGCCACACCTCCTAATAGTGCCTCTCCCTTGGCCCAGCATATTGAACTACTACAGTTCATAAAACATCTTTATATGTTAAGGTTCTATAGATTCCAGGCTTTCTCTGTGCTTTAGTTGTTATGTTAGAATCCATGAGCCTTTGCACATAGTTACATTGTATCTCAGCCTGGACTTGAACTCCAGATCCTGAGATCTCAGCCGGCTATGGGTATCAGGAGCGTGTACTACATACCCAGCTTTAGAATGGGTTGGATTTTTAATGATCTACAGAAAGTTTCATTAAGAGCTTAAAAAGCTCTACCTGTGGGCTGGCAGAGTGGTTCAGCAGCTGAAGATGTTTGCCAAAGCCTAGCAGCCTAAGTTTGACCCCATGGTGGAAGGAGAGAATTGTCTCCTCAAAGTTGACTTTGACCTTCATACATGAGCACATGCATGTGAGTGCACAAATACCTGCACACACACACACAGAGAGGCACAAATGGAGTAATTGAAAAAAAGCCCAGCTCTACACTAATGGTGTTAAGATTTAACAGATGAACTGGGACTATAGCTGAGTGGTAGATTACTTGCCTACACTACACAGTGCCCTCCCTGAGTTTGGTCCCCAACACTAACACACATTCTCTCTCACACACACACACATGCATTCAGAACCATAATGGTGGTGCTTTACTTTTTAGGTGTGTATAGGATATTCATTTGGAGATGGACTGTATCTGCTGATGTGCATGTGAAGCTGAGGTCAGACATGAGGGTGACATGAAGCACTGGGAGGGTTGGGGGACAGGTAACCCGGTCAGTAAAGTGCTCACATACAAGCAGGAGGGCCTCCGATCACTCTAGCACTTCTGTTTAAATAAAACAGAAGCTGAGTGTGGCAGGAGGTAGAGGTGAGTGGGTCTCTGAGTGCAGGCCAACCAAGGCTGTGGAGTGAGACTTGGTCTCAGAAATAAGATACAGTACAAGCAAATACAAGAAACGAAGTGGAGAGCATTTGAGAAAGACATATGACATCACACGCATACATACATACAAATATGTATGCCCACACAGATGGGGGGATTTTTTGTAGTGTACAAACCATGATTGGTGTTGCTCAGAAACATGTAGACGGAGGCTAAGGATGGAACTTGGGGAAGTGACATAGAGAAAGATGAAGGGTGTTGAAAGAGGCAGGGACTCTGAGGCAATCACACCAGCATTGTCTTAGTCAGGGTTTCTATTCCTGCACACAACATCATGACCAAGAAGCAAGTCGGGGAGGAAAGGGTTTATTCAGCTTATACTTCCACACTGCTGTTCATCACCAAAGGAGGTCAGGACTAGAACTCACACAGGGCAGGAACCTGGAGGCAGGAGCTGATGCAGAGCCATGGAGGGGTGCTGTTTACTGGATGCTTCCTCTGCCTTGCTCAGCTTGCTTATAGAACCTGGGACTACCAGCCCAGGGATGGCACCACCCACAATGGGCCCTCCCGCCTTGATCACTAATTGAGAAAATGCCTTACAGCTGGATCTCATGGAGGCATTTCCTCACCTGAAGCTCCTTTCTCTGTGATAACTCCAGCTTGTGTCAAGTTGACACACAAAACCAGCCAGTATAACAATGTAAAACTCAGTTCAGGTTTGACAGGTATAGTTCTTGTTGTACAAGCCTGGTGACCCAAGTTCAGTCTCCAGAACCCAAAATGGAAAGGAAGAACCAGCTCCAGGAAATTGTCCTCTGACCTCTGCATGTTCAGAGGGACACACACAATAATTACAAATAACATTTTAAAGTTTGAAAAATTAGCACACCCTTAATCCCAGCAGTCCAGAGGCAGAGGCAGGGGGATCTTTGACACCAAGGCCAGCCTGGCCTACAGAGAGTGTTCCAGGACAACCAGAGCTACACAGAGGAACCCAGTCTTTTTTTTTTTTTTTTTTTTTTTTGGTTTTTCGAGACAGGGTTTCTCTGTGTAGCCCTGGCTGTCCTGGAACTCACTTTGTAGACCAGGCTGGCCTCGAACTCAGAAATCCTCCTGCCTCTGCCTCCCAAGTGCTGGGATTAAAGGCGTGCGCCACCACCGCCCGGCGGAACCCAGTCTTGAAAAGCCAAAATAAATAATAAATAAAAGGGCTAGAAAGATGGCTCAGGGGTTAAGAGCACTGACTACTCTTCCAGGGGTCCCGAGTTCAATTCCCAGCAACCACATGGTAGCTCACGACTATCAGTAATGGGATCTGATGCCCTGGTGTGTCTGAAGACAGCTACAGTGTACTCATATACATAAAATAAATAAATCTTTAAAAAAATTATAAAAATTTTAAAAACCCAGAAAACAAAAAAAAAAAGTTTGGAAAATTGGCTCAGTTTCATGTGTCCTTAACGTTCCAGAACCATATTTCCTCAGTTTTGGGGTAGGGCTATCAGTATCTACTGTTTAACATTGTAGAAGACAGAGTGGTAGGAAGGTGACAGGTTATGCTGGGATAAGGTTCTGTAGTCAGGGTTGCAGTGTGGATTCTTTTTACTAATTACTAATTGTGTGACCATGAGAAACTATTCAGCTTCTGATCCACACTTTCAAATATGGATAGTGGTAATCATGTCTTTCTGTAGGGTAGTCAGGCTTTAAATGAGGTCATCTGAGTAGTACTTAGCACAATATTTGAGGCATAGTGAGTGCTCAGAGAAACCTTGCGCTGGTGATGGTGCTCTGTTACCATGTCCAAGGCAAACGTTCATGGTTCGTCTTGCCCTCCTCTCAGAAGCTGGTGAGTAGGAGGGAGGTCTGTCTCCTGCACAGAAGGAAGTGGGGAGTGAGAAGATTGGTGGCCCACATTGATACTGCTACTTGATGCATATGTCTGATTGTGCTACAGTGGCATCTCACGTGACCCCTGGCTTAAGTCACTCATTCCAAGCTTGTGATAGAAGGAGCTCTCTGGGTAAACCTAACATTTCATCTTCTTCCAGGCAAACACAGAACAACCCAAACTCAGTAGAGATGAGCAGCGGAATCGAGGTGCCCTCTTACAAGACATCTGCAAAGGGACCAAACTGAAGAAGGTGACCAACATTAATGATCGGAGTGCTCCTGTCATTGAGAGTGAGTCCGAGCTTTTCTCCTAGGGTGGGGTCAGGATCCAGGCTTGGAAGACATCTCTGGGCCATCTTGTTTATTGTAGTCTCTCCAGTGGGAAAATGGCATCCTTCCAGCTTCAGAGTTGAATACATGGAAGTTCTTCCCAACTCTCCTCAGAGTTAAAGCTCCTCCCCCTCCCCTGCTGCTGTGTTTGTCCGGGCGCATCCCTGGCTGTTCCCTCAGGAGACCACCACATTCCTGGAAGCTTCTTGGCTGAAACCAAGGATGGTTTTCTGATTGCGATACATGTCCATTCTTGTAGGCTCGGGAGAGTTGGCTCACACTTCCTCCCCCTGAGCCACTAGCTGTTCAGGAAAGAGCCCAGGGAACTCTGCTGAGCATACCTTTAATTGAGTTGTTTTCCTTCACCTTAAAGATGGCTCCTCTGTCCCTTTGTCCTTTAGTTTTGCTTGTTTTGTCTTAATGATCTCCACGTGGAGGTGTGCAGCTGCAAGACGCACATGCTCTAGGGTGTGTGTGTGTGTGTGTGTGTGTGTGTGTGTGTGTGGTGCTGTGCTCTACTGCTCTAGGGTGTGTGTGTGTGTGTGTGTGTGTGTGTGTGTGTGGTGCTGTACTCTACTGCTCTAGGGTGTGTGTGTGTGTGTGTGGTGCTGTGCTCTACTGCTCTAGGGTGTGTGTGTGTGGTGCTGTACTCTACTGCTCTAGGGTGTGTGTGTGTGTGTGTGTGTGTGTGTGTGTGTGGTGCTGTACTCTACTGCTCTAGGGTGTGTGTGTGTGTGTGTGTGTGTGTGGTGCTGTACTCTACTGCTCTAGGGTGTGTGTGTGTGTGTGTGTGTGTGTGTGTGTGGTGCTGTACTCTACTGCTCTAGGGTGTGTGTGTGTGTGTGTGTGTGTGTGGTGCTGTGCTCTACTGCTCTAGGGTGTGTGTGTGTGTGTGTGTGTGTGTGTGTGTGTGTTGCTGTACTCTACTGCTCTAGGGTGTGTGTGTGTGTGTGTGTGGTGCTGTATTCTACTGCTCTAGGGTGTGTGTGTGTGTGTGTGTGTGTGTGTGGTGCTGTACTCTACTGCTCTAGGGTGTGTGTGTGTGTGTGTGGTGCTGTACTCTACTGCTCTAGGGTGTGTGTGTGTGTGTGTGTGTGTGTGGTGCTGTACTCTACTGCTCTAGGGTGTGTGTGTATGTGTGTGTGTGTGTGTGTGTGTGTGTGTGTGGTGCTGTACTCTACTGCTCTAGGGTGTGTGTGTGTGTGTGTGGTGCTGTGCTCTACTGCTCTAGGGTGTGTGTGTATGTGTGTGTGTGTGTGTGTGTGTGTGTGTGTGGTGCTGTGCTCTACTGCTCTAGGGTGTGTGTGTGTGTGTGTGTGTGTGTGTGGTGCTGTACTCTACTGCTCTAGGGTGTGTGTGTGTGTGTGTGGTGCTGTGCTCTACTGCTCTAGGGTGTGTGTGTGTGTGTGTGTGTGTGTGTGTGTGTGTGTGGTGCTGTACTCTACTGCTCTAGGGTGTGTGTGTGTGTGTGTGTGTGTGTGTGTGTTGCTGTACTCTACTGCTCTAGGGTGTGTGTGTGTGTGTGTGGTGCTGTGCTCTACTGCTCTAGGGGGTGTGTGTGTGTGTGTGTGTGTGTGTGTGTGTGGTGCTGTACTCTACTGCTCTAGGGTGTGTGTGTGTGTGTGTGTGTTGCTGTACTCTACTGCTCTAGGGTGTGTGTGTGTGTGTGTGTGGTGCTGTGCTCTACTGCTCTAGGGTGTGTGTGTATGTGTGTGTGTGTGTGTGTGTGTGGTGCTGTACTCTACTGCTCTAGGGTGTGTGTGTGTGTGTGTGGTGCTGTGCTCTACTGCTCTAGGGTGTGTGTGTGCGTGTGTGTGTGGTGCTGTGCTCTACTGCTCTAGGGTGTGTGTGTGTGTGTGTGTGGTGCTGTGCTCTACTGCTCTAGGGTGTGTGTGTGTGTGTGTGTGTGGTGCTGTGCTCTACTGCTCTAGGGTGTGTATGTGTGTGTGTGTGGTGCTGTGCTCTACTGCTCTAGGGTGTGTGTGTGTGTGTGTGTGTGTGTTGCTCTACTGCTCTAGGGTGTGTGTGTGTGTGTGTGTGTGTGTGTGTGGTGCTGTGGTCTACTGCTCTTTGGCTGCTTCTTGATAGAGGGGCAGAAGTAAGGTTGGCATGGTTGTAAATGAGAGCCTGGAAGGGGGGGGGGGTCAGCACTCAACACGAAGCCCTTACCTCTGCCTTCCAGAGCCCAAAGGGAGCAGTGGTGCCTATGGCCCTGGAGCTGTGGCTTTGCAGCCCAAAGGAGGTCTCTTTCAAGGAGGCGTGCCGAAGCTCCGACCTGTGGGAGCCAAGGATGCTGCAGGTATCTCAAAAGTGACCTCTTAGGCGATCTCCCAACTATAAGTCTTTTGACTTGTTCCAAGTGTATCTGAGGTTGAGGCCTGGGGTTTCAGGTAGGAGGAAGAAGAAATGGACATGAGAGTGTTCCACAGTAAAGCAAAGCTGAGGGGGAAATAAAAATGTGTTTAGCTTAGTAAAGAAAATGAGAGTTGCTGGTATGGTGCCTGACTGCAGTCCTCCTAGGAGGCTGAGGCAGGAGAATCCCAAGTGTGAGGGCAGCCTGAACCCAAGAGTGAGAACCTACCTTAGAGAAACAGCAGATTTTCAGTGCTGAGTTGTACCTCAGCAAGTTGAAGGATATGTATGAAGAAGACCTGAGTTCAGTCCCTGGCACTGCAGAAGCCAGGCTAGGGGTTAGTGTAAGCCCAAACCTTGGAGGATCTCAGACACTTAGGGTTGTCTTTGGCTATATATTGAGTCTGAGGCTAGCCTGAGTTACATACGACCTGTCTCTAAATAAATAAATACATTCAGAATATTTACACACACACACACACACACACACAAAGGTATACACACAGAGAATAGGTTTATTATTTGGCCCTTAAGAAGGAAATTAATGTTTTTGTGAAAACACAGATAGACTTAGAGGATTTCTGTCAAGTGAAATAAAGAACAGAAAGACAGCCGGGCGGTGGTGGCGCACGCCTTTAATCCCAGCACTTGGGAGGCAGAGGCAGGCGGATTTCTGAGTTCGAGGCCAGCCTGGTCTACAGAGCGAGTTCCAGGACAGCCAGGGCTATACAGAGAAACCCTGTCTTGGAAAAAAAAAGAACAGAAAGACAAATAAGCCTGGCCTGGTGGTGCACGCCTTTAATCCCAGAACTCAGGAAGCTGAGGCAAGCGGATCTTTGAGTTTGAGGCCAGCCTGGTCTATAGGGCGAGTTCCAGGAGCCAGGGCTATACAGAACTACTCCCTCCCCCCAAACTTGGTAAAATAAATAACTGCAATTCAATTTAAATATGTTCAAGCTTATGTCAGCAGCATTATTAACAGCTCCCAAATCTGGTTTAAACCTGATTAAAACTCAGAACTAAGGCTAGAGATGTAGCTCAGCAAGTGGAGGAGTTTCTTGTGTACATGGGTCTCTAGGTTAGATCCCAGGGCTACAGGAAAGCAAACCAACCCAAGAGCCGTGCTGGTACTCGGTGGGCTGTTGTACAGGTTGCCCTGAGGAGGCTGGGTCAGTTAGGGACCTGACTGATAGGCTTTAACTCTTAATACAGTGTTGTCGGGTGTGTTTGCAGAGGCTCCAGCTGGTAAGCCAGCCCTGCAAGTCCCCAGTTCTCGAGCTGCTGCTCCAAGGCCTCCGGTGTCTGCAGCCAGTGGACGTCCTCACGATGATACCGACAGCAGCCGAGCCTCCGTCCCAGAACTGCCCCGGATGCAGAGACCCTCCCTCCCGGACCTCTCTCGGCCCAACACCGCCAGTGGCACCGGAATGAAGCACAGCTCCTCTGCACCTCCCCCACCACCTCCAGGGCGGCGTGCCAACGCGCCCCCTACCCCCCTGCCTCTGCACAACAACAAAACCCAAGCCTACAACAGGGAGAAACCATTGCCTCCAACACCTGGACAGAGGCTGCACCCTGGTCGAGAAGGACATCCTGCTCCACCCCCTGTAAAGCCACCTCCTTCCCCTGTGAACATCAGAACAGGACCCAGCAGCCAGTCTCTGGCTCCTCCCCCACCGCCTTACCGCCAGCCTCCTGGGGTCCCCAATGGGCCCTCAAGCCCCACTAATGAGTCAGCCCCTGAGCTGCCACAGAGACATAATTCTTTGCATAGGAAAACACCAGGGCCCGTCCGAGGCCTTGCACCTCCTCCACCCACCTCAGCCACCCCCTCTTTGTTGAGTAACAGGCCACCTCCCCCAGCCCGGGACCCTCCTAGCAGGGGAGCAGGTAAGTGCTTGGAAACCCCTTACCTTTTTGCTTGCTCTCATAATGTCTCTGCAGTGATTAGGGAGAATAAGAACTCAAGTATTGGGTTTTATTGGGTGCCTTTTTATGTGTTGGTAAATGTTAGGGAAAAGAGAAAAAAGATCCCATTGTAAATACATATAAATAATTCTCTATATTTTGAATTGGGGGTGAGGTTAGAGTGAGAAAAGGCTTAGCCTGTATGGTACCAGTGTGAAAAGACCTGCAGTAGGAATACTCATGACACTTGGGACAGCAGGCAGGTCACTGCATAGTGAGGGCAAGGACAGCAGGGGAGAAAGTGGGGTGCTAGTTCTGCCCAGAAAAGCGCATGGGGCTTTGTGAAGACTTGGAGCTGAACCAGTCCCACACCCAATGGATTGTTTTGGGTTTGAGACAAGGTCTCTGTATATCCTTGGCTAGCCTGGAACTCAGAGATCCACCTGCTTCTGCCTCCAGAATGCTGGGATTAAAGGTATGCACACCTAGTTCTAAGTAAATTTTAGTTAAAATAATAATAGTAAAAAAAAAATGTGTACTTGGTGGCTGGAGAGATGGCTCGGTGGTTGAGAGCACTGACTGCTTCCAGAGCACCAGGTTAGTTTCTTAGCACCCACAGGTTGGCTCACGACTGTGTAACTTTAATTTCCAGAGATCTGATGCCCTCTTTTAGTCTCTGAGGGCATCAGGCACACATGGTGCACAGGTATAAATGTAAGCAAAACACTCAGACACATAAAATATTAAGTATTAAAAGGCAAATCAAAAGCCCGTGAGCTTGGTAGAGTGATGGAAAAATTCCAAGATGAAGGACATGGTCTTCTGTGTGCAGTGTGCAGTGCGCAGCCAGGGCAGTCAGACCTGAGGACTGATGTGATGGGAGACCCTTCTGTGCAGCATCAGTGGAACTGACAGTGTCTGAGTGATGGGGAACCCTTCTGTGAGGCATAGGTGGAGAAGTGGTAGGTGAGAGAGGAAGCAAATTGGGGTGGCTTAAAAATTAAGGACTGAGTGCCAGCTAGGCTGTCGGTGGAAGAGGGAGGCTGGCTTGAGCCACAGGAGTTTGAGGCCAGCCTGGACAACATAGGGAGACTGTGTGTGACCCAAATGAGCCAAGACCATTTAAGAAAGCAGGACAGGAACCTCAGTGAAGGCCTAGTTGAATGTGTCTCTGTATACACACACATAGACAGGTTGCCAGGGCACTTGCTGCTCTTCTTGGGGGCCTGGGCTTGGTTTCCAGCACTCATATCACACACCTCCTATAACTGTACTTCAGGGGACCTGATGCCCTCTTCTGGCCTCCATGAGTACCTGTACATGCAAGGTGCATACACCTTGACTTATAGGCACACACACACATATGCATAACTAAAACTAAATACAAATTAAAAAAATAAGCCAGGCCTATTGTTGTTTGCCTTTAATACCAGCACTTGAGAGATAGGAGGATCTCTGAATTTGAGACCAGCCTGATCTAAGTGAGTTCTAGGACAGCCAGGACTATTATACAGAGATATCCTGTCTCACAAAACAGAAGTAAATTAGTAAAAAGGCCATTATGCTGTTCTGCTGCCTGGTTAGGCTGATGCAGATTTGTGCTCTCCCTAGCAATCTTTTAGGGGTACCCCAAACAATAACCTGATACATGGATGATGTGGTATTTCCTTGCCTATAGCATGCCATAAGGTAGCTCAGGTTTCTGGGAAGTTTGGGTTAAAAAAAAAAAAACTGCACCCAGTGGATGGGGGTGCAACTAGAGAGCTGGCTCAGTAGTTAAGAGTGCGGGGTACTCTTCCAGAGGTCACAGGATCTGAGCCAACATGACAGCTCATAATCACCTGCAATTTCCAGTTCTGGGGGAAACTGGAAGACACTCTTCTGACCTCTGCTGGCACCAGGCATGCACATAGTTCACACATACATGCAGGCAAACATGTATACACATAAAGTACATAAATCTAAAAAATAAAAGCTTTTAACTTAGAATTTTTAAAGAACTTCTTAATGTGAGCAAATCCCATTCTGTAATAAGAGCAGAGAAAATAAAAATGGCGTGCAGGTCGAGGCGAGACGGTTCAAGTGTCTGCAGACTTGCTGTTTTCCACATCCTAGTAGTTGTATTCTGTCCATAAGCCATGAGCAGTCTGAGCCGAGGAGAGGCTTCGGCCTGCTGCCCCATCAGGGACCAGAGCGGCAGTGCTTAAGTAGCCCACGGTCTTCAGAATGGCGGCTGTACTTGTGTGACGTTGGGCAAATCTCTTGGTTCTCTTGAGTCTGTTTTGTGTGTAAGCGGGAATGTCTGACAATGGAGTGCGCTGATGACCTTGCTGTGTGGAGAGGGAGGCCAAGCGTCAGCTCATAGACTTGCTCATTAAGTCACATTATGATGTTATTAGATGATGATGATGCAGATTGGTTTCTGTGGAGGTGGAGGCGGAACAGGAAGTAGTGAGTTCCAGAGCTGCCTGGGCTGCGTAGCAAGTCGGAGTCAAGCCCACATTGCGGGCTGTGGTGGCGCAAGCCTTTAACCCCAGCACCCTGGTGGCAAAGGCAAGCAGCAGATCTCTTGAGTTGGAGGATGGCCAGGGCTACACAGAAAGACCCTGTCTCGGAAAAAAAAGAAAGAAACAAAGATGAGATCCATCTTAAAAATGCAAAAACCATAGCAAAGCCCCAACAGACCAAAACTAAACAAACAGATGGGGGTGGGCGCTGTAGCTCTGGATGGGAAAGTGACCTGAGACCTACCTTGTCACCCAAGGCTCCTCTAGAGCCTGAGTCTCTTATTTTCTATGATTTTTTTTGCTTGTTTTGTTCTTTGAGACCAAGGTTTCTCTGTGTAGCCCTGGCTGTCCTGGAACTCACTCTGTAGACCAGGCTGGCCTTGAAGTCATAGATCCACCTGCCTCTGCCTCCCAAGTGCTATAAAGGCGTGCGCCTCCACTCACTGCCTGGCATCGTATGATTCTTTATAGTCAGTGTATAACAATGAATTAATTTTGTCGCAACATTGCGGTGCGTCGGGATCGTTGAGCGTTTCTCACATTCACTCCTTCTCAAGTTTACCCCAGGCTGCTTTCTTAGCTCCTGTCTCTCAAACCTTTCTCTCCTTTGCCAGCTCTAGCCCAAACCTAACTGCTTTGGGTTTTAATTGCAGCTCCTCCACCCCCACCGCCCATGACCCGAAATGGTGCCAGGGATGCCCCCCCTCCGCCCCCACCTTACCGGATGCACGGGTCAGAGCCACCAAGCAGAGGAAAGCCCCCACCTCCGCCCTCAAGGACACCGGCTGGGCCACCCCCTCCTCCACCACCACCCTTGCGGAATGGTCATAGAGATTCCATCACCACTGTCCGCTCCTTCTTGGGTAAGTCCTTAGTGGTTTTGTCTACTAGTTCTGGTGGTGACTTCGCTGACTCCTGTGCCTTAGCCCCCAGCTTGCCTGTGGAGAGGGAGAATGCCCAGAGCAGTAGCCTTCATTCACTGCAGGTCCTCTCCTGACTTTTACTCTGAGTTCTGCTCCCAGTCCATTGATGTCTTTTTCCTTACATGAACAGATTGAAGTCAAACCATCAGGGATCATGCTAATTCGAAAGCTACTCTCAAGTCCCCACAAGGATCTCTGGCTAGGCTTTCTGTCAGACATGATCCTCTTTACTCTTATATATATCTGTCCAAGGAGGGAATGCTGGTTACTTAAATTCAGGAGGCTCGGGACAAAGCTTCATGCTACAGCACAGCTCTACTGTGTGCAAGGTCCTGTGTTCACTACAGAAACAGCACAAAAAGCTAAAGAGGCTTAGCTTACGGAGGTGCTTGGTTTGAGCCCCAGCACTACAAAAGCAAAATATACAGAGGCCAGTGAGGAGCCTTGAGTTTTTTAGGAAGTCATTTCGTCTCTTTGGAGCCCACTTTCACTCTCTACAGAGCCGGGAAATGCCTGAGTAAGCAGCCAGCCGGTCACCTTTCCAAGTTATAACGTGAGGACTCTACTTAAGGGAGTTCACCTCATGAGTTCGGCACTTCACGGTCTGGAATGGAGCCACAAGAGATGTCCAGACGTGTTGTCAGGCCTCTGTTGAAGACTTGTAGAACAGACCTTGAGGTTTCCTGTGACACTGTAGGATCTTTAATGGGTCCTCCATTGCTACCCCCAACACATTCTAGTCTGTTTTTAACAGGCACACTGGGGTATTGCTTTGAATATACATCCATATTGCATCTTTAAAATGTAGTAGGGCATGGTGGCACATGTCTGTAATTCCAGCACACCGGGTTAGGATTCAAGAGAATCCTAAATTCAAAACTAGCCTGTACTACATAGCAATACCCTATCTAAACAAACAAACAAAAAGGAAGCTTTGAAACAAAAAAGGAACTCTGGAAGTTTGAACAAGCGATATCCATAAGACATTTGAATCTTGTGAAGGCTCCTAGAACGCAGTGGGGCTGACACGGCTGTGTGAAATGTATTGCAGAGCAATATAGGGTAGCATTGGTTGAAAGAAAACTTCCCGGTTGAATCTCACCAGCTAGAGAGACATATTCCCATTTGCAGCTAATGACTACCACCTTGTAAGCCCACATTCTTTCTAGAACAAAGTGATACTTCTTTCTGCCAGCACGCACACATCAGCCCCTTTCCGATGGTGTGTGATTTTGGGTGGAAAGATTCGACGAATCAGCTTAAAACGCCTTTAAACTAGGAGTTTTAAAAGGGCTGGTGCTAGCTCTGGTCATGGTGGTGCACACCTTAATCCCAGTACTCGGGAGGCAGAGGCAAAGCTGAGCTCTCCGAGTTTGAGGCCAGCTTGGTCTGCACAGTTCCAGACTAACCAGGTCTACAAAGTGAGACCCTATCTTAAAAAAACAAACATAAATAAAACTCAACAACAATAATAAATTGTCTTAGTTTGGGTTACTATTGCTGTGATGAAACATCATGACCAAAAAACAAGTTGGGGAGGAAAGGGCTTATTTGGCTTATACTTCCATATCGCTGTTCATCATTGAAGGAATTCAGGACAGAACGCCAGGGTAGGAACCTGGCGGCAGGAGCTGATGCAGAGGCCATGGAGGGGTGCTGTTTACTGACTTGCTCCCCTTGACTTGCTCAGCCTGTTTTCTCAGAGAACCCAGGACCACCCGCCCAAGGATGGCATCACCCACAGTGGACTGAGCTCTTCGCCACCACTAATTAAGAAAATACCTAGGGCTGGAGACATGGCTCAGTGGTTAAGAGCATTGACTGCTCTTCCAGAGGTCCTGAGTTCAATTCCCAGCAACCACAAATTGTTAAACCGGGCAGTGGTGATGCACGCCTTTAATCCCAGCACTTGGAAGGCAGAGGCAGGCGGATTTCTGAGTTCAAGGCCAGCCTGGTCTACAGAGTAAGTTGCAGGACAGCCAGGGGTGCACAGAGAAACCCTGTCTCCAAAAAAAAAAAAGTCTTTTCTCTGTATATATGTATGTGTTCGTGTGTGTATGTATGCATGTGTGTGTGTGGGTGGGTGTATGGAGGCCAGAGGTCACCATTATGTGACTTCCTAAGTTATTCTCTCTCCACCATACTTTTCTGGGACAAGTTCCCTCACTGACCCTGTAGCTCCACAGTTTGCCTGCCAGCTGGCCAGCAAGTCCCAGTGGTCCTTTTCTCTGCCTCCACATCCTGGGTTACAGGCTCCTGTCACCATCCCCAGCCTGGTACTGTGGACCCAAACTGAAGTTCTTATACCTGTGTGGCAAGCACTTCATTGACTTCCACCTTCCCAGGCCCCAGATTAGACGCACCCAGGCAATGCTTTTGCTGGCGTGGGATCTTCAGTTTGGTGGGTAGGACAGGCTCTCCATTTAGCAGGACCCACAGGAGAGTAGTAAATAGGGAGGGTCCTAAGAGGTCAAAAGTCTGTGGGAGGGGTGACTTAATAACTCTGTTCTTTTCACAGATGACTTTGAGTCCAAGTATTCCTTCCATCCAGTGGAGGACTTCCCTGCTCCAGAAGAGTATAAGCATCTTCAAAGAGTATACCCCAGCAAAACACACCGAGGTGCGAGGCTAGTGAAGAAAGCTTCCATGAGTGTATGCAGCATGGCTTGTGTGTTCTCTGAGGTCAAATGTGCTTCTACACATGCAGATGTCAGTGGGGGTTCTCTCCTTCCACCAAGTGAACCCTGGGGACTAAACCCAGCAGACACCTACCTACCAAGCCATCTCTCCACCCTAGTCTCCCAGCTTTAAAAACTAACTTCAAGAGCCTGTCTTGGGGGCTGGAGAGATGGCTCAGCAGTTTCGAGCACCAGCTGATCTTTCAGTGATCCTGAGTTCAATTCCCATCACACACATGGTGGCTCACAACCATCTTTATTTAGTCTCATGGGATCAGATGACCTCTTCTGGTATACAGATAGAAGATTAAAACATTCACATACATTAAAAACATAAATCTTGCAGAGCAGTGGTGGTGCACGCCTTTAATCCCAGTACTTGGGAGGCAGAGGCAGGTGGATTTCTGAGTTCGAGGCTAGCCTGGTCTACAGGTTGAGTTCCAGGACAGCCAGGGCTACACAGAGAAACACTGTCTCCAAAAAAAAAAAAAAGCAAACCCATAAATCTTAAAAAAAAAAAAAGGCTGTCTCATTTCAGAAATGTTATTTAGTCTGGCATGTGCACTGAATATGTATATTTTTTGTGTTTTCTCCTCCAGCTGCCCGTGGAGCCCCACCTCTGCCACCCATTCTCAGGTGAAGCCTGGCGTGGTCCTGCTCCTCAGGAAAAGGATGGACCTCCTCTTCTCAGATGGTCCCCCAACCCCTAACACCTGCATGAGAGCTCCTACAGTGTTTCTCCAGTGCAACCAACCCTAGACTCCGAGCATCCTCCCAGCCCAGCTCCGCCTATGCATCTCCTCTCTGGACATGGGGATTGGACTCTTTCTACTGGCAGTAGGGTCTATGCCCGTAGCCACCTTCTTCCAGCGAGCCCTGCTAGCCAGAGGAGGAGAAAGCTTCCATGTCTCCTGCTTTCTTCCAGAGAAAGGTGCCTTGTTATGGTGAATGGACTCACATTGGGCAGGGTAGAAGATGTAACCCCTGTCTCTGTCATTCACCGAGGGCGAAAGTGTGATGTGTGCATTATAGACCATGGTTTAGGACGTTGGTGTGGCCAGGACTTCTGAGGAGAGGATAGTCCATGACGCAGGGAGGGGATTTGCAGAGAAGTGATCTGTTTTAAAGGTCGGGTTACAGAAAGGACAAGGAAGTGGGTCTTCTTCATTTTTAAGAGTGTTTTGGTTTTGTTCTCATCCCTCTTCCCCCATCCCAAGCGATGAGTTGTACATACACACTAAGTACTAATCAGTTAACTAAACAATAAAAGGGCATGAAGTAAAGGAAGACCATTTCAGAGCTAGTTAGCTCTGTGCAGCTAAGGGCCAGGGCTGTCTGAGCTCTGGGGCCTCCTGCCCCTTCCCTGGGGTGCTAGGCTCAAGGGTGTCCTTTCCCGATCCCACAAGAGAAGAGTCACTCTTTGTTGAGGGCATTGTCCAGTCCCAAGTCACAAACCCACCCTACAGACTTCTTATAAGACATGAAAAGATAGGGCCTTAACTACAACCTCCAGCCCTTGGGGAGTGCTCCAGGGAGACTAAGAAGGGAATCAGGAAGCACTCGCTTCATGGGAGTGTCTGGCTCTTCAAGGCCAGTAAGGTCTTGACAGCCTGCTCTTATAGAGAATCTCACACCCATCAGACAGCAGGCACTTCCTGTTTTCTCTGCCACCCATACCTTACTGAGACTGCAGGAGTTAAGGCCATAGAGTGGAAAGGGAAGCTTCAGGGGGGAAATAGAGAGTCCTCTAAAGCAAGAAGCACAAAGATGTAGGGAAGCATGCCGCCATCCAGGAGGCAGGTCTTCCCTGGCGGCCAGCAATACATTCTTTCTTTGTCTTCCAAGTTGTAGGTGAACAGCATAGGAAATGGATCTTCCAACTGAAGCTGGTCTGTGGGCCAGGGAGTGTCTCTTCTCCAACAGCAGTGTGGGACACCTGGACTCCACACCCAGAGAAGCTGGTTTCCTACAGTCCTTGACCTGGGCACAAGCTGCTCAAATCTTGCATGGGAGACCAGGCTGTTCTTTGAGTTGGATAGGGGAAGCTAGTGAAAAACTTCCAGATACACCACGGGCTTAAACTGTCATAGGGACCTTTCTTTCTTTTCCTTATTTTTATTCTTACTCTTTTTTTTTTTTCTTCTTCCCCTGAGACAGGGTTTCTCTGTGCATTCCTGGCTGTCCTGGAACTTAGACCAGGCTGGCCTCAAACTCAAGAGATCCCTCTGCCTCTGCCTCCCAGGTGCTGGGACTAAAGGTGTGTGCCACCACACCTGGCTCATAGGGACCTTTCTAATCTAGTGGAACATAGGCTGAGGATCTGTGTGTAATGCCAGGTCAAACCCAAATCTTCCAGGACTGGTGAAGGTGGACCTAACTTGGTTTATTTATTTATTGAGTGTTACCCATTGCCAGCTCCTGGACCACTTGGACTCTTGGGACAGGCAGTGGTTAGATATCACCGGTCTTTTAATTGTTCACTATTTATCCTTCTTTTCAAATCTGTTAGCAGTTACACTCCCAGCATCCTAAAGTGAACAGAGCTAAGAGAGGGAGAAGAGCTGACCCTTCGAGAGTTCCAGGGTAGATGCTAATTGTTGAACTTGACTGTGAAGACTTCCCATTTGTTGTTGAATGGGAGCTGATGCCTTTTGTACAATGTTATCAAAGTGTGAAAATTTTCCCTTACTGAAACATAGACCATCAAAAATATATACTCGTGTGTACTTATGTGTGTGTGTATATATATATATGTATGTATGTATACACACACACATATATATTTGTATACACACATACATCTACTCACAAATAAAGCCGAACCCCAGCTTTTTGCTGGGGCTGATGGTTTCTTCCTCGACTTGACCTGCTGCCCTTTCTATTCTCCAGATTCAGACTGTGTCGTGTGGGTATTGATATTTTTTGTTGTCTTTGCCTGGTGGAACAACCACCAGAAAAAAGCCTGGGTTTAGATCTAAGTGAGTGAGTTTGCTCCTCCAGTTGACGGATCATGTTGATGACACAACACCTAACTTAAATGTCTTTGCCTTATTCATCATTTGGTCCTGCTGTTAATAACAAATTTATTATCATGTATATTTGCTATTGGAGATGGGAATGTGATCCTCAAAATTATTGGTCTATTTTGTATGTTGTACACAGCTTGTATCACAGGTTTAAGGTGGGCGGGCTGTGAGAACCCTGACAATTTCCCCCTTTAAACTGTTCCTTTTTGTCCTCTTGGGAATGTCGTCTCTTCAGTGGAAGATTGGGTGGTCTCATGTTGAGGCTATTACTTAGTCCTTTTAATTCCTTGTCCCCTCCCAAAGAGGAGAGACATTGCCCAGCTAGGCAACCAGAAGCTTTGCCGCAGCTCTCTTGGTATTTCTCCCTAAAGGGAAGCGCTTGATAGCTGTTTCTTACTGCCCTGCCTGAAGGCGGGCAGTGGTTCTGATTTTCAAGTGAGCTCCTCTTCCCCTTTCTCTAGTCACCAAACCTGGACCAAAGTACTTCATATTCCAGGTGTGGTTTCCTCTCTCCTGGGATCTGCTGCAACTGCAGAGCCCTGCCCTTTTCACAGCCTCGGCCACTTGTGTGAGCCGCTAGGGCCATCCCAGCTGATGGACGTGAGGCGGTCCTCACCAGGAATTCATCCCTGCCCCCTTTCCTAGTGACTACAAAGAAACTAGTCACTAGCCATTGCCCTGGGGGAATCCCCTCACCCAGTGGCTTCCCCTCTCCCGGACTTACCTCCAGGGAGAGGTGAGGGGGCGGGGATAACTGTAAATAGACTTGCTGCAGAGCAACTCAGGGTTGGGGTATGTTTTAATTCTCCTGATCACTTGAAAAATAATCTGTAGGCTGAATGCTTCTGGAATGTGGGAGAAATGTGACTCCAGGTCCTTCGTTCTCTGAGGCTCTGGGGGTGGAGTGTAGGGCGGCAGAGGCCCTTTGATAGCACGACTTTTCTGTCTGTCCTTCTGGAAACCCAACCTGCCATCAGCCGCCAATCAGATTCTTCACATTCCAGGTGTAAGCTTTCCTTTCCCTGTGACTCTCTGTCCCTAGCCACGCGGGTCAGGGGAACTCTGTTAAACCACCCAAATTTAGGGAATGAGAGGGAAGAGAGGAGGCCATTATAATTCTGCCTTCAAGACTCATTTCTTGAAAACAAGATAGAAAAAGAAAAAAGATATCCACCGTCCATCACAAGCAAAAAGCAAACAAACAAACAAAAACCCAACAGCAACCGTTTAGCTGAAGGAAGGGTCTGGTTCCACTCCATCCCGTGTCCATTGTGCCTTTACTTGTGTTAGATCTCCGTGCTTTCTTCCTCCCCTTTATGACGTCATTAATTAAAACCTTCCTTGATAAGCGCTGTTTTCTTTCTGCCCTTGTTTCTTACAGCCTGGTGGGTTTCTTCTCTGATTGTCTGACTCGCCTGGTGGCAGAGGGTCTTAGCGCGTGCACCCTCCTACCACCACCTTTATTTTCTCCTTGTTCTAACTCTTTCTCCTTTCCCACAGTTTCCAGCCTGGAAGTAACAGTCAACACTGAGTAAGCGACCAGAGTGCTCTGTGTGTGTGTGTGTGTGTGTGTGTGTGTGAGTTCCTTTAAAAAATAATTTATTGTGTGATTTATTTTGGAGTTTTTGTTCATGTTAACAGTGCTGCTCCACAATAGCACGGATCCCTGCACCTCACCCCACCCCCGGCATAAAATGTATGATCTGGTCTCAGGGTGGATTCCTTGGTACGTTTCTTTCTGTGGAGTTTCATTAAACCTTAAAAGGAAAAAAAAAGCAAACAAAAAGGAAACCTCTGTGTATTTTTGTTATGAGCAATACTGTTTCAAGTGATGGCAGGGAGAGAGGAGGAAACCCATTGTCTCCTCTTCTGGGCAAGTGTGGCAGCTTGATTTCAGGCTCCCGTAAGAAAGGACATGAGAATGTGTGGGGCAGAAGCACCTGCTGCTTTCTAGGGGCTTTCTGCCTGTGCGTTTTAAGAATCACTATTTTGGCCTGGCTGACCAGTGGTTCTGTTTTATATTTACTGCTTAATTCCCCATTGCCTTTCTCCTGGAGCCCTGGAGGCTCCTTTCCGTGGGTTCTGTTCTTGGCGACCCCTTAGACTCTGTCTTCCTGTGCCTGTACTTTGAGGCGGAGTCTCACCCAGACAGTGGAAGAAAAGGCGAGGACACAGCCCTCATCTTGTGAATCTCTGCATAGTCCTGCTGACCTGGTACTCACCGTGTAGATCAGGCTAGCTTTGAACTCAAAGATTCTCTTGCTTCTTCCGGTGCTGGGATCAGAGGTGTGCACCACCATATCTTCCGGTGCTGGGATCAGAGGTGTGCACCACCATATCTTCACTGCCTTTTCAGCTGAAGTCTTCGCTGGTTTTCTTGAGCTTCGACTTTAGGTGTTAAAATTCAACCAGGCCTCTTTGTTCCTGTGTTTGCTGCTGACGGTAACT
Source organism: Tokudaia tokunoshimensis (assembly GCA_036184795.1). Classification (NCBI taxonomy): domain Eukaryota; kingdom Metazoa; phylum Chordata; class Mammalia; order Rodentia; family Muridae; genus Tokudaia; species Tokudaia tokunoshimensis. The sequence goes on along the minus strand of BTHU01000010.1, from coordinate 23,043,697 downwards.
GCAGCAGAGTCCACTGAATTTGACTTGCACTTTCACTGATAGCAGACCGGCCAGTTTCTTCCCTCTAGGTTTATAGTGTGTGTGTGTGTGTGTGTGTGTGTGTGTGTGTGTGTGTGTGTGTGTGTGTATCTCTTGGAATCTAGGTTGATATAATGGGTGTGTGTGTGTGTGAGTGTATTGCTCTCAGGGAATCTATATTAGAATAACCTGCCGGGGAAGGTTACTACCAGAGTGGCTGAATTTCTGATTATTTGACCTATTATTGTTATTAATACCAATAATAAACTATTTATCGATTTCATTGTTCTTTCTGACTTAATAGCCTGCATTATGGCACTTGCTTAAATGACCTTCAACTTCCAGCCCTGTAAATTGTCTCACTCGGATAGTATCGTTGGTCCATGCGTGTACCTTTGCACATGCTCAGAAAGATGCCGGACAGGTCTTTCCAGTGTGACTTGCTTCCTGCTCGGTGACCTTGTGTGAGTTAAGTGATAAGAGCTCAGCTTGCTCACTGCAGCAGGCACGGCTGTGCGCGCTGCGAATGTGTCACAAGTATTTCCTGGCCCAGACCATGAAACTGCCTTCCTCTTCCTTGTCAATACTCTGTTGATGGAAAAATGCCAATCAGGATCATGACCACACCAGAGAAGAATTACAAGAAGGGTTTCACTTGTGACACCACCGACGCCCAGCCTGATCTGTTTTTGCACATAATTAAATTTATTCTTCTATGTTTATGGCTTTGAGATTTAGAGGACTATATATGTGCTTTACAACCATAAACATCATTCCTGCATATGGTGACCATGAGCCCGACAGAATGTCCTTTTCATCCTTTCCTTTGGCAAGCATTGGGCATGGACTTTACAGCAGGAATCTACACACGAAGATGACTGAGACCTGGTCGTCGCCTCCAAAGCCCATAGTCTAGTAGATCTAGTCATCAGGAGGAAGCTATGCAGGGTATTGAAAGACTTTAATAGGGGCTGACCAGGAAGGAAAGTAACACATTCCAGCCAGGAACCTGAGTACAAAGGTACTGAGATGAACTGATGTGTGTATGAGGTTACTGGAGGAGAAGCCTCCAGCCAATAACCTTCGGTCCCAACCTTCTGTCTGCACAGTCTTCATTTCCTCTTGCAAACTTCTCTTGAGATGGCGCTTTGTTTTTTTGGTTTTTGGGGGGTTTTTTTTGTTTTGTTTTTTTAAACCTGGTGAATGCATTCTTAGGCTGCAATATGCACATTAAATACAGCTTCTCTGCTCCCTCCCCTATAACTCAGGTAGCTCCTAAACTGACCGGGCATGTGTTGCTATTTCCGACGGTGTGGGCAGGTTTTAGGTCCTCAAGTTACAAAGGTGTGAGCCATGGAGGTGCTCTCCGGTTCCACTGCCCTGGTAGAAACAGCATCCAAGCTGAAAATCTCCCTTCCATGCGTGGTATTTTCTCCTGTTCACGGCAGCTTGTTTTCTTTCTGGAGTTCTTCGCTGCTAGAAAACCTTCACAGAATGCACCCTTTCACCATCTTGACCTGTTTAGAACCCAACTCTATTTAATCCCTCCATAATTAAGTAGTCAAGAGTTTAGTTTTCTGTCAGACTTTAAAATGCAAATATCAGCTCTTCCAACTAGTTATAAAAGCTTCCTTGGGTGCTTATAAAGAATTAAGATGATAGAGGTAAAATACCGAGCTCAGCCCTACACACTTAAGGACTCATTGGCTCTTACAGCTATTTGAAATAAGAGTTAACTGGTGATTGTGCTGTTAGTCTCCTATTCCTAGCTTTGTGTCTATTTTATTTGGTATTGGAGAATAAAAGATATATTTTATAGTCAGGTGTGATGGTGCACACCTTTAATGCCTGCACTTGGGAGGCAGATCCAGACAGATCTCTGAGTTTGAGGCCCGCCTAATCAACATAGTTACAGGACAGCAAGAGCTACAAAAAAAAAAAAGGCTCAAAAAAGAAAACAATAACAAACAAAAAAAAAAAACAAAAACAAAATCCCATAAACTTTACCATTACCTAGAATTGGGTTCTGGTCGTTAAAAGAACCCAAAGTGGGTTATTAACCTTGGAGCCTGGCCTGCCTGCAAATGATTGCTCTAATTTACATTTTTCATTAAATGCTCAGCTTGCGTCTCTAATAACTGTCTTCCCTGGCTCTGAAACCCTAGTGCTTGGCCATAAAAGATTTTCAAATTAAAGAGACATAATTTTATTCCCTACGATGTATAGATTACATCTATACATTCCAAGTGTTAAGAAGGCACTTGGAATGTATTACCTTGAAATTGTACGATTGATGTTGGACTTGTTTCTCACTTCTCAAGCATAAGTCAACAAATAGTGAGATGATGTCAGTTTGCTTATATAGGTCTAGAACATGCCCCCTAAAAACCCTGGTTCAGGTCATCAGCTCCTCTCCACAGAGAACTCTGTGACCTTACACATTCATTTGCTTCATGCCATATAGGACCGCCCCCAAAGTGTAGGCCTTGTTAGTAGTCCTCTTAAAATCTAACCCACCAGAATAATGAAAAGAGGTACGTTTGGCAGAGAAGAGGAGCAAAGATAGCCCAGTAGAATGAGAACATTAGGCAACGCGGGGAACAAAGATACCCCAATAGAAATAAAAATGCGGAAGTAGGTGTGCTTGGAGGCAAAAAACTACACTTCCCACCAGGCCTTGCGGCGTGGCGTTCTCGCAAGCGCGCGTCTTTCCTCGGAGGTCTCGGGCGAGTGGGTGTGACTTCGTGCTGGGCTCTGAGACCTGGGGCTGTCCTATTGGCTGCTGGCCGTCACCGGCGAAGGCGTGGTGATGAGTGACAACTAATCAGAAGCCTAGCTGGACTTTGGCGGGAGACGAGAAGGCTGCGGTAGTGCGGATTTGGCGCGAGCTGACTTTGCAGCAGCTGTGGATCTTGTGGCGGGAGAGCCCTTGCGGTTGTGATCAAGACACGAGGAGTGTGCACTGAGCGACACAGCCTTGAAGAGTGAAGAACTCCTTAAGGTCTGGTGCCCAGAGAGTTGAGGCTGGTCCGAGCAAGGCCGGTGGAGAGCGGAAATCGCCTGAGGTCTGAGGCTGGGTCAGGGAGGGGGTTGTGAGCTCTGGAAGTGGTTCGAGCACGGAGTGTTGGGAAGGAGCAGAAAACTGCTGGGAGGAAACGGTGTAGGGTGGGGCTGAGAGCTTTGTGGAGCGCTGGCTAGTTGTGAGCAGAGGACGGAGCTGCACGTGGACTTGGGAGAGCCTAAATGTGACGAAGGTACTAAAGGTATGGTAGAAATCACTGGAGATGAACTCTGGCATCGCTCAAGGGGTAAGAACTTGGGTTCTGGTCCCAAGATACCCAGGGTGATAGCCGTGTGCTTCTGTGACTATCTCTTTAAGAGAGGACTAATAGTTTCTACCTCTGACTTATGGTAAGACTGTAGTGTGTATTATGTGTATAACGGAATGTTACACGTACTAGGCAGACAGACGTTACCCTTTATTACATAGATTTGCATGGGAAGCCGAACTAAATGTTAAATACTATATTAACATGATATATGGAGTGCTGGTCCCCAATATAAATAAACTCTGTGCTTTTCTCTTTGCTTTCCTGTCTCCCTTTGTATCCAGTTGTGTGGCCATCATGCCTCAAACCCGATCCCAGACACAAGCTACCATCGGCTTTCCGAAAAAGAAGCTATCTAAGACCCTGAACAAAACAAACTCCCGGGACAGTGAAGTAAAGCTTAGAAATGTTCAACCTGTCCCCACCACTCCATGTGCGGACATAAAAGTTCTGCCTCTCAGCCCCCGAAAACGTTTGGGTAAGCTTTCCACTCCGTGAGTGTGACTTTGCGACCGAGTTCTCAGCCTTTCTTGCCTTGATGCTGAAGACGCCTGGCTCTTAAAACCGGAGCCGCATTTTGCTTTCCTAATGGCGGCCAAGTGTGTACCGAGCTTCACAGTTAAGCTAGCTGTACACTAATAGAGACCATTTGCTGAGGTTTGGTCTTCATTTCCTTAGTTTTGTCCTTTAAATTTTCCTTGAAGTTATAGTGTTGTGAAATTTGCCTACATACTTGGGAGATTAAGAAGAAACAAATAGGGGGCTGGAGAGATGACTCAGAGGCTAAGAGCACTGACTGCTCTTCCAGAGTTCAAATCCCAACAACCACACGGTGGCTCACAACCATCTATAATGAGATCTGATGCCCTCTTCTAGTGTGTCTGAAGACAGCTACAGTGTACTTAGATATAATAAATAAATCTTTAAAAGAAAGAAACAAATAATCCGGGAGGTGGTAAGCATGCTCTCAGGAGGTAGAGAGAGGCAGGTGGATCTTCTGAGTTTGGGGCCAACCTGGTCCACAGAATGGGCTTCAGGACAGCCTGGGTTACAAAGAGAACCCCTGTCTTGAGAAAGAAAAAACAATTAGATGAGATTCTTAATTTTTTTTAATTTTTGTTTCCAAATAGTACTTAACAATCATTTCTGTTTTTAGGCGTGTTTGGGTTTTTTTGTCTGTTTGTTTGTTTTGTTTTGTTTGAGAAATTATCTCTAACTCAGACTTTTCTGGAACTCACTTTGTAGCCTGGGATTGCCTCAAACTCAAGGTCCTTCTCGCACTGCCATGCATACTGTGTGTGGTGATGCTGCAGCCGCCGGGTGTTAGGGGTTGAACCCAAGACCTTCTGTGTGCTAGGAAGTGCTGCACCTTTACCTCTGCATGCCCGGCTAAGAGCTTTTGTGCTGTTGTTATCGTAGATACTCCTCGGCGTGTACAGAGGGCACAGTTGTGAGTGGGGGGTGATTTGGCCATATCTGAATATTAGGAGGGGGTGGTCTTAGAACATGAGTGAAAGCTAACAAGCCCACCGGGCATCCAGCGGTGCACACAAACAGCTTCCTAGAGAGGGAACTTATTTATCCCGAGAGGTCAGTAGCGCCCAGGTTGATGGGTCCTATTTTTAAAACAACCTTACAATTTCACCCCTCGAGAACTCATTAGGTTTCTACCAAACGATAAAATTCAGGGGTGCCATCTGGTGGCCACATTTGCTCCTTGGTGAGAAGTTTCTTTGGTGGTTCTGACTCAGGTAGAAAATTCCCCTCTTGCCGGTGATGGTGGCTTACACCTTCAATCCTAGCACTTGGGAGGCAGAGGCAAGCAAACCTTTTGTGAGTTCAGGGGCAGCCTGGATTTCCAGACCAGCCAGGGCTACAGGGAGAGATCCTGTCTCAACAAAGAAAGACAGTCACCTCTTTCTGAATGTGGGAGACGTCTTTGTGGTTCTCTTTCTGGCCCTCCACTGTGAAGGACAGACTGTTTTAGTTGACTGACAGACAGCATTGCTGTGAGTGAGCACTTTCTGCTTCATGTTTCAGGCGATGACAACCTGTGCAACACCCCTCGTTTATCTCCCTGTTCTCCGCCAAAGCTGGGCAAGAAAGAAAACGGCCCCCCTCGCTCGCATACACGGAAGGGGTGCAGATTAGTATTCGATGACGAGCCAACAGTTAAGGCTTCCACCCAAAAAGAACAAGACAGAGTTCCCCAATACCAGATACTTTCCTCCACTCAAAGAGGTCCAGAGAGCGAAACAAATCCTGAGCAGAAATGTCCACCTGAGAAGGAATCTCCCTGTATAAGACTGTTCAAGCAAGAAGGTGAGTCCTTACGTGGTAGAGTAGCCATCAGGAACCGTGCTGGTGGATCTGAATGAAACCTGGTCACCTTTGGCTATGTCTTAATTGACCTTTTATGTCTGGCACAGGCACTTGCTATCAGCAAGCAAAGCTTGTCCTGAATACAGCTGTCCCGGATCGGCTGCCTGCCAGAGAGCGGGAGATGGGCGTCATCAGGGACTTCCTGAAGGAACACATCTGTGGGAAAAAAGCTGGCAGTCTCTACCTTTCTGGCGCTCCTGGAACTGGAAAAACTGCCTGTTTAAGCCGGATTCTGCAAGACTTCAAGGTATACCAAGAATCTGAATTATGGATACTTTTGCTGAAACAATATATCTGTGTGTGCGGCGTGTGCTGTACACACACATACACACACTCACATTGGTGTTGTGCTTGCATGTATATTTGTGTGAGGATGTTGGATCCCCCTGGAACTAGAGTTCTAGGCAGTTGTGCCCTGCAATATCGGTGCTGGGAATTGAACCTGAGTCCTTTGGAAAAGCAGCCACCACTGAGCTATCTTTCCAGCCCCAACAGTTGACTCTTAAGGGTTAAGGAAGAATAGATGGTTAGGAGATTGAATGCTTTCTAAAAATAAGAAATTTTGTTATTTCAGGGTATAAGTCTTTCCAAAGAAATTAGAACTTCGTTCTTGTATTCTATTTGCTCTGAGATCTGGTCAGGTTTGAGGAATTGTTGTCTGAAGACGACATAACTCCCATGTTTGCATTTTTTTTTTAAACATAGAAGGAAGTAAAAGGCTTTAAAACCATCCTGCTGAACTGCATGTCCCTGAGGAGTGCCCAGGCTGTGTTCCCAGCTATTGCTCAGGAGATTGGTCGGGAGGAACTATGCAGACCAGCTGGGAAGGACTTGATGAGAAAACTGGAAAAGCACTTGACGGCCGAGAAGGGCCCCATGATGTGAGTGTTTCTCTGTTGCGTGATGCTCGGTGAAAATCTGTAAGATGTTACCCAGGGAAAGAACTTTGCTCTGAGACATGGGTACATGTGCTTGAAGGAAAGAAAGATAATATACTATCTAATTCATTTATTGATGGTGCTAGGGCTCAAATCCAGGGCTCTGTGTGTGTTAGATAAGCACTCTACCACTGAGTCACACCCTACGCTTTCTGATTATTGAGTTTAAATTTTAACTGTTTTGTCGTTTGTTGTATTGGGGGTTTTGTTGTTTCATTTGGGATGGTTTTCTTTTTGTTTGCTTTTTGTTTTGTTTTTGGATACAGGGCTTTCTTTGTACATCCTTGGTTGTCCTGGAACTAACACTATAGACCGGGCTGGCCTTCAAGTCACAGAGATGGGCATGCATTGTGTGTCATCACTGCCAGACCTAGTTTGTGTTTTTGTTTTTCAAGACAGGGTTTCTCTGTGTAGCCCTGACTGTCCTGGAACTCACTCTGTAGACCAGGCTGACCTTGAACTCAGAAATCCGCCTGCCTCTGCCTCCCAAGTGCTGGGATTAAAGGCGTGCGCCACCACTGCCCGGCTCAGACCTAGTTTAAAATGTAACTTTTTAAAGCTAGTTCCTTGAAAATAGTTGGATGATACCTGTTCGTGATGGGGGCTGTCACCCTACCTACCTAAGGCAAGCAACCTAAGGTTAGCTCAGATCCAACCTGGGGAGGTTGAGAATGTGCCTGGTACTCATGGTTTCTCTTTTTGTGTAGCGTGTTGGTGTTGGACGAGATGGATCAGCTGGACAGCAAAGGGCAGGACGTATTATACACACTGTTTGAGTGGCCGCGGCTGAGCAACTCTCGATTAGTGCTCATTGGTTAGTGCTCACTTGCTAATGTGGAACTGTTGGTTGTTTAAAATCTGTTCAGCTTATCATGTGTGCCAAGTGTGTTGGTGCACACATGTGCATAGAGGCCAGACAGAGGTTGGCATCACGGGTCTTCACTTTTATTTACTGAGGCAGAGTCTTTTGCTGGACCTGGAACTCACCGACTGCCTTGGTCTAGCTGGCTAGTTTGTCCTGGGGATCTCAGCTGTGCCTCCTGAGTGTTGGGATTGCAGGTGGGCCACCCTGCCTTCCTGGCTTGGACATGGCTTCTGGGGTCGGAAGCCAGCTCCTCGTGCCTGTATAGCCAGTGCATAGTCCGTTGAGCCCTGAGATTTCCCTGTGCACGGTAGTTACCTCTCTTGTTTGTGAATTTATGTGCATGGGTGTTTTGCTGGCATGAGGCTCTGCACTGCTTGCATCCCTGATACCCAAGGAGGATCATAAGCCAGCTTTCTGTCTTAGCAAAATAAGAAAATTACTATGGTAGTAAGTTAACATAGCATAACATTGATTTTGTTAGGTCCGTATAAAAGTGACAAAGCCAGACGCCACAGTGTATTCCTATGATCATCTGAGACCAACTTGGGCCCCGCCTATACTCACACAGATGTGCATATGCACATGAGTGTGTACGTACAACGCACACAATTATGCAAAGTATCATAGGTACTGAGGGGTGTGAGCTGCCAATAGAGCATGTGCTTAGCGTGCACAAAGCCGTGGCTTCAGTTCCCATCGTGTCTGTACTGAAACGAAAAGAGCAGAATACCTCGTTTTAAAACAACAGATTTGCTTTTTGGTTTGTTTTGGTTTGCAAGTCAGGGTTTCTCTGCTTTGCCCTGGCTGTCCTAGAACTAGCTCTGTAGACCAGGCTGGCCTTGAACTCCGATCTACCTGCCTCCAGAGAGCTGTGATAAAACAGGGCACAGGGGGAGGGGGTCTCACTTTTTGAGGCAGGGTCTCACTGCAGCCCTGGCTAGCCTGGAATTCAACAGAAATCTGCCTGCCCATCTTTTCTTACGCCCTTCTTCCTGTAGATAAGGTCCCTTGTTCAGGGTAGCCTCAAACCCGTGAGCCTCCTGTGCTGGACTCCCCTATTTTGGGACTATGAGCATGTTTCACAATACCTGTCTAAGCACTCCGTCTCACCTAGTAGGTCCACCTCGACTTTCAGTGTGGGGTATGGGACAAGTAGAAGCAACAGTTGAAATGATGGGTTAAGCCTGGGAATTTTCAGGGGCTTAATTTCCTTTTAGGATGATTTTGCTGCTGGTGGTAATTGTTATTTATCTTCTCAGGTATTGCTAATACCCTAGATCTCACGGACAGAATTCTGCCGAGACTTGAAGCTAGAGAAAACTGTAAGCCGCAGTTATTAAACTTCCCACCTTATACCAGGAATCAGATAGCTGCAATCTTGCAGGATAGACTTAATCAGGTGAGTGCCGGCTGCTGGACCCAATTCTGTGGCACGGATAATCTCTGTGATGGAAAACTAACAACAGGTTTAAAGTATTTCAATTTGATTGCTTTATTAATGGTGTGGCCAGCTCCTGTGGACCGTAATAAATGAGAGCATTTTTATGTGAATTTCTGCCCGTGGTTTCGTGTATTGGCTGCTTCACTGTTGAAATAAGAGTGGGAATTAGAGGATTCAAATACTTCCTTAGTAGCTTTTAAAAAGTGGGGCCTGGGCCAGTGTGGTGGCTCCACAGGTAAAGGCACTGGTCACCAGCTCTGATGACCTGAGTTTAGTCCCTGAGACCCACATGGTGGAAGGAGCCTGGAAGTTGTCCTCTGACCTCTACAGCTATGACACACATATTCTACCCCACTCTCACTCCAAACAAAAATAAACGTGATAAATTTTGAAAAGTAGGGCCTATACGCTGCGCGTAGTGGTATCCACTTGGGAAACAGAGGCAGGCAGATGACTGAGTTGGGGACCAGCCAGGGCTACATAGAGCCTGTCTCAAACAAAACCAAAAAAAGAGGGTCTATGAAAATTGTGGGTTCAATTGCTTTTTTATGCCATTCACAAACCTCTACACCATATTTCTATAAAATTCTTAAGTCTGTGCAATGTGTCCCTTAGAACTAAAGAGGAGGCCACTTGGATTTAGACCTTTGCAATATCGAGTGTTGAACTTGGAGCTATGAGCATACACTCCCACTCCCAAAATTAGTCTGTGAAAATATTTCTATGTTTAGAACCTAAATTGCTAAGAGAAACTTTTTTTTTATTTTATTTATTACCAGTACTGGGATTCACGAGGCCTCTCAGGCTAGTAAGTGTTGTATGCTGAGCTCTGTTTATTTTGCATTTATATTTACTATATGATTATTTGAGTCAGAGTCTCAGTGTGTTAACTTGACTTTAGATCCTCCTGCTGTAGTCTCCTGGTAGTTAGGATTTCCGGCCGGTGTTAACCAAGCCTTACTCAAATGTCTTTTGGGTCTTGTCTGAAGGTGTCAAGAGACCAGGTTCTGGACAGTGCTGCAATTCAGTTCTGTGCCCGCAAAGTGTCCGCTGTTTCAGGAGACATCCGTAAAGCGCTGGATGTTTGCAGGTGAGTTATGGCGAGGTTGACTGTTTTTATTTTAAAAAAAACGAAATGTTGTCAATGATCTGGTGTCACTCAGATGAATGGGACTTAAGAGGCTCCACTCAGCCTCTTTCTGTGCTCAGAAAAGAGGACTTGTTTCTCAGTGGGGAGCACTGGGTTTCCACCGTGTTAATGTCTGAGACATTATCAGTCCATTACCTACGGAGGGAGAAACAAATGAGATGTTGCCAGCACTCCCCGTGGTGATTATAGATTGGTTAATTACATTTGTATTAAAAAAGACTCGAGTTTGCTTTTCCAGTCGCTGGTCTCAAGCAGGTTTATTTATGGACCTGAACCATCTTTGCCTTTAGACTTTCTTTTTCCTTTGCTTTTGTGGGCACCCCTTCCTCCTTCCAGTTGGTGGTCCCCCAAGTCCTACCCTAGACCTCTTTCTCTCTTCTGTCCTCCAGCCCCTCCTGCTGGGGAAAGCCTCTGTGCCAACTGATGAAAGTTCTTCCTCCCAGTAGGGGCACTGGGTCCATTAAATGATTCTCGCTGCGCTGGCCCGCTGGTCCAACTTCCCCCTATTGCCTTACAGAAGATCCAGGTCTGCCCATGGCCTCCTGTGGGCAAAGCACTTTAGAAAGAACAGTAGGAGAGGAAGCCCTTCCTGTTGCTAGATGGCATGATCTAGACAGAAAGTTTGCCCTAGTCAGCAAACTACTTGAGTAAAGACGACAGCTATGAGTAATGGCTGTGCATCCCAGCAAGATTAGCCAACATGTGTCCTATATCTGAGAACTGCCCTCTGGGGTCTGCTGCATGGGAGGACTGTCCAGCCTCCACACTGCCTATCCCGTCTACCCAGGACATTTTTCCTCATCTAGAATGCTATTGGCTCCGTGTATGTCAGCCTACTTGACATCTGTAAAAGCAAGAAGAGTAGTATTTCTGAAATTCCCAGCGTTTTTAATTTAAAGGCAGGTAAGTCTCCCTTAGGCTACAACATAACCCAGTCTATTTTCAGGCAAGGTCTCCTGGGTAACTGACTGGTCTGGAACTTACTATGTATGTAAACTGGCCTCATAAGATTTATTTACTTTTTTTTTTAGCTGTGTGTATGTATGCTGTGTGTCTCTACATTATATGTGTGTGCAGTGCCTGTGATGGCCAGAAGAGGGCATCCAATCCCCTGGAGCTGGAGTTACAGGTGGTTGAGAGAGTTGCCTTTTGCACCAAACTTGTAAGGGACCTTAATTTTTTTTTTTAAGATTTATTTTATTTATATGAGTACACTGTAGCTGTTTCCAGACACACCAGAAGAGGGCATCAGATTCCTTTACAGATGGTTGTGAGCCACCATGCAGTTGCTGGGAATTGAACTCAGGACCTTTGGAAGAGCAGTCAATGCTCTTAACCACTGAGCCATCTCTCCAGCCTGACCTTAATTTTTTTTTAAATATATTTTTAGCTAATGCGCCTGCTTTGGGGTATGGTAGCTTGGTGTGGTATTTGGTTTGGGCCATACTCAATTAATTTTAGAATTTTTTTTCTTTTTTTTTTTAATAGGCGAGCTATTGAAATTGTGGAGTCGGATGTCAGGAGCCAGACAATTCTCAAACCACTCTCTGAATGTGAGTAGTTTACCTGCTTCCTGTCGGCCTTTCTAAACGGAGATGAGAGAGAGATAAGCAGACACAGTTAAGTCTCCCTTCACACAGCAGATACAAGAGGGAGCAGGGTGAGCCGGGCGGTGCTGGCGCACGCCTTTAATCCCAGCATTTGGGAGGCAGAGACAGGTGGACTTCTGAGTTCAAGGCCAGCCTGGTCTACAGAGTGAGTTCCAGGACAGCCAGGGCTACACAGAGAAACCCTGTCTCGAAAACAAAACAACAAAAAAAAAGCGGGGGCAGGGTGTGCTACACGGCTAGATGCAGGTTCATTTCAGTCTCACCTGCCGGTATCAGTTTGTGTGGTACTGGAAGGGAGTTCCCAGGGGTGTTTGTAAGTGGTGGGGCTCAAGGATTAAGGTTTCTTCCAAGGCTCTGGGACCGAAAAGGAGGTTGCAAGGTTGAGCCGCCTTCTCTCTGGGTTTGTTGGATGCCCTTCAGGTCCTTCTGTACGAGAAGGTAATGCCTGCTAAGTAAAGAGGAGAAAGGAGAAAATGTGCAGTGAGCAAACAGATCAGAAGTTCATCTCGGGGCAGAGCACAAAGACTGTGACTGTCACCGGCAAGGCTGGTTTCCCTTTTAGAAACAGGGAGATCTGACTTGTTTCTTCCTTTTAGTTGGGAGTTCAAGATAGAAACTTCCTCTTCTTCATCAGAATTTACTAGAAGAAACAGTTTAAAAGGTTTCAAAAAGTATCCCAATGGGGGCTGGAGAGATGGGTAAGAACACTGACTGCTCTTCTGAAGGTCCTGAGTTCAAATCCCAGTAACCACATGGTGGCTCACAGCCATCCATAGTGAGATCTGACTCCCTCTTCTGGAGTGTCTGAAGACAGCTACAGTGTACTTAATAAATAAGTAAATCTTAAAAAAAAAAAAAAGGTAACCCAAGTTAGTGCTTGGGCAGTAAGTCGACAGTGTATACCAATATGTAGACTGAGATTGTCTTCTCTGTTTCTTTAGGTTATCCCATCCTTACAGGCTCCCTTCCCCTAGCAATAACACACAGGCTTGTCGGTGACCCTGGTGTAGATTATGGGAGTGACCTAATTTCAGCTACATAGTAAGCTATAGAGATGGTGACTTCAACTAAATATAAGGAATTTTCGAATGCACAAAAATAACTAGGTTCCCCAACACTGAAGATAGGCAACAAAAAATTGGCTAGACGTCAAGGATGGTGGGCCATACCTGTGATCCCAGCACTTCAGGTGGTCACAAGTTCAAGGCCAGCGCAGGCGACTCTTAAACCATGAAACAGAAAGGTGGGAGAGTTGTCGTGCTCGGATTGTTATAGGAGGGACTTTGCCATTGTGTACGGAGTAAGGGTAGACTTCCAAGTTCCCTTCATTGTGGAACTTGTGCTACTCTGTCTGTGAGCTCTGGTTTCTCTATTAGCCTTCAGCAGCTTCCTGCTTGTGGTAGAGCAATCAAAGCAGATTGGTGTGGGGCAAGTGCAGACGGCCTCAGGAAGTAACTGCAGGCATAGGTTGTTAGCAAATCCTGCCTCTCACAGCTGTGCTTCTCCAAACAGTGGGGCCACGGGCCTCGTGTGCGTTCACCACTGTTCCCAGCCTCCAGCTCTGGGGAGGGTACTACATGCTAGGCTAGCCCGTGACATTTTCTCAAGTGTCTTGGAGAATAGCTTGGACATGTGAATGAATCTCAGAGGACATTTGGAAAAGCCATATGGGGTGTGGGGCCTAAGGCGGGACTGACTTTACTGGCCACGCTTATTCCACCCATTTGACTCATATCTCATTAAAATATTAGATAATTTTTCCAGCTATTCCTTTTCCTTTCGTAACTATCAGGCAATCGTCTTTGCTTCAGAGTTTTGGGCTGAGGATCAACTGAGGGGCTTTGCACAAGGCAAGTGCTGTAACACCAGGCTTCATTCCCCAGCCAGCCTCTAAGGCCGTTAGCAATGCTTATGGGCATCTGTCTGGACTCTTGCTTATTCAGGAGGGTAGATTAGTTGTCTTCTCAACATGAAACTATATCCAAAAAGACAAGATAAATGGGTCGTTATTTCCCAGAGAAAGGGCAAGCCTGCCTTCTAGAACCGCCTTTTCCCTCATCTTCCGCCCCAGAAACAGAACCTCTGCTGTGTGGACACGTGGGTTTCTTTCAGCTAAAACCTGCATTTTGTGTCTCCACACATATACAGGCAATATCTTATAAATCGAATAACGAGCCAGATGGTGGTGGTGTGTGCCTGTAGTCCTAGCTCTCAGGAGGCAGAGGCAGACAGTAGAGGACAGATTTTTGAGGACAGCTACACAAAGGGAAGGAAGGAAGTGAATAAAGCTGGCTTGCTTACTTTGCAGGTAAAGCCCCCTGCGAGTCGCTGGTTCCCAAGCGTGTTGGTCTTACTCACATATCCCAAGTCATTTCGGAAGTTGATGGAAACAGGGTGACTTTGAGCCAAGAAAACACACAGGATTCCCTTCCTCTCCAGCAGAAGATCTTGGTTTGCTCTTTGCTGCTCTTGACCAGGCGACTGAAAATCAAAGAGGTCACCCTGGGGAAGGTAAGTCTCGAGTCTCAGCGGGCTGAGCTGAGGCTCGCCCCAGCTACTTTCCAAAAGACCTGTCATCCTCGGATCATGGGAATTAAAGATGGGTTTTTATCAGGAAGAATGAGTGTTAGTATCACCACATTTAGGAGGCAGAGGCATGTGGAGCTTTTGTACATTTGTACCCAGCCTGGTCTACATACTGAGGCCAACCAAGGCTACACAGTAGTGAGACATTGTCTCAAAAACATGAGTTAAGGCCAGATTGTGGTGGCCCATGTATTTAATAATAAAACTCTAGGAGGCAGGGGCAGGTGGATCTCTGTGAACTCTGGGCCAGTCTAATCTCCATAGTGAGTTCCAGGATAGACAGAGACAGAGAGAGAGTGTCTCACTACCCTTAGCCCATACCCCAAAATTTAAAAACTTGAGTTAGCCATCCAGATATAGTGGTACAATACTTGTAATCTTGGTACCTAGGAGGCAGAGCCAGGATGGTTGCCTGCCAGGGCTGTATAGAACCCATCTTTGTCTTTGCTTCTGTGTCGTTGTCATGCCCACCACTGCCCCACACCACCCTGCTACCCCACCACCCCATCCCCATCCTGAACTTGTTCCTAAGTTCTACATTAAGTTAGATGACTCAGCAGTCAGTAGCGCTTGCTGCGTGTGCGGAAGACCAGAGTTCCATTTCCATCCCCAACACGCACATGGTGCTTCATAAGGTATTGGGGGTGCAGAAGATCTGTTGCCTATTCGAGGGTTCAGTAAAAGGTGGGATAGGCTATTCAGATAACTTAAGACACAATTTCTGGGCTCATTTTTGTTTTTCAGTCTGTAAGGATATGAGATGTGGCTTTTGAGTGACACTTGTTCTCCCTCATTTCCTTCCTCCCAGTTATATGAAGCCTACAGTAGCATCTGTCGCAAACAGCAGGTGGCAGCTGTAGACCAGTCTGAGTGTTTGTCCCTTTCAGGACTCCTGGAGTCCAGGGGCATTGTGGGATTAAAGAAAAATAAGGAGAGCCGCCTCACTAAGGTACAAGTAATGGCTTATTTTGTGTGTCCCTGCCTTTAATTGTCCTGTCTTAGAGATTGTGTCCTTTGCTAAAGTAAAGATTAGAAGTGACTAGTGAACACTTTGTTTTCCTGCCAGCTAGGGCTTAAGATGTGAGGATGGAGTGATGTCACTCGAGCCGGCGAGGGTGGTGGCAGTTACCCTGCTGGTCTGAGGAGGATGGAATACGATAGGGGGTGTAACAGAGTGCGAGTGTATGCTCTTCATCACGGAAAGTCCTTTTCTCTTTCCAGGTGTCTCTGAAGATTGAAGAACAGGAAATAGAGCATGTCCTGAGAGGCAAAGCTTTCCTTGGGAACATCCTCGCTGCTGGCCTGCCCTGAATGTTTCTCTTCCTTTGGCAGCCCGGGGAGTCTTCATTTAGTAAGGTCGTTTGGAAGCAGTTACGGCCTTTTTTATTCCACACCAGTAAATTTTAGTGTATGAATTCATGAGTGCTAGCGCCGGCTAATATCTTTTGGTTTTTACCCATAAAATTGACCGAGTAGCTGGGTGTGATGACATATGCCTGTGATCCCAGTACTTGGGAAATAGAGTCAGGAGTTCAAGGCCATCCTTTGCTACATAGTGAGTTTGAGCTGGCCTGGACTACATGAGACTCTGTAAAAAAAATAAAACCAATGACCCCTTTTAAAGCAATATTCAGTATTTTCCCCTTTCACGCTCCTAACCACGGTGCCTGCAAGTATGTACAGACTTGTGTTGAAGGATTTGCATATATATTACCTCTGTCTACAAAGGATATATTTTGTAAAGAACTTTGAGGTTTAGAAGGATGATCCAGAAAAATACACAAGCCTACGTGGAAATACAAAGGATACTTTGTTCAGAGGATGCCCCATTCATGGGGCAGGTGCTGCTGCACTGGACTTCTTAAGGACTGATAAAGAATCTCCAGTGCTCCTCGCCAGTATGGGGGTGATAAGGAGAGTAACTACAGATTGTGAATATATTTATTTTTTCAAGTTTCATTTGTCTGAGCTGCGTTTGTTGTCTCTGTGGGTTTTCGGGCACATAGGTGCCTCAGTGGTCATGGGGTGAAGCCACAGGAGTCATTGTCTACCTTCTACGGTGTGGACCACGGGGAATGGGGACTGAACTTAGACCATTGAATTTGGTGGCAAGCACCTATCCTTCAAGCCATTTCACGGGCCTCTGTTGTCTTTTTAAGCAACCACACTCCATGGTAGCTTAAGTTTTCAGAGGTTAATACAAAAATACCTTCTCACCATGCCCTCAGGTGACAGAGGCAGGTAGGTCTGTGTTCCAGACATGTTCCGGGACAGCCTGGTCTACAGAGACTCCAGAAACAACAAAACTAAAAATAACAAGTGGAAATACCTTCTCACGTTTTCCTACAGTGTTAGCTTCCCTCGGAAGGAGCCGTTTCAATAGGGTGCAGTGCAGGATGGATCATCTGAGCCCAGTTCATCTATATGGTCACCAAGACTTCTGTGGTTGATTTCCTGTGGCGTTAAGTGGCAGTTTGTGACAGGGACACCAGAGGGCACCATTCTAACACTGCTTTGAAAGTGTGGACCAGGCAAGGCTGTTTTTGAGGGAAGGGGCAGGAAGGTACCTGAGTCTGGCTTGTTTGTGGGTTGCTGTTTCTTTAGTACCTGACTAAATGCTTGAGAGGAAACCTGTGCATGGTATGAACGGTCTGAGCCTTTCTTTTCTCCAGGCGAGGCTGCTGCCCCGCTGTCTGATCCGGCCCTGAGTTTGGGAATTTGATATGGGTACAGGAGATCTGCTGGCCACCGTTTGATTCAGCCTCCCCACTGTATCCTTGTAAAGTGATCTGAACCCCAGCAGGTGGGATGGGATAGGATAGGAGGGCGGTGAGCCCTCTGAAATGCACACTGCCCACTGCAGAAGAGTCTGTAGATAGGAGTTTGGATGTCAAGTGCTCGCTGGCTCGGTCGCTCGTGACTTTACTAGAGTACTCATTCCCTCTGGGGCAGTGTTCAAGACCGCACTCTCCCAAGGAGTCTGGAAAGTGTCTGGGACTGTAAGGGTTAAACAAGCACAATTGTAAAGATTGTCCGAAGACTGATGGGAAGCAGAGACCGAATGGGATTGAGAACAGATGTGAGGCTTGATTTAAATTACATTTTATTGGATGCTGCAGCCTTAAGAGACGTGACTGCTTTACAGTTTGTTTCCACACTGTGGGCAGCTGCTGTCTGTTCTGTGTCCATAGTAGGATCCTGCCCAAAGAGGAGTGGCCTCCCCGCCTCTGCTGTATTTGAGGCTTGGCGCCTTCCTCTAACTGAAGGGCTTGAATCAGGAACATGGTTTGACTCTCAGTGGGACTGCGCTGTATCCTCCCTGGCTTCTAGCCAAGATCACATTTGCAGCTTCAGAGGGGCCAAGTTCCTTCCCCTCTCTACCTCTTCTCCCCCTCCCCATTTGGAAATAGGGCTTTCTGTGTACTGTTTTGCTAGTTTCCTTCAGCTACACACACACACACACACACACACACACTGTGATTTCTAGGTCATTGCTGCTCTTAAGACTTCAGCAATTGGAACAGGGTTGGTTCTGTCAATGATGCGTGAAGCAGACTTAGAGTCCCTGCCTGGCTTCCGCTGCCCTTGTGGGAGCAGAGGCTGATGTATGTTTGTCAGCGAAGTCTTAAGTGTAATTCAGACGCCGGGGCGGAAAGGAAGAGAGAGACCTTTCCTTGCCGGGTTTTTCTCACTGAAGCTGGAAAGCTATGGGAAGGTGGTGGGAGTTTAAGTGGAAAGGGATGGGCCTGTGGTTAGTAGTTTTTGCCAGGATCTTAGACCACGTGGAGTAGTGGCAAAGATGCTGACCTACATTTTCTCCTTTTGAAGACACTGGGGTGTGTATATCCTGGTTTCTCATTATTATTATTATTATTATTATTTTAAGAACCAGATTAAGCTTCCATAGTGCTGGGTATTGCTATGGAAAGAACATAAGACTCAATAAAGTTGGTATGAATTCCAACCCCAAGATGCCTCTGACATTTCTGGCTTGCCTGTGGCTAGCTAATTCCAAGAGTGCGTGAGGTCCAGCCTAGCTACCCAGAAATCAGAAAACTTGGCAGAACCCTTTTCCTTCCCTCCCTTCCCATTGCTCCTTGCCCCCACCTCCACCCCAGCCCAGGAACACTACCACTGAACCACATTCCCAGTCCTCCCTGCCTATAAGGGATATACAATAAACTGGACCAGGTACTACAGGCCTGCAATCCTAGTTACATGGGACAAGTTCAAGGCTAACCCGGACAATTTAATAAAAGAGTTCTCGGGCTTGCCGGATGTGCACAAGGCCCTGGGTTCAGTCCTCAGTACTGGAGCTGGAAGGGAAAAACACCACCATAAAGATCAATAACTTAAGCCATGTTGGTGTAAAAAAAAAAAGTACCTCGACAGTTCGTTTGGCAAAGTGCTTGCTGTGCAAAGGTGGAGACCCTGAGTCTCCAGGACATTCATTCACACACAAGGACTTTAATTCTAGCACTGAGGAGGCTGAGACAGGAAATCCTTGGGGCTTGTTGGCTGGCCAGCTTCTGTCAGTTCAGGTGAGACACCCCTGTCAAACAAACAAAAAACCCTGAAGGCCCCTGAGGAATAACACCTACAGTAGACCTTTAACCATCACAAGCACAAAAATATCTAGACTATTGGGGGGTGAGGGCAAAATGGTTTTATTTATGGTATAGGAGACCGGTTTTGTTGTTTACAGTGTAGGAGAAACCATCTGCAGACTTTATTTACATTTGTATCGGTCTCCAGCATTTACTATTCATTAACTGCTATTCAGTGAATGATACAAGGAAGATACTGCCTTCCCCCACCCCCAATCTGGTTCTCAGCTGGAGGGAAACTGCAGGGGGCAGACATACTCAGGTGGGCTGGGACCCTGCAGAAGGCCTTCTGATGGCAGTCCCAAGGCCTTGCAGCCGGTCCTGATGGATGTCCTATTAATTTGCTTCAGGCAGCCTCTGTTGCTTCAGGGAGGCTTTGGCTGTGGGTTGGAGACTTGCCTACAGGCAAGGAAGAAGTAGGTCTGTCAAGAAGTTACCTCAGGTCCCCAGAGATTGTCCAGAAAGCTGCTTCTGGGGACTGGGGAGGAAGCCACCTTTGATGTCCTACTTTTTTGCTTTGTGGGGGATATTATCTCCTTTTCCTTCTGATAGCTTCTCCACAGAGAAAGGTGGATGAGACCTAAGTGTGTGTCCTCTGGTCTCAGGGTCCGATTCCACCAGTCCAGATGCTGCCACTAGAAGCTAATTGTGTGCAGAGGCTGGGTAGAGGCTGCAGGCTGGCAAAAGGAGAGTCTGCTCCCTTTTTTTTTAATTTCTAATTGAGCTCTGAATCCGCCTCACTCGCTTTGATCCCTCCATGTTTCCCACACTGCCTGAAAGAGCTAGATCAGCACTTTGTAACAAGGGTGCGCCTGCTCCCCACAACCCCCCCCTCCCCTGACGCTCTCTGCCGCCGCCATCCACTGCTTGTCTCCTTCAGTTAAGATAATGAAGATGCTGAGAGATAAAATGTGTATTTAATAAGGGTGGGGGCAGGGAGGCGGAAAGGGGCAGCCAGGGCCTTCCCTAGTTTGCGGCCTCGCCAAGACTCTAGCTGAAAGCTAAGCTAGAGTAAGACTTGGCCTCAGGGTATGGGGGTTTCTGGGCCTCAATCCAGCTGACTTCACTGCCTGCTGTTTGCCCTAAATTCCCCCACCTCCACCCTCTCACCCCCACACTCCTTTCCTCTCTGCCTGCTCCCAGTGGGAAAAAGGAGTCTCGCTTGACTTTCTTTTCAGCTGGTAACTTGGCCTTTGCTGTGGTATCCCCCCCCCCACACACACCCCAGTATCAGCTGCAAGGTCAGTCTAGGGCAGCCCCCTGTAGCCTAGGCCTGTAGAAGCTGTGGGTTCACAGTGGGGGGCAAAAAAGCTGGAGTTAATGAAGGCCAGCTGCCCGGCTGGGTTCTGCCTACAGCTAGCTCGAGGCCAGCGTTCAGTGGTGGTTAGTTGGGGGGGAGGGTGACCTCCATTCCTGAGTACAAGGATATCCTGTGGCAACGGGCCGGTGCTGGTCCCTGAGCTTGGTTTCATCCTCAGCTTGTGAGAGACTAGGTCCTGCTTCCCTTTCCCCTGCTCCTCCCCTCCCCAAATAACACTCAGCCCTTATAGAGCTTTCTAACTGTAGTGGTGGCCCAGCTGAGATCTGAGGAGCTCCAAGCCCTTTGGTAAACACTCATTAACTGCCTGGGATGAATCCGGAGTCCTGTTTAACAGCTGGGAGAGAACTGAGGCACATTAGGGTGAAAGGCTTGACCTGAGCTCACCCTACAGACTCCACCCTCGGGCTTCCATACTTACTGTCTAGCTCTTTCCAGTTCTTCCTGCAAGACTGTGAGGGGGGAGGCTCTGCCCTTGCCCTCTCCCCTTCTAGGGAGAGGCCATGTTCCCTTCCTTCCCTCAATATACCCTGGTCTTCTGACCCTTCACTCTCACCCCCCCCAACACCCTGCTCCCCACCCCCCCACCCCCCGCCTCTGTTGCTGGAAATAGTATGCAATGCTTCTTGCAAAATGCCCTCAGTCCAGCACTCTGAAGACTCCCCAGTCACCTCCCCAATGCCCGGCTGGCCCACCACGCCTCCATTTTTCTTTCAAGGTGACCAGAGAAAGGACAACCTTTGAGAAAGCTGGTCATCTTATACTACAGGACCAGTGACCTTGAAGTTGCTCTGCTATGTTTAGAGATACCCGTGCCCCAGAATACCCGGGGAAATGCACTTTAACATTCCTACACTAATAAAGGCTCAAGATCCTGTTGACACCTAGATTCTAGGTCTTAGGCAGCCCCTGCTAATTGCTGTCTCTAGTACTGGATGTATCCAAAGCCTTCCCTTTTCCCTAGTCCCACCTACTCAGACTCTCTTTTCTTTTTTCGGTTTTTCGAGACAGGGTTTCTCTATATAGCCCTGGCTGTCCAGGAACTCACTCTGTAGACCAGGCTGGACCTCCAACTCAGAAATCAGCCTGCCTCTGCTTCCCAAGTGCTGGGATTAAAGGCATGCATCACCACTGCCCAGCTCTGCTCAGACTCTCTTATACCTGAGTCCACACCACAAGGTCTCCACTACACCATAGTGTAACAGTGTAAGGCCATAGTCTCCAGCTTCCATTGCAACTCCATCCGACTCTCTTTCTGAAGACCAAGGGTCTCTCCTGGGATAGCCTTTTAGGCACTTAGAGTTAAAGGGGTGGGATGTGTAGACTGCTATTGTCTGAAAAAAAGAAAAAAAAGAGGACATTAGTAGGTGTTTGTTTGTCTAAACGGAAAGTTGCTTTCCCTACATTCTTGTAGCCGATAGCTAGATAGCCCAATGGGAGTGTTAGAGAGAAAGGTGTCAACTCCATCCCCATGACTCAAAGCCAAACCCACAGGCTCAGGAAAAGCAGAAAGAAAATGTCTATTTGTCCTATGGCGTGTGTCTTGAGATCTGATACCGCCCTTGGCCCCTGCCCGGGTCTCCGACCCTCTATCTTACTAACAGTGGACTAGTTTTTAGTTTTCCTCCTTCAGCCCTCAGCGCCCGCACCGGCTAACCAAGCGGGGGCTGGTAGTAAGAGGGCAGGGTGAGTCTACAACCTGAACAGTGGGCTTTAGGACCCAACGGGAACCGTGCCTCTTGCAGCAGCCTAACCCAGAAGCAGGGGGGAATCCTGAATCGAGCTGAGAGGGCTTCCCCGGTTCTCCTGGGAACCCCATCGCCCCCCTGCCGGCACACACCTGAGCAGGTAAGATCATGCACGCCCCCTCCCAATTCTCCCTAGGTCTCCTTTCGCTGGGGCCTCTAGGCTTCAGATCCCGCCGCTTCCTTCTTCGGCAGTTCAGGCTTTCCCCATCCCTCCTCCCCCCCATTGCTCACAGTAGTCTAGGGAGGTGGGAGCCTGGGAACCCTGGGGCGTTGGAAACCTCGGAGCCCTAGACCCCCGGAGCGCCCCTCGTGCAATTCGCCCACCCCCTACCAGGCAGTCTGCATTCTCTAGCTAAGAATAGAAAGTGGGGGAGGTCTGCCCAGGCCCCACGCCCTTGCAACCCCTTTTGCTGTATTGCCCTAGCCCTCCACCCCCACCTCACCTAGACAGAAGGTAGCCTGACTGAAAAAGTGGTGAGGGGCGTGAAGGGGACTGTACTCTCCCTGAGGGATCGCTCCCTTGCTTCCTCGTGGCTTCCCAGCCTGGAGCTCAGGACTTTGCCTCCACTCCCTAGATAGGGAGCCCAAGTCTCCTTCCAGGTGCATAGCACACTTGGGTGCCCAAGGGCTTTGCAGAAAGGTGGTGGAGGTTCCGTTGTTTGCTGACCTTGTTCTCTAGGGAAAGTCCTTTCAGCTCAGAACTCTCATTCCTGCCTACACCGCCTCGCTTAGTGCAAAAGCCCCCTCCTTTGAGTGCCCGAGTGTAGACCATGTGGTTGTAAGACCTATACATTTTGGAGAGAGGTTACTGTCTGTATCCTAGGGGAGAGATTGCAGGGAGGCCCAAGCCAGATCAAGCTCAGTCCAGATGGCTGGGGAAGGGGGTGTGGGCCAGATCTGGAAGTCTGACCAGCCATGCCAGCTCCCTGCACATCTTGGCTTTCAAAGCCTTGGGCTCCTGGTGTTACTCTAGAGCTGAGGTTCCCCAGACTTCGGCTCCCCCGAAGGCTCTCTGGGAGAGAGCTGGTTGGCACCTTCTGTTCTGTTCACGTTGCTAAAGCTCAGGGGGCATCTCATTATGATTTGGTGGGTTTCTATGAAGGGCCCATGGCTTGTCTGAGTAACTGATAGCCATGTGTGTATCTTGCCCCTGGACAGGGAGGGAGATGGAAGCGTCCCTAACCCATCCTAGTTGAGTTCTGGGGACATTTGTGAGGGTGGGTGACGTGTACCTATTTGGTGTGTGTACTCAATCCTCCCTCACGTTTCCCAAGGTCCCCATGATGGTTGGCTTTGGAGGAAAGGGACAGCAGTCGTGGAATGGATTCTAGACTTAGTTCTGCTCTCAATACGGAAAAGAGTGGAATGCCGGGTATGAGCAACAGACTTCAAGTCAAAGGCCTGAATCTGAGAGACTTAACCATAGGCTAGCTGCCTGGGATTACCTGACCGTGGCCCCATCATAAAAGGCCCCAGGAGAAAATGTGTAAACTCCAGTTATGACTGCAGTTCTAGGATGGGAATCCTCCTTAAATCTGGGTCAGATTCTCTGCCTTCAGTCTCCTTCCACCACTGCCCAGGGGACAGAGGAGCCTTGCCTAAGGACATAGAACTTCCTGAGATCAGCAGCTTTTCCTGCCACCAGGATGCTTGGCACACAGCGCAAATCAGTGTACCAGATTCCCCTTTTCCTCAGAGGCCACACAGCTTAGTCCAGGAGCCTCTTCTCCACCTTCCTTTCGCCATCCCCGTCCGTCCGCGTCCTTGTCTGTCTCTTCCCTGCCCAGTGGCCTCCTTGTCCAGCTCACTGGTCAGGAGCCCTAATCGGATTGGACAGCTGAGATATGTGTGGTGGCTGAAAGCAGGCGGGAGAGAAGCCAGTGGGGAGGACTGTGTGAGAGCTGCCCCTGACGACGATGCCCTGCCTCCCAAGAACACCACCTTGGCCTTGCTCACTCCTGGCTTAATCCCAGGAAAGGGGAACCAGAGGAAGCCCAGGAATGAACCACTAGGGAGCCAGGGACTAGGGACTAGGGACTAGAGGTTGGGGTGGCACTCATGCCTGAGACCCTGATTGATACTTGGCCTTAAAATGCAGGCACCTTACTACTCTAATAAGGAGAGAGGAGAGACTGAGGGGGGAGCCATGCTGTCTCCCCAATTCCCATGACTTCACCTTCTTGCTCTTCCTTCCTGTTCAGAGTAGTATTTGATGCTTCAATTCAGCCCTTTTGGGAGCTGCAGGGGCACTGTGTGTGTGTGTTTCTGTGCCTGTTTGTCTGTGTCTGTGCCTGTGTCTGTGTCTGTCTGTGTGTATTCCTATCAAGCCTGTTTCCTTTCCTCCCCTGGAAGATATTTTTCTCATTCACTCTCTGGGCTGGAGGCCAGGCTGCCTGGGTTTCCCGCCTGCTTCCCTTGAGCAGGGCTCCCTTGCTGGCCTCCAGAGAATCTCCAAACTGTTTTCCTGACACCTATATGGAGAAGGCCTTCCCCAAGGACTGGGAGGTGCCAGAAATCTCAGATGGGATGGGGAGCAGGTACCGTATGTAGGTAGCCTATGGCACCAGGGAGAGCTGACTTCTCTCAGGACCTCTGACTCAGCTTGCTGGCCCTCCTTACCCAGCTTGGTGGACGCAGCCTGGGTCTGCCTCCAGCCTTCTGGCCTTCGGTGTGGATATCCAAGATCTTCTGTTGCTGTTTTGGCTATAGTAGCTAGCTGAGGGGTTACCTATTGAAACCCTTATATCCGAGCCATGTGTATTTTGGGGAGCAAAGGGTTAGCATAGTTGGGGGTAGGGTACTAGCTTTTCTCCCCTCTAGTCAATCTAGGATAAAGGAAACAAGCATACACTTTACCAATGCCAATTCCCTATGCCCTCAAAAACCAGTGGATAGAGCCAGGCCTTCCCTTCTCTGTGCCTACAATGTGGTTGGCATTGATTTGTCAGAAATTGGGAAGGATTCCTTCTAGACCAATGACCTCCTTTCTTCTTCTCCCACAGGGCAGGGGCAACTCTGTGATTGTAAGCTCTTAGGAGCAGGCCTTCCCCTCTAGGGAAGGGGTGTGGGAAGCCCCAGAGATGGCCAAGTTGGCACTCGCCCCAGACTGGAGCGCTGGATACCCTTCTGAGCTGAGAGTCGGTGGGTGAGGGCAGGGCACGGGCCTCCCAGCCCCCCCTCATTTCCTGCTCTTTGGGCAGCTGTGGGTGAGAAAGGCTGTGGGGACTATTTTTAGTTGGTCTGTCCCCTGGCAGGAGGGACGTGCAGAAAAGCACGGGGTAGGCAGAGGGCTGGCCAAGGTAAGGGTAAAAAGACAGGCGGAGGAGTGAGGAGAGGCCGGGGCAGCAGACAGAACAAGGAAGTGTGTTCTGTCTGGGGAACAAGCTTGCTGAGAGGGGTTTGACTTAGCTCAGAGCAGCAGAAGAGCTCTGGGGACCCCTCAGGTTTCTCTGTCCAATTTCCCTTGGATTTGAAAGGCACTTTTTCCACCTAGACAAGCCCCTTCCCCTCACTGAGGGGAACCAGAGAGGGGTGTGTTTTACCCTAGAACTCTCAACCATTCGCCGGCTATGCTGGGACTGGAGTCCAGGTGGCTTGGACCACTGTTCCCTGGTCTCTCCCACACAGTTTATGCTTCCTTCACCGGATTGCAGCAAGGAGAACCTCAGACCAGGGACATGAGGGAGGGCTGCTTCCCTCCCAGCTTGTCTGTGCAGGGTCTCTGTAAACCCCAGCTTGGTTTGTTTGGGCGGCCTGTGGCCACTGGTGTGAATGGAGGCGCTGGACAACTTCCAATACATTCCCAGGCTGGCAAGCTGTGGGGCTTGGAGCCACCTTTTGGAAGGGACATCTCGTCCAGCTGTTTCATTTCAGAGACCTAGAGAGGGCCAGGGATTTTTGTCCACAGTTGCAGGATGAGTTGAGGACAGATGGAGGACAAGGACACATATCCTTAGACTCCCCAGAACCCATCCTGAACTTATTCCTGCCAAACCCAGGACCCATGCCATTGCCCCCAGCACAGAAAGGAGCCAGAACAATTAGCAGAGATTAGGGGGCGGGGTCGTCTGAGCCCTAGGAGCAGGGGACGGTATGGGGAGATAGGTTGGTAGGGAATAGCCAAAAAGCCATCTCTGGGCATTCCATTGGCATTCCATCTCCCGGAGGGACTCCATGAAGAAAGCCATTCGTGGGATTGTAAGGTGAATGGCGCCCCCTAGAGTTGTTCCAGAACCTCTCCATGTTGCCAGCCGGAAGGAGTTGTTACAGATGGGGATCTTAATCCAACACCTCCCTTCCCAACTTTGCCCCCTGTCACTCAACCCCTTCCGTTTCCTGGCTGGCTACCTCCTCACCAAGCAGCTCTGAGAGGGCCACAAATTATGGTGAAGGAGCCCCTCCCCCCTACCCACTCAGGTTCCCTGTCTCTGGGGTCCTGATTTATCATGCCCCCCCCCCACATCAAGCCTGCTGCACTGTGTAAGAAATCAATAGTGTAAATGGATTGAGGCTGTTCAGTCTGTCAACTCCCTTTGGGCCCCACCAACTCCACTGGGACCCAGTGAGCTACTCAGAGCCCCTCAGTCTCTCAGCGCAGGCATAGACACACCCAGAGGTTGTAGCCCAAACACTGAGCACGGGGACTCGGTCTGTCTCTCTTACCTTCTCTTTCTTACACATAGACTAGGCTGCTCTTCGCATGACAACTACCCTTGAACATTTATTTCCTAGTTTGGGTGGAGTGGGGTGGAGGGGCTCAAGGGAGAGCAGCCAGCCAGCCAGAGGTAGGGAGGGAGGCAGGTGGGTGAGGGAGATGGGTGAGGGAGATGGGGGATTGGGTGACAGCCCACCCCATTGGCTTTGGTAACTCAATCCCCAGCCCCACCCTCCTGATTTCCCTCCTGCTCGACAACTTCAGCAGCTGCTGGCAGGAGTGTGTGTGTGTGTGTGTGTATATGTGTGTGTGTGTGTGTGTGTGTGGTGAGAGGGGCTGTGGGGGCAGGAGCGCTGCCAGGACATGTTTAAAGGAGACTCAGCCTGGATACAACTTGGGTGGCAGGAGGAGGTGGGGTAAATCTGAGAGTAGGTGGTGACTGATGGCAGGGAGAGGGTGGGCGGGGAGAGGGGGAGTGTGGGGAGCAGGCTGCAAGGGGGCAGCGCAGCCCAGCCTGAGGGTCTCACTAAATTTGTTGGCATTAGAGCAGAGCTGGCGTCATGGAGCTGGGCAGTAGTGGGAGGACAGGGGCCAGCAGAGCCACAGTTCAATCCTGGATACTGAAGTCTGCCTTCAGCAGGGGGCGCATGTAACCAGGGAGGACATTGCTGGTAGCAGCCCCTGTCCCATGCCTGCTGGGCAGCACAGCCCTGGTAGTGACTAAGTCGCTTCTGTCCCGGGGCTGGCAAAGTACCAGACTCAGCTCTTCTCGGTAGGTGAGTCACTGCCCTGGCATCTTCCCCGGATGCGGCTGACTCACCCGGCAATGCCCGCCTGGCAGGTGGGCATCATGCTAGGGTTAGGATGGAGGGTTACACATCTAGCCCCCAGCATCTTCTCTCATCTCTTTTGTCTCCTAGCCCTTCCCATGAACCCGAGAGCCAGGCAAGTGTGCTGCTTCCTCCACATGAGGTAAAGGAAGAGGTAGCAGGCTTGAGAATAGAGTGGGATATGTTTGATTTGGAAGAGGAAACGGGGGAGTGTGGAGCCAACAGCTGTGGGTTCGAATCCCAGATCTGCATTAACAAACTGTAAGATCATGGCAAAGCAATTGTTTTGTTTGAGACAGGTTCTTGAGACAGGTTCTTACTCTGTAACCAGGGCTGGCCTGGAACTTACTATATAGCAGCCCTGGCTTGTCTAGAGCTTATGGCCATCCCCCTGCCTCAGTCTCCCAAGGCCTGGGGAAATACAAGCATAAACCACTATAAGATTTGTTTATTTTATGTATATGAGTACACTGTAGTTATCTTCAGACACACCAGAAGAGGGCATGGGATCCCATTAGAGATGATTGTGAGCCACCATGTGGTTGCTGGGAATTGAACTCAGGACCTCTGGAAGAGCAGACAGTGCTCTTAACCCCTGAGCCATCTCTCCAACCTGGCAATTCCTTTTTGAGCCTCGGTTTTCAATCCTATACAATGGAAGCAGGACCCCTGTTAGACTGAGTCTTAAAAGAAGGTAACTGGGTAGTGTACCAGTTAGATAAATAAGTTGTGAGGCTGGGGAGGAAGAAGTTGGGGCTGGTTCTAGCAGGTCGCTCCCTCTAGCCTCACCCACCTTCAGGTGGTCTGGGAGAGATGGTCTTTCCCCATGCCTACTTCAGATTCTACTTAGTTCATGTACTTGCGTGCTTGCGCTTCTTCTCTCGCTCCCTCTGTCTGTAGGCCATCTTTCCTCACACTTCTAATCCTCCTTCCTCCTTCCACTTCCAGAGTGCTAGATGCTAAGATTATATACGTGTACCACCACGCCGGACTTGATGCTATCCTTTAGTCATTCTGTTTGGAAGCAAGGTCTTACTCTGTAGCCCTGACTACCTGGCCTTGAACTCCAGCAATGCTCCTGCTGCCGCCTCCTGAGTGCTGGTGTTAGAGGTTACAGGTGTATGCAACCATGCCTGGCGTGATACTGTTGTTTAAGGAGTTCCACAAGCTGTAACTCCTTTGAGAGCTAGGGGCTGTCACTGGACAGTTATTACCTGGCCTCCTCTAGTCTGATGAGGGACTCTTCTTGTCTTGGGAAACCAGTGCTTCCCTGACCCCCACAGCAGGGACAGTGGAGGCCCTAGGAGAGCCCTGGCGCTCTTCTCCTCTGCTAGCCTCTTCCTAGTACTCTGTTCTCCTGAAACAGGGTGCCTGGCTGAAGGGCGTGAGAACCCCCGCTTTGAGACCAACGCAGTAGTAGCTACTGCTGTGGACTCATGACTCCTGGCCTCCTGCCTAGGGACCTCTTCTGATCCTGAAGTCATGCTTGGGTAGGGCTGGACTTTGGACCTGTGGTGCCCTGGGCATGAAGGAAGTTTCCCAAAGTGTGTAGACTGTGTGTTCAATCTTGTATGTGTCTGACTCCTGTTCGGAAGCACACTCCACTCTACTGCATGGCCTTGCGTGTAGGTGCCTTTTTTTTTGGTTTTTCGAGACAGGGTTTTTCTGTGTAGCCTTAGCCCTGTCTGTCCTGGAACTCACTCTGTAGACCAGACTAGCCTCAAACTCAGAAATCCGCCTGCCTCTGCCTCCCAAGTGGTTGATGGGATTAAAGGCATGGACCACCACTGCCCGGCTGTAGGTGCCTTTTTTTTGTGTGTGGGCTGGGTGTGCATATATGTCTCAGAGGTGTTCACAGTCACACCATGAATATGTGCAGGGTTATGCATTTGTTCCAGGGTGTGTGTACAAAGAGAGTGTGCCCATGTGCTGGCAGGTAAAGCACAGGCCTTTAATCCTACCCAACACTCAGAAGGCAGGGGCAGGCATAGATCTGAGTTCAAGGCCAGCCAGGTCTACTGAGCAAGTTCCAGTTCAGCCAGGGCTATACAGAGAAACCCCTGAACCCCTGGGAAAACAAACAAACAAATAAACAACATAGCCGGGCAGTGGTGGTGCACAGTGGAGGCAGAGGCAGGCGGATTTCTGAGTTTGAGGCTAGCCTGGTCTACAGAGTGAGTTCCTGGACAGAGAGGGCTACACAGAGAAACCCTGACTCAAAAGAAAGAGAAAAAGAAAAAAAAAAAAAGAAAAACCAAAGGAAAAAAATTAAAAAAAAAAAACCAACAAAGAAAAGTGTACCTGAATCCATATGGTGGCAGGTGTGTCTGAAGGCTGCCCATGTGGGAGAGAGGCAGTGTGACTCTGTGCATGCACCTACCTGGTAGGATCCTAGGAGGAGCCTATGGTGAACTGGCCCTAGGCCACCCTCTTCGCCAAGTTCCTCACTAGGATGGAGACTCCTGATACGGTGGGGCTCTGGCTAGAAGGCTTGATGGGGGCCCGGCAGGGGGTGCGTGGAAGGGAATGGGTTAAGTGTCGGCCTCCACATCTGGGAGCCATTGACGCATTCTTGCCTGCTGAGCGCATGTTTGTGGATGGATCTGGACGGGACGGATCGGGGCGGGGCGGGTGGTTCGCACCGGCGGAAATCCAGACAGAGCGGGAGGCTGCTCTAGCCCAGCGGGCGGCAAGGGTCTAGGGAAGCGCCGCGCGGCTTTGCCGAGTTTTCCCTTGCGTCCGACCTCTGGGCAGCATGTCCCACGGACCTGACCCGTGCTACTACTACCTTCCATGGCCGCCAGAGCAGAGCCAGAGAGAGACAAGCAGATACTCCAGTTCTAGGCCCGGTTCAGACACCCATGCGACCGTGGACAAAATCCCATTGTGGGCCTCGGACCTCCTGTTCTTAGTCTGAAAATCCGGACACCGGATTAGACTGAGCGTCTCTAGGGTGGAGGCCTGGGTGTGTGGCACTTCACTTGCTAGTGGGATGTCCTGTGGAGGGCATTTGCCACTTCTCTGCCCGGGAACTCGGTGAGGGAGGCACTGCATAGGGGACTCATCTCCTTCAGTGCAGTGCTAGAGGTGGAGACGTTAACCTCCCTGGCTGGCCCGGAGGGGGCTTGTGACAGTTGGGGACTGAGGTCTGCAGATGGAGTGTGATTCAGACCCTGTCCTCCTGCAACATGGATGAACTGCCCTCAAATGGGAGTCTTCTAGAATGGAGGGGGACTCCAGGCCGTCCCAAGAGCTGACTTGGGGGTGACCATACTTCTAGCTACTCGAGGGATTCAGTTGAGCTAGAAATTCCCTCTAATCCACACAAGCCGGAGAAGTGTTTGGGAAAGAAGATGTTCGTATGGGGAAGACGGTCTTCTCTTTGTGCTTCGGTTTTGCAGATGAGAAATATTAAGGTCCAGAGAAGCGAAGTGTTTTGCTCAAGGTCAGATAGCTTTTAGTTTCAGCTGGCCCGGGACGATTGTGATTAGGAGAAACAGAGACTTGACAGCTGGGGCAGGAGTCAGTGCGTTCTCCATATTACACCACCTCCCTTCTTCCCAGGTTTAGTAGGTGTATGTGATGTGTGTGTGTCCCTGTGAGTGTGGGCGTGTAGCGGGGGGGGGGGAGTGTGTGTAGGATACCGCGCCCTGAGGATCTTTCTCCGTCGAGTCGTATTTGTATTCTTTTCTCTGAACTTCACACACACCCCTTCTCGCTCTGAATCTCTTTCTGAATCTGGGAGGGATTCTCCCAGATTCCCACGGTCCTGGCACCAGCAGGAAGCGTCTCCTTTAAGACTCGCCCTTCCCTGGGTCTATTAAGGAGAGAGGGGCGGGTGTGAGCCTGAGGACCCGCCCCCAGCTAGTGATTGGCCCGTAGAATGCAGGGGCGGACCTGCGGCGGGGGGGGGGCCTCCCTCCCACCCCAGCTCCATACCCTCCGCCCCCCCAGTCTAGGGCTCCGGGTAAAGTTTCAGCCTCTGCACGTGACTCGCCATGGCCGCTGCCGTCGCCCCGCGCCCCTGAGCTGCGGCCCCCCGGACGGCTCCTCTTCGAGGACCCCACACCCCTGACGCCCAGCAGCGCCGCGGCGTCTGCTTGGGGCAGACCCTGTGCCCGCAGACGCGCAGACGGGTTGCATCCCCTCGCTTCGAGGTAACCTCTCCCCTGGAACCCTGGGGAACCCTCGGCTCTCACACATCGGGGGCCTGGTGGCCCGCTCTGGATGGGAGCTGCGGGCGGGGACTGGGTGCCGGGCGGTTTCGACGGGCAGCGGGGGTTTCCTGGACTTCCCAGGCTGCCGCTGGCGTGTCCGGGGTTGGGGAGCCCCGTCTGCGCCGCGTCTTCGCGCGCACAGCCTTGAGGCTTCTGCGGCCGTCTGCCGCGCGTGTCCTAGGCGCTCCAGCCGCTCCAGCCGTGGCGGATCCACTGCTGGGAACTCTCTTTTCTCTTCAAACCCAAACCAAACAAAAAGACTTCTTGAAACCTGTTTGGGGAGAGATCAGATGCCCAACGGACTAGCCCCCTCCTACTCTTTACTCCTGTTACCTGAGCCGCCCTGTGGTTTGGGGAGAATCAGCCAGGGGCCCACCCCCACCAGAGGGAACTGGCTGGGGGGGCGGGGCCCGCTCAGCTGGTGTCTCGGTTGGAGTGTGGGGGAGCCGTCAGAATTGGGTGCGGGAGCCAGAGCAGTTGGGTGAGACGCGCCTGAGTCTTGTGTTACTTGGGGCTTGTGGAAGCCTTTTGGGGTGAGGGAAGGACAGAATAGGCTGGCCGACCTTGCTTCTCTGAGGATGTCTGGGATTTAGTGCCACCCACGAGGCTTGGAAGCTGCTAGCCAGATGTGTGTATGTTGAGGGGTGGTTGGCAGATCAGTTTAACTGTGTCTCCTTTCCTCCCTGGGCACTGCCCTGCTGTCTTACTGTTCGTGGGAAAGGGGGACAGATCCCCCAGTGTGCTAGGCTGGGGGTGGGGGCTAACTCATATGGAAATAATTTAAAAAGCAACAACAACAAACTCAGTCTTGAGAAGTTTCTTGCCCCCCCCCCATTCATACCATCTTGGATAGGATGCCCAGTATATTGGCATGGAAGGGATGCTACCCCCTGCTGCTTACCTGGTGTCAGCTCCCGATGTTGCAGCCAGATTGCTGCCTTCTACCTGTGGACCGTGTGCACATGTGTATGTGGATGTTTTCCAACAGAATTGCTTCCCTTCGCTCTCTACCTCAACTCTCAGTTCTGCTCCTGATCACCCCACCAGCCCAGGGCCGGGACTCAGGCTTGTCATCCTTTTTCTTCACAAGGCAAAACTTGGGGGGGGGGCTCCTGGGG
The DNA here is from genome assembly GCA_036184795.1 of Tokudaia tokunoshimensis. NCBI lineage: Eukaryota > Metazoa > Chordata > Mammalia > Rodentia > Muridae > Tokudaia > Tokudaia tokunoshimensis. The sequence goes on along the minus strand of BTHU01000010.1, from coordinate 23,010,886 downwards.
TTGGGTGGGTGGGTATTATCCAGTAAGGACTCTGATGTCCTGTGAGGAAATTAGGGCTCAGACCCCCCAAACTCCTCCAACTCCTCCAGGGTTTTGTATGGAGATGAAGCAAGGGAAGGCCCCAGATTGGAGTGGGGGTGTCCTAGAGCCTTGGGGCTTCCCCTAGGAGGGGTAGAGATGAGTCTGGGAGGGAGCAAGAAGAGGTTTTGGAGTTATATATGTAGCTCTTCCTCCTGAGGAATGGGGGGGATGTGGAGTCACAGAGTTTGTGTCTGAAAGACAGGTACACTGGGAAGGAATGGCTCATCAGTACTGCCTGGGGGTCTGGGCCGTGAAGCAGAGAGGTCAGTGAGGTCAGACTCAAGTAGGCCCTTGGGAGCCTATGATGGTGGATGTGCAGGCACTGGGAGGGTGTGAACCTGTGGTGTGTGCAGAAGACCAACACTGCAGGAGCTGGTGGCAGTTCCGAGAAGCCCCTGGGCTTGGCCTTGCCTGCTCCGGCTCTGACTCTCTCTAGTGTGACCCTGAATGCACCTGCTGCCACCCTGGGATCCCTCTCTGGTTCACCTCCTACTCCTAACCATGTGGCAGCCTGGCAGGAAGCTAGCTGTAGCTCATCCTGATCACCCCTGTGCCTCCTCCGGTGGGCACAGTCACCCACACACGCCATGACGTTTGTTCCTGTCAGCCTGTCTAGTGAGGGGGTGAGGACACTGAGTGGCCTTCAGGTCTGCTTGGGGGACATTGACACAGATGCTTCCGTTAACCATTTGCTCTCTCTGAAGAGATTTTTCTCTTCTGGGATTTTTCTTTACCAGGGGACTCTGTTCAAAAACTCTGAGGTTTTAGATGGATGGATGGTCTTCAGAGTTATGTGGGCAGGGCACAGTATAGCCTTAATCCCTGTCCCCTGGGATGCCAGAGCAGAGAAGGACCCCTTCTCAACTGGAGGGGCCACGGTGAGCTGAGCCCTCCGTAGGGTCTGCTGGGAAGCACTGTCTGGGATGTAGGGTGATGGGCGGCTGAGGAAGGTAATCCTATCCCTTTGACAAGTAAGTACAATAATTCACTCCCAGCACCCCACCCCTGTCTGGTGGTGGTGGTGGTTTTAGGAGTGTGGGAAGCAGTGGCAAGAGCCTCTGGCAAGATGACCAAGGTTGTCTTGACTTACCAAGTCTTGGGAAAGAAGTGTAGCCACTGATACCCCCAGCTTGCAGAGGCTTTGGCTACTCATCCTAGCTGACGCCTGCTGTCTTTTCCTCCTGTGTTTCCCTCCACCCTCCTGCTGCTGTCTGGAGCCCACACGCTTTCTGTGGGCTGTGGGGGCAGGGCAGGGTCTGGATCTCCTTGTGTGTCTAAGGAGGTGTTCTGGAATTGGCAAAATGTGTTGAGGGTGTCTGGGTGTCCCTGCAGGGTGGGCGGCACAAGGGGACCTGGCCCAGAGTGTGAGAATATGTCAGTGTGGGGGTGTGTGTCCCTGGTCTGGTTTGGGTGTGGGTGTCTCTTGCCTTGCTGTCTGGCTCTTGTCTGGATCTTGCCTCCCTCTCTGGTCCTCACACCCCTCCTTGGATCTACCCCCCCCCCAAAGCTGGGACCGCCTGCTTTCTCCTCTCTCTGCAACTGGAACCTCCCTTGCCTGTTCCAGGAATTTAGTAAGGAGGAGGAAGAGGCAGGCAGGCAGACAGACCTCCCACACTCTAGTCCGCCCGCCCGCCTGGCATCGCAGGCGGGATGAAATAGGTGTTGTAGGTTTGGCCTGGCTTCCCTGCTTCCTCCATCACTTAGGGGCTGCTTCCTGCAGCGGTCCCAGACTGCCCTGAGATACCTCCTTCCTTTTAGCATCTGCCCCCAAAGCCCCCTGCTGGACCACCAGGCTCCCAGGAGCTGATGGGGGGGATTAGGCTGCTGCCAGCCTGGCCAGCACCTGTTGCCAACCCCAGCCTTGTAACTGGAGCTGGCCAGTGAGGGGCTGCAAAATGACAGGTGGAATTTCTGCAGCCAGCCCCCAACCTCCACTGGATACGCCTTTTGGTTGGAACTAGGAAAGCCCATCCCCCCAAGTCCCCATGTCAACCTAATCCAAGCCTTGATGCTCCTATCCTGCCTGAGGGACCCTTTTGCCCTATCATTGGCTACTGTAGAGTTAGACAGCCCTTCCTCAAGTTCATAGAGCTCTACTGCCTTCACAGAGTCCCCCATCCCCCCCCGTGTGTGTGTGTGTGTGTGTGTGTGTGTGTGTGTGTGTGTACATGGGGGGCAGATGGGGTGGTTCTCTTAATGTTTTAATTGCATAAAAACTGGGAGCTCAGCTCTCGGCCGGTGGGGAGTCTGGGGCTGGCTGGCCGCCCGGTTTGAGCTAAATATAGCCTGGGACATCTGCAGAGAAGGGGAGGGGAGTGGAGGGAGGTTCCATTCCCCCTCACCTCAGCCAAGGTGCCCTCGTCTGGGCGGGCACCTTGGAGCAGGGAGCGGGGATTCCTCAGCACAAAGGGTAGGGGAGTGGTGGGAGGGGCTGGGCATCTGGGAATTTGCCCTGCTTGGAGGCCGGCCGAAAACCAAAATGACCCCGTAGGCTCATTGCAGACTCATGTGGAGGACGTGGGATCCTGGTTAAGTCCTCTGGTCCTGGCTCCCTCCTCCCCAAAAAGTTGTCTAAGGTCAGGCAGCCTCAGTGTGTCACGGTGAGCTACTCATTGTGTGCCTGCGCGTAGATACCTATTAGGTGGCCCCTCCCGGCCCCGCCCCCTGGAGCATCTGCCCCTTGGGCCCTACTGCAGGTCCCCAGCCCTTCTGTCCCTTGCCCCACAGCGAAACCTTCAGCCCAGGAATCGAGACTTGAGAAGGGGAAGCTGTGGCATGGAGTTCTCTGATCTCCAGTCACGGCAGGAAGTGGAGAGGAGGGGGAGTGGGGGGGGACCTTGAGTGGCAGGTGGAGGAGGGCCCTGTGAGCCCTGTAAGAACTGACCGTGCACATAGTGTGTGGGGGGGTGGCCACCCTCCTAGCTGATCCCTCTTCTCTCCCGCTCCAGGTAGGGAAATGTTGGGGGACGACAGCTGATTCCCCAAGGGCTGCAAACTCTCCTGTCAGCACCCCCCTAACAGCGAGGGGGAAAAAAATGTCTTCCTGTCACGTGCTCATCACTTCCTGTCCCACTGTGGTTCCTGGGATGTTTGTTGTTGGTTGCCATGGTAATGGCCGCCAGTGGCATTACCCCTGGTTTTTGTGGGGAGGGACCTGACCCTCCCCTCAAGGCCCACAATTGGGAGGGGGGCACTTGGGAGGCCTGACTAGGGGGCCCTTTCAAGCTCTGTGTGTGTGTGTGTGTGTGTGTGTGTGTGTGTGGTCTCTGACGACTCAGGTCCCTTAGGGCCCTCAGACTTCTGTCTGTAGAAAGGAGTCACAGCCACCTACTTAGACTGTGTTGGGAAGACTGACTTGTGGCCATGACTGTGTGAGACTGATTTAGTAGCCACAGCGTTCCCTCCGTCTGGGTCTTTCTGCCCCTTCAGACCTCACTTCATAGACCCTTGCCTTCCCATCTTCTCCTTCCTTCCTCCCTGGGGAGTTTGTGGCTTCTTGGGATCGAAGCTGGAAAATACAGGACTCTGGGCCACTGGGTCCTGGTGTTTTATGGTGGAGCGACAGTGAGTGGTTCTTCAGTCAGTTGGCTCTCCTACACACTGCTCCACGAGCCCCTCTGATTCAGCAAGCCCTGTTCTTGACGGGAAAGCCCAAGAGCTCAGTGAGCAGATTTTCCCACCTAATGTGGGCTTCTCTGCTTGCTAGGGGTGGAGAAGGGAAGAGATTTCCCCCTGATTTTTGCTGGACTGAGGGGCTCCCTGTAGAGTAGGAAGTTCCTGGGGGGTCCTAGGGTGTGGGGTTGTAGGGCAGGGAACAGTCTGACTCAGGCCTGGTCTGGGGTCAGAGCCAAAAGGATATCCTGAGGTAGGAGGGGGTGTTCCTGGCTTCCCTGCAGCTTGGGTCCCCAGAGAGGGATGATGGGAGGGGACTGGTAACATCTAGTTGTATTGGCACTGTGCCCTAGGATTCAGATTGTTAACAGGCTGGGGTTGGGGCTGGGCTGAGGCGATGAGTGGGCCCTGGTGGAGCCCACCCTTACTTGCTGTTGGTCTGTCTACTTCTCCACTCACCCCCCACACACACACTCACACTGCTTCTCCATTAACCCCCCCCCTTCCCTAATTGTGACTGAATTGTGTGTCTTACATGGCGGAGAGGAGGTGGGGGGGGCAGCTGCCAAGGTGAGGGTGGGGAAAGCCCCGTGCCAGGCTGGGCGTGCACATAGGTGATTTCCAAGCTGGGGGGTCCCCTTTGTGCCCCTTTGGTCCCCTATAGACAGAGTTACTGTTGTACCGTCCACACACTCCTGTGGTCTGGCTGTGGCCAACGCAGGCTCATTTCTTCCTCTTCCTGTTTTCTTCCTTCCTCATGGGTTGGCCCTCTTCCTGTAGGCCTGGGCTGCCCCCTGGCCTTTCACCTACTGTCTGTTTCCATGGAAGACCCAGTTACAGTCCTAGTTCTGGATGGACCCCCTCAGCTCTCCTGGGCATAGGAATTCCTGAATGAATGAATGTGTACCTCAGGTGGGGTATGGGGCACAGCCCCTGCTCTTTTTTTTTGTGCCCAGCTTGTCCTGGGCATCTATCGTCTGATTGGTCTTCATGTCTGTTAGTCATTCCCAGCTGACATGTGGCCTCTGGGAGCTGGGGCAGATTTGGGGTTTTGTGGAGTATAAATTGGAGATGTATCAGAGCCATTCTTGTGGGATGAGGTGCTGTATCTTAAAGCTGTTGGCAGCGTTGGCACCCAGCAGCAAGATTTTTTTTTTTTTTACCTTGCTGAACCCTGGAGGACATGCTCAGGGCCTGCCTTCTCTAGGGGCAGATTTGCCAGCCAGGTCGAGCTGACTGCTGTAGTTCCTGCTGGTGGTGGGAAAGACGGGGACTCTTCCACTTGGTCTTGTCCTGCCTCTGATAGTCTTTTCCTCAGTGAGGATGAGCTTGCCTCTGAGGAGGACGTTGAGAGCTATGGCTCGGGGGAACCCTTGGAGAAAAGAGAGTTCTGGTCACAACTACTTCCCAGCCCAGTCTGCAGATGAAGCTGGGGGGGGGGAGGTTGTAGCTTCGTGTGTACACGTATTTTTCCTGGAAAGCTTATAAATAGTTCTAGCCCACTGTTCTGGTTTGAAATCGGTCCTATCCTGCCCTGCCCCAGCCTGGCCAGCTCAACTAACTCCCGGCAGGGTAGAGGGATCCAAAGGAAGAAAGAAGGGGCTCCCTCTCTGCCAGGGCTAGAGGCCCTCCCACCCAAGTTAAGTTTGAGCTCTGAATCTCATTTGCATATGATTCACTAATTGTCTAGAATGCTTAGGAAATCCCCGTCTCCCCTGTTTTAAAACTCTTCTTCAATCTTTGTCCCTTAACTCAGCCCCTTCAGAAGGAACTGCTAGGGGCTGGGTATGTAACTTGGTTGGTAAGATACTTGCCCGGCATTTGGGAAGCCCTGTGTTCTAGCCACAGCACCAGGTAAACCTGTCATGGTGACCCATGCCTACCGCCCCAGGATTCTGGAAGTAGAGACCCGGAGAAATAGAAACTTGAGGTCATCAGCTAGTTTGAGGCCAGCTTGGGCAGCAGACCCCCGTGTCAAAAAATAAAAGTAAAACAGAAGGAACAGCTTGACTTCTGTCTCTGGGGAGCCCTTGTTTTGAAGGAGCAGAATGGAGAGGGTGTAGGGAGGCTGAGGGCGCTCAGCTAGGTTTGGGGGCCTCTAACTTCTCTCTCCCCAGAACACGGGAGGAAATGGCCTATTTCTCTTCCCCTTCTCCCCTCCCCAAATCCAAAGATTTCCCTTTTTTGGTTTGTGAAATGCAAGAAGGGAATTTGGGAAAGGGTTGTGGTCAGGCCTCTGCCCACACCCCGATATCCCTCTCCCCGCAACCCTCCCCTCCGTCTGGGAGGAAGCAGATCCAGAGAAATGGTTACTGTTCCCTGTTAGCCCTGTTCACAGAGGCTGGCGCTGGTTGGGGCCGGGGAGAGGCCAAAGCGTCCAGGGAGCCCAGGTGATAGATGGGGGAGGGAGAGACTTAAGTGCCTTCCCTGCGCCAGGCCGTGCTAGGTGCTTCCAAGGGAGACAGTTCACAGGCAAGTAAACATGCTTAGAGAGGTTAAGCCACTTGCCTAAGGTCACCCAGAGTGGCAGAGCTGAGATTTGACCCTTCAGACCTCCGGGTTTTTCTCTCCCATCGTCCTGGCTGCGCACGCAGCTCTTACTTTTTTTTTTTGGTTTGGTTTGTTTGTTTCTAAAGTATGGAACTCTGGAGGGGTATGCACGAGGTGTGTGTGTGTGTGTGTGTGTGTGTGTGTGTGTGTGTGTGTGTGTGTGAAGATGGTGAGGGGATGAGGGGAGGGATCCGGATAACTTTGAGGGATTAAAGGACCTGGTAAGGAGGGGTGCCTGGCCGATGACATGCCTCCCACCCCTTTTTTTCTGCTAGGCTCAGTGGATTGGAGGTGCAGGTCTGTGGTTTTTCTCTCTCAGGGCAGGGCGCCTGTGAACAGTGGAGGTTGCTGGCAGAGAGTGGAGGTTTGGTGTGGGTAGCTTGTTTTCCCTCTTTGGTGCTAGTTTAAATTCTCTTGCCTGGGTACAAGGGGCCAGGGCCCAGGCATCTCTGTGAAGGTCATGGCTCCCAAAGGACCTTCAAAACTCCGCCCCATCATCTTTGCCCTGGCCTATCCCTCCTCCCTGGTCAGCCTGGCCCTTGGCCCATTTCTGTGACCTTTGCCCCTGCCCTCCCTGGAGAGCCCTTCCTCCTCACTCAGGATGCTGAACAACTTTGCGTTGAAGTTTAGGCCCAGCTGGGTGAGGTTACTTGAGGATCTGAGGCCTTCCAGACTCTCCCTAGAGGTGTGTGTTTAGGGTGGGCTGGTAGCTTTCACCTCTTCAGGAAGAGACTGGAGGCATGGCCTAAGGTAGTTATCGTCCGTCTTCTCTGTGGGCAAGACTGGGTTCTAGAATGTAAAAGACGGCCTTGAAAAGTCCGAGCGAAGTTATCACCCATCCCTGCAAAGCAAGGTCAAGATGCTTGGGGTTTGGAGTGAGTGGCTTCTGGCTTCAGCCATGGCTCTGGTTGGCCTCTCTTTGATCAGCTGCCTCCTAGGCGTCACCTGTAGGGAAGTAAGCCTCTGTGTAGACATGACTCCGCCGGAGGGTTGGGGAATCTTGGTACGCGTTGGTTTTGGGGGCCGCAGCACAGGAGATGGCTCACAGAAAGGACCTTGAAGCATCTCCCAGCATGAGAAGTAGGCAGAGGGGCCATGTAGGCTGTGTAGGGGCTGGGGAGACTGGTGACAGTTGTATATCTCCTCAGACTGTGTACAGCCCGTGCACACAGGTCCTGAACGTGTACTCATTGTGTGCTTGGGCCCCGATGAGGAGAGATGCTATCCCCAGGCTGCCTCTGCTCACATGCTTGCCTGGACACAGAAGTGGGGCAGCCCGCATGCTCTTGCACACTCAGATGCTTTCTGTTGGCCTGCATATGTGAGAGCTTCTGCAAATGTGTGAGGTATCTGTACAAGGATCCAAGCGTAGACACTAGTTGATGAGGTCAGCCAGCCTTCCTCCTTATGCCTGGATCTTCAGCTCAAGTTCCTGTTGAATAGAATCTCATAAGAGACTGGGGTCAGAGGCAGCTGGCTCTATAGCTGCACCACCCCTCCAACCCCTCACCCCACCCTATCCCCACCCCCACTTCTCTGACAAGAGTCATCAGCCTGCGAAGGGAAGAGAAGGAGATGCCTCATTCAGGATTGAGGCCCAGTGGTTGGTGTGATGAATTCCAATAGAGATCCAGGTCTTGAACATAGGATTTCACTCCAGAGGCAGCTGTTGCTTCTACTCCCTGCTGGCCACTATCTGCCCCCTTTCTCCCTGTCTTCCTCAGTTGACAGAGAAGACACAGGCTGGGAAACGACAGAGGACACAGTGCTCTTCCACAGTGGCCTTGGCAAGAACTTCCCCATCCTCAACCTGGCCCTCAGTCAAATGCTGGTTATATATGCATCCCCCAGTCTCCAGGCTTAAGCCCCGGAGCTTGGAGCTTGGAACCTGGTATGTCCTAAATTTGGGGTGTAGGGATGGAGGGAGAATATTGGAAAGGGACAATTATTTAGGGTGCTCCTCCCTCACCCCGTCTGTCTCTGTCTCTGTCTGTCTGTCTTCCCTAAGAGTTTTGCTGAGATATTAACTCACTAAGGCATACAGTCCTAAGTCCAGCATGGCTCTTCAGTGCTCTGGAAGTTGAGGCAGAGGGATTGCAAACTCAGTATCAGCCTGAATGATTTAGTATCTGGAGACCTTTCTCAAAAAGAGGCCAGAAGGCCAGGCAGTGGTGGCGCATGCCTTTGATCCCAGCACTTGGGAGGCAGAGGCAGGTGGATTTCTGAGTGGATTTCTGAGTTCGAGGCCAGCCTGGTCTACAGAGTGAGTTCCAGGACAGCCAGGGCTACACAGAGAAACCCTGTCTTGGGGGGAAAAAAAAAGAGGCCAGAAAGACAAACAGCGCATAGCTGCTTGGTTTTCATGCAGTCAGAATCATGGCAGCCACTATCGATTTTAAGACATTTTTACCACCCCTCCCATACCCTTAGCAGTTACTTCTCATTTCCCTCATATTCACACCCCAGTTCCTAGTAACCACAAATCTAGGCATGCAGATCTGCTTCTCTGGACGTTCTTAGAAATCGAATCATGCAACATACGGTCTTCGGGAACTCTGCTGTTCTCAGGGCTGGGCCATGTTATTGTGTCAGCTCTTGTGCGCTCTCTCTCTCTCTCTCTCTCTCTCTCTCTCTCTCTCTCTCTCTCTCTCTCTGGCACAAAAAGAGTCTAGTGTACTGGGTATCTGACATTTTGTTATCTGTTTCCCATTGATAGACATTTGGCTTGGTTTCACTGCGCGGTCATGATTGGTGGCTCCTGCTCTGAACATTTACACACAGGCATTCTTGTGCTTGTCTGCCATGGTCCTGGGTCCTGGGTGGAAACCAAAGGGTGGACTTGCTCTGTGCCCTAGCGCCATGTTTAAGTGTTTTTTATGTATCTGAGTACACTGTAGCTGTCTTCAGACACTCCAGAAGAGGGCATCAGATTCCATTACAGATGGTTGTGAGCCACCATGTGGTTGCTGGGAATTGAACTCAGGACCTCTGGAAGAGCAGTCAGTGCTCTTAACCGCTGAGCCATCTCTCCAGCCCCCCCCTTTTTTTTCACTTAATCTTTAAGTTTTTGAGGAACTGCCCAGTTGTTCCACCAAGCAGTTGTAGTGTTTGACACTTCCATCAGCAGTGTGTGGATTCATTTCTACATATTCCCAACCAGTACTTCCAACTTGGTTTGTATGTGTGCACACGCACATGCGTGTATGTGTGGAGACCAGATGCTGGTACCGGGTGTCTTTCTCAATAGCTCTCCATCTTAATTTTTGGGATAACGTCTCTGAGCAAACCTGGATCTCACTGATTCAGTTAGGCTGGCCAGCAAACCTCAGGGATCCTCCTGGCTTTCCCTCTCCAGCGCTGAGATTCCTGATGTGTGCCACTGTGCCTGACTTTTGCCAGGGTTGCTGGGTATCCAAAATTAGGCCCTGTTATTTTTGTAGCAAGTTGTTTACCAACAGAGCCAAATCCCTAGTGTCTGTTAGCTGGCCAGTCACAGTTCTCCTAGTTAGTATGTGGACATTCGAGAGCATTCTTGGGAACAGCACCTGACAGGAGACCAGAAGGAAGTAAGAGCTGGTTTTGATTGGCTGTGATTATTTTTGCGTTTCCTCTGTCTGTCCGTCTGTCCGTCCGTCTGTCTGTCCGTCCTCCCACCTACATACACATGTGCTTGTACATGCTATGTATTTATGTCTAATCTAAACTCAAACAGGCTTGAAACATCCTTAGCTCTCTTCCTCCTTTTTCTTCTCTGCCCTACCTCTGCCTACCTGGCTGTGTCGGGAATCTGCAGGTCACGGCTGCGTACCTACCCCAAGGTGTTACCCGTGTATACCCTCTGGCCTCAGTTGCTCAAAATAGGGTGTGGATCTGTGTATACCCTGGTGAGCGGAGCGACCCTCCTCGCATCTCCTGTCCACCTACCAGCCCATGCTGTGTGTGGCTTTTACAGATGGAAGTCCGATGAGATCTGACCTTAGTCTCTCTTGCTGGGGACTTCTATCCTGGGCAAGCTTTGTCTTCCTGACATAGGTCTTCCCAGGGCCACCTGCACTGTTCTGTATTGGAGACGTTGCCTAGGAGACCTGGAGATCCACTTCCCTGAATGCATGGAATTGGGCCTCCTCATGGGAGGGACAAACTCATCTGGGATGTTCGGTTTGGGGGGGGGAAGTGGTGTAAGCGAGGGCCCCCCTCTAGCTTAGAAGTCATTTTTCTGAGAAGTGCCAATGCTTTAGGGAAGCGGCTTCCCCCCCCCCAGCACATGTTCCTCTGCATTGACCTCAGGTAACCCACATTGTGGGGGGGGGCGGGAAGAGCCAGCTGCCTGCCTCAGCTGCAGGGATCTTTGGGGTTACACTGTGGACCCTTTCTCAAGTGTTCTGGGTGAGAGGCCATCCTGTCCCCATATTCCCAGCCTGGCTGGACTGTCCTGTCCTGCCATCCCCAGCAGTGTCTGGGCCCTGGTCCTAGGCTGGCCCTGCCAGCCAGGCATGGTGCCAGGTGTCTGCTCCGCTGGGTGCCACAGGAAAATCTCTGGCTGCCCAGGTTGGGTAGCGCCATGGGGAATCCCGTACGCCTGCTCAGTGCCCACTTACCTGTGTCTTTCCTCTTTCTGCAGCACCTCAGGACATGCCTCCCCCCAGCCGCCTACCCGGAGCCCTTCTGAGAGTGGCATCCTTTTTGATATCCTGAAGACCAGCTCTGGACCTTCGTACAAAAGTGTCAGCTCCCGGGACTGCTTAACCAAAGGACGGACTCTTGGGACATTCCCCCCAATTCACCTGGCCCCCCTCTCCCCCAGCTAGGGAGGGGGAATCCAGAAGACTGAAGTTGACTAATTTGGGACTTACAGCTTCAGGGACAGAAGGGGGTGGGGGTGGGCTGACCACCCGGACCCCCTCTGGGCCCAGGCCCCATGCCCCGAGGAAGAGAGACTGCGTGAAGCCCATCACAGCTGCTTGCCAGACTCTTTGCCTGCCCTTCTGACTGTGGCCGCTTGGTATGGCCAGCAATAGCAGTTCCTGCCCAACACCTGGGGGCGGGCACCTCAATGGGTACCCAGTACCCCCCTACGCCTTCTTCTTCCCCCCTATGCTGGGTGGACTCTCTCCACCAGGTGCTCTCACCAGCCTCCAGCACCAGCTTCCAGTTAGTGGTTACAGCACACCGTCCCCAGCCAGTAAGTCTCTGTGTGACATGGGGAGGCTTGGGAGAAGGGGGTGTGGCGGGTGGCCGGCCTCTGGATTTGGGTTCCCAGACTCATCTGTTATGCTGCAGACACAATGGGTAGCAAGGTTTCTTTTTTAGACCAGGCTGACCATCGTGGGGTGGAGGGTTGGGGGTGGGGTGGGACTTGAACATGGTCCGTAAGCCAATCAGTGGCGGTTTGATCCTGGGGGTAGAGGAGAGGTGACACCATTTTGTTTCTTCCTATGTTGTCCCCCTTTGTTTCTGTGTCCCTGGTGCTATGCTATTGAGTGCCTTATAAATAGATCTGAGGAGGAATGGATGCAGAGGCTGAGGTGGATAAACAAACCTCTCAACGTTTGGTGGAAATGACAGCCCTACACAGTGAGAATGAGCCCCCACCTCCATCCCCCCCCTTCCAGTACTCTGAGGGAAAGAGCTTCAAGAGACAGTCCAGGGCAGCTCAGCACAGCTGAAGCCCTTGCTCTCCCCCCTCCCTCCCCACCGCCCTGCCAACTCCCCCGCCCCAGAAGGACATGGAGGGACAACGTGGGGGCTTTCTGCCTGGACTCTGGCCTTGGACACATGCTCAGGCTTGGCAGGGCCTGTGTTTTCTGCCTCTACCCTTTGCCATGAGGGTCACTCGTGGGCTGGGCGGGGGTCTCAGTGCCCTTCCCTAGCTGGCCAAGGCAGGTAGTGGGAGGCGGCGGTGGAGATGGCCAGCTGGCAAAGTCCAGGCTTGGGGCCTGCCAGGCCGCTTACAGTAACTCTGGCCCCCAGGGCCCAGCTGGGCTCCAGGCCAGAGCCTTGGAGGAGGGATCTGGGCCTGGCCTGGGGCTGGAGGGAGTGGAAGCAGCAGAACTGGCCATGGCTGGCTGGCTGGCCGGCTGGTCAGCTGCTGACCTGGGAAACGTGTCCCACCTCTCCTGGTTGGCAGGGACAGAGCACCCTGCCTGGCACCCACTGCCCCTCCCACAGCCGTTGGCAAGCCGCCTGGCACCACTGCCCTGTGTGCCCGGCTGGGCTGGGTCAGTGCCCCCTTGTTGGTGCGGGGGCAGCGCTCTCTCCCCGGAGCCAGGGAGTCTCTTTGTCCCTGGGGCAGGCTCTGGCTGGTCGCCTCACTGCCCACAACTGGCTGTCTGCCCACAGCCACCATTACTTCCTGGATCGCCGCCTTTGGCTTTGTCGCAGCCCCCCTCCCTTCCAGGCCCCACCAGCCCTCAGGAGCAGGTAGTCTGTGCCCACGCGCCTTTATGCTGTAGGGCTAGGGACTGGACAAATGCTACCTCAGTTGTTTCCCCCACACTTTCCATAAGCCTCCACCTTGTATTTCTGTCTTTGCTTCTCTCTACCTTACACGGGAGAGTCTGAGACCCACCCCCCCACCCCCACCCCGTGTTCTGGTTTTCTTGTCTGTGCTAATGAGGAGACTGGTTTCTGGGGCTCAGAGTTGCTGGGGATTGGACTGGGCGAGTACACCTATGTAAAAATGTTCCCTGCGTTTGAAGGGAGCAAGAGCTCACATCCTTGACCATCCCAGGAGCTGGAAGAATTGTACTTTCTTTCAGGGTGGAGTTTTTAAGTGGGAAAGGAAAGCAGCGGGCAGTGGCGGATGCCTTTTGCCCAGGAGGCAGAGGCAGGTGGATCTCTGAGTTCGAGGCCAGCCTGATCTACATAGTGAGTTCCGGGACAGCCAAGGCTACACAGAGAAACCCTGCCTTGAAAAAACAGAACAAAACAAAAACAAACCAAAGAGGAAGGAGGAGAGAGGAGGGAAGGAGTTAGGGAGCCCTACAAGCCGCTGCCTACAAGGACCACATGTGCTTGCCCAGGTGATGTCACGGGGCTGGACCGATGATCCTGACTCACTGGAAGGCTGCAGGGGGAGGGGAGTTAGGATCTGACCCCTGTGAGAGGAAAAGTAAATTCTCTGCCCTACCCCTGAGTGTTGCAAGCTCCTTCCTCTTTCTTAGAGGTGGGTGGGGCGAGCCCCCACCCTGGTAACCTACTCTAGGGTGGGGTGCTCGTATTTCGGGCAAATGGCGACCTTCTTTGGCTTTCTCCACCCAGGTTAGGCAATGCCCTCTTCCTGCCCCCTCCTCTGTGAGCCTGTGGGCTTCCCGCCTCCCCCCTCCTAGTAAACAACAACAGTCTCTTCCTCCCTACTCCCCAAGCCTCTGAGTACCTTCTAGGACCAGGGACCAGAGGCCCCCCTGCAGTGCTCCTGGTACCTGGAAAGAGCTTTAGTCTCCCCTAGTCCTCAGGACTAGGACGGGTCAGGTAGCTCCTGGAGGTGAGAAGCAGGGGCTTCTCTTCCTTCTCTGCTTACAGCAGTGATGCTATATGCCCTGGTGACCTTCCAGGCCCCCTGCTCCAGTCCCACATCACATAGCTGTAGAGATGGTCTCCCTTCCTGGGCCTCTTGCAAGGCTGCACCTTAGGTGTATTGTATGTACTCTTCAGAGAGCAGGTGACCTGTGGGAGGGCCAAGGCCTCTCCAGGTCGCTGTGGGGAGAGCTAGGTATTGTCCTACTGGGAGTCTCCTAGGGAACCAGGGTGGAGGCCCCAGAGATAGCACAAGACTCCTGCCCCTTTGGTGCTTGGCCCCTGAAGCCTGTTTACTGTGGAGGTTTGGTCTTCTCTGTGCAGTGTGAGGAGGGTCAGGGTTGTGTGTTCTTTGGGAGGAGGGGGTCAGGGCTGAGTATGCTGAGAAGGGGGGGTTGTTAATGGCTTGTGTATACTGGGTGAAACCAGTGTGTTTGAAGAGAGTTAAATCCAGAGCTGGGGAGGGGAGTGTTAGCTTGTTTGTTGGGGCTGGGGGATAGGGCTGGGGGTGGGGGGTGGGCTGGCCTGATTTAGGGCAGAGATGTCCTGGTGCGAGAACTTCAGAGGCTTTGACCTCTGCTGAGGTCAACGCATTATGATAGTGTGTTGGGGAAAAAGAAGAGCTCTATCTTTAATGTTCTGTGTTTCCTGGCCTGGGGGGTTGGGGGGAGCATGGGGCGAACCTTGTTGGCTTACGCACCCTTGGAATTCCTTGGGCTTCAAGGTTAAAAAAAAAAAAACGTAGACACCTGTGTCACTATGTCTCCTTGGCACTGTTTCCTGGTCTGTAACACAGGGATATTTACCTAAGAGCGCCAAGTTAGGCGAGCTCATCCCAGAGGACACTTGGTGAGTGCCTGGGGCGTGATCCAGCAGAATGGGAGGCCGCTAAGCACCTACTGTGCGCCTTAAAAAAAAAAAAAACAACAACAACAAAAAAAAACCCTTCACCTGGACTCTTTGAGGAGAGTCTTCTTGTACTCCTGTGTAGAGGAGGGTACGGCCAAACTGGCCCGGCAGCTGTAAAGCCGACCTGTTGCCTGCCATCCAGATAGCCTTAGGAGGAGACTGTGGGGGACATTCTGGGGCCGGCGGAGATTATTGAGGCCTTATCACCATCGTTGAATCTTGTCCTGGTTGCTGGAGACCCTGCCTCTGACTTCCCCCAGTAGGGGGCGCAGGGAAAGCCACCCCTCACCCCTGCTTCCTTCTCGGTGTAGGATTTTGAGACTGGAAAGATAAGAGGCCCAGGGAAGATCTCCATCCTGTCCTAGAAGCCGTGGACACAATCTGTTCACACCCCCACCCAACCCTACTCTGCCCTCTTGCAGCCTGTGAGCCTGCAGAACTCAGCCGCCGCCGCCGCCGCTGCCTCCTCCGCCGCCTCCTCCTCCCATCCCCGACAGACTCTGAAGGAACAGAGTGTAAAAGCCGTAGTTGTTATTCATATTTTGTTGCAGTTTCTGAAGTGGGGGGCAGGGAAGTTGGAAGCAATCAATAGAGGAGTTAGGACAGGAACCTAAAAGGGTGGCAACAGATTTTCCTTCTACATGTTGGCTGGGTACTTGTCTAGATATGGGGATGTGGTCCCCTCCCCCTCCCTGTCTCGGGAGCCCAGGCCTAGGGGAACCTGGGAAGGAGGCCCAGAGGAAGGAGGAGGGGGTGTGCCTGTCTCTTCATCCCTTGTTCTGCTACTTCCTGGGGTTTGCAGACTTGAACATTCTCCCTTGCTTGTTCACACCCAGCACAATAGGAAGGACAACCTTGAGGAGGCGGGTTCTGTCTAGCTGTGCCTTTCTTGGGGTCCTAAATGCAGAGTCAGCCAAAAGACCTTCACAGGGGGTTTTCATGGAAAATAAGAGTCCCTTACTATCTGTCTTCCAGGAGGGATAAATGGACAGGCTTTCTCAGGGTAGGATTCCAGCACAGATTGGGGGAGGGGACACAGGGAAGGAAGCCTGTCTTCCTCTTAGGTCAGTCAGGGCCTCAGGCATTGTCTCCACTTAGTGCCAAGGGATGTGTGCCATGGGGCTGTGCCAGTGTGACCTTTGTACATGTGTTTGTGTGTGTGTGTGTGTGTGTGTGTGTGTGTAGGGTAGCATCAGTAAAAAAGAGGAAATGGTTTACTTCCAAATAATGTTGGGACAGTGCCTTCTTACCTCTTGGTGGTCAGGATAGACTGGGGGTCCTAGACTGGGGGTTCCTTTGCCCTGGTAGTAACCTAGGCCCTCCCCTGCCCAGTTGGACCCCCAAGTCGCTGAAAATGCCATCCAGCCTGAAGTCTTATACCCGCTTCCCTCCTGGCTCCAGGGCCAGCAGTCTTTCAAGTCAGCTCTGCCTGTGCAACCTTGGGCAGGTCATTCAGCCTTTCTTGGAATCTTTGCCCTTCTGGTCTGTGTCTGGGAGGCTGCTTGCTGTTAGGCCACAGTGACCTGGCTTGCTGGTTGTGGCCTGCAGTTGCTTCAAGCACCTTGAAGAGCTGCGGTGGGGTGGGGGGAGGGGGTGGCTGGGTATTGTCTTGGAGATGGCCACCCTGTATCGGGCCCTGATGTCTGTCTGGCACCCGGCTGGAGGTAGTGGCAGCGGCAGCAGCCCTGAGGATTGAGCCCACACCTGCTAAGGGCTTGCTAAGCATAAAACCCTGGGAGGGGGGAACTGGGGATGGGAGATGTGACTGAGCAGGATGAGGCCACAGCCTGCTAGCCACTGCCACCCAGTATCCCAGCCCCTACTGCTGGCCAGAGCCTTCCCGTCCTCCCTCCCTTCTGTCACGGCCTCTGGGACGCCGTGTTCCTCCTCGACCTGCTTCTCGACCTCATGGCTGCCAGAGCAGACATCTCACCCCAGCTTTTCTGTCTAGCTTCGGAAAGCCTGTTCATCCTTCAAGGGACCTTTTTCTTTCTTTTTTTCAAAGTCGGAGATCTTGAATGAGGACTCTTCCAGAATCCTTCTCAAATGTTCCCTTCCTCATCACAGTCTCCCCCCCAAGCTCCCCCACAGTGTTACATCTCTTACCTCTCTACTATTCTCCCCAATTTCTATATTGAGTGCTTGTTATTTGGGAGATCTTTGCCTGACCATGAGGGACAAGAGCCTCAGGTCCCTTAGCATCTTGAAGCTGTGAACACAGGGTCTGCCATATCACTGGTGCCAGGAGCTGCATCCCCGAGCAGAAAAATTGGAGGAGCATCCATGCCAAGACCTCCCATATTTGCCCTGGACCCCAGCACTCCATTTGCAAGCCTCTGCCCTCTCTTGGGAGTCCAACAGCTTCTGTCCTGCAGTCCGTAGACCCTCTGCTGTCTCAGGAAGCCAAGAGCTATGCACCAGATACTACCTACCCTCCCTCCCTCCAGCTCCTCACCGTTGACTCCACTTTTCTTGTGAGGGTCAGGGAGATGACTGATTGGGCTAAGCCACTTGCCGCCAGGCTTGATGACCTAACTTTGATCCTGGGGACCCACACAGTGAAAGAAAGCCAATTCCTGAAAATTCTTGATATCTCTCCTCTCTCTCTCTCGCTCTCTCTCAAAAAGATTTAACTTTATTTTATATGTGTGGGTATTTTGTATTTCATGCGTGTCTGTGTACTATGTGTGCCTGGTGCCTGCAGAGGACAGAAGAGGTGGTTGGATCCCCTAGAACTAGGAATTAGGAATGGTTGTGAGCCACCATGTGGGTGCTGGGAATCGAACCAGGGACCTCTTGGAAAAGCAGCTGTTAACCTTAACTGTTCACCTTTCTTTCCAGCTTCCCCCTACACACACACACACACACACACACACACACACACACACACACCCCTCTATTTGGGTCCCACCATATATCCCTGTCTGGCCTGGAATTCACAGAGATCCATTAGCATCTCCCTCCTAAATGCTGGGATTAAAAGTGTATGTATATTACCATATCCCTTGAAAATTGTCCTCGGACATGCATCCCCATGCCGGAGGATACATAGACAGTAAATGAGATGCGATTTTAAAATGTCTATGAGTCCATCCTCTTCCACCTCTATTACCACTGCTTAGGCTAAGCCAACCTTTGCTGCTTGAATTACCATAGCAATTTGCAACTGGACATCCCTTTTTGCTTTAGCTCTGTAGACCAGGCTGGCCTCAAACGCATAGATCCGCCTGCCTCTGCTTCCTAAGTGCTGGGATTAAAGGTGTGCACCACCATGCCTGGCCTCTACCTGGACATTCTTGTCATCTTGTTAACTCATTCTTAATAACCTGGAAAGGTCTTGAACTATAATGGAATCTAGCTTCTCCTTTACTTAACCTTCCTGTGCCTTCAAGCCTACAAGCCCATCTATTCTGGGCTGACTTTAGCTGATTCTCCAGCCTGGTTTTGTATCTGTTTTCTGTTTGTTTTTGTTTGTTTATTTGTTTTGTTTTTGTTTTTGCTTTTTTTAAGACAGGGTTTCTCTGTGTAGCCCTGGCTGTCCCAGAACTTACTTTGTAGACCAGGCTGACCTGGAACTCACAGAGAGCTGCCTGTCTCTATCTCCCTAGTACTTGGATCAAAGGCATGTGCCAATACTGCCTGGCCTCCGTTGGGAGTTTTACTATACATCCTTTTTGATCTTCTTTCGGTTGGTAGGATGAACGCACCATCTGTGGCTGTAGGAGCTTTGCATGGCTCTCAGCACTGGCCCTCCTCCTTGCTTTACTCTGAACTTCAGCTTTCTTTCTTTCTTTCTTTCTTTCTTTCTTTCTTTCTTTCTTTCTTCCTTTCTTTTGTTGGTATCTATTTTTATCATGATGTAGCCCAAGTGTGTCTGGAGCTAGCCTGAAAAGTCCTGGTCCTCCAGTTCTGGCCTCTCGAATAACTAGGATTACAGCCCCGTATGCCTATAAGGTACCAACCCTACTTTTAAGAATTCTAGGGATCCCACCCAGGTCATTTGGTACTCTAGGCTGGCATTCTAACTGTCGAGTTACATCCCTAACCCTTGTTTACAGAAATTCCCTTAGTATATACCTTCAATCCCAAACAATGAAGGTAAAGTTAGTTTGTAGAAGGAAGCGCCTATGTTTGAGGAGCAGACAAAGTGATGAATCAGAGAAGGATTTGACAAAATAGGATCTTCCCAACTCTCACAAGAAGAGAGAGGAACAGGAAGCTACTTAAGGGAGTAGTGCAGAGAGAGGGAGAGGGAGAGAGCAAACTTCAGCTTTCTTTGGGTCCCTGCCTTGAGTTATCCACTGACCCTTGAACTTAATTTCCCCCAAGAGCATAGTGTCTGTGTTGTAATACCACTTGTCGTTTTGCAGTGTGTATATAGAAACACATATTTGTGATGATGGATTTATTTGCCTATTTTCTGTCATTTCATAAATGATAGACTCACCAGGACAGCCATATATGGAAGGCAGTCAGAAAATAAAATTGTTCTTGAGTTGTCCTGGTTTGGCAGGAACATAAGCTTTTGGTAGCTGAGAGTTCCCTCTTTATAAATACATATGTATATCTCCACAATGTGTTTATTGGGAAGGTCCCCACTCATCTTGAATCAGGGGCTCTCAGTGTTGCTTCCTCCTGAGGGAGCGTCCTCTGTCAGCCTTGCTTTTGCACCTGTAGGCTGACAGGAGAGTGGAGCAGCCAACACACAAGACCGTTTGTGCACTGCTAAAGACTGTGGTGGTGACTTTATAGCATCCTGGGCTTTTCAAATCCACACAAGTAGGAATTGGGGCTCTGCACCAGGCGCTTTTTCTTGTGTTTCCTCTTCTCCTCTTCTGGGGAGGGATGAAGGAGATCCTTTGCAAGAGACATGTCTTATAGGGAGGTTGTCACCACCGGAAAGCCCCTCTTTTTAAAAATACTTGTTTTGTGTGTGTGTGTGTGTGTGTGTGTGTATACACTGCTGCTCTCTTCAGTCACATCAGAAAAGGGAATCAGATCCCATTACAGACGGTTGTGAGCCACCATGTGGTTGCTGGGATTTGAACTCAGGACCTCTGGAAAAGCAGTCAGTGCTCTTAACCACTGAGCCATCTCTCTAGTCCTGAGAGTATTCTCTCTCTCTCTCTGTCTCTGTCTCTGTCTCTCTCTGTCTCTCTCTCTCTCTCTCTCTCACACACACACACACACACACACACGCACATAGGGTTTCTCTATGTAGCCCTAGCTATCCTGGAACTTTTTTTGTAGACCAGGCTGGTCTCAAACTCAGAGATCCACCTGCTTCTGCCTCTCAAGTGTTGGGATTAAAGGAGTGCGCCACCACTATCTGGCAACCCTAGAACTTGTAATTCTGCCTCCACCTTCCACTGCTGGGGTCACAGGCATGTGTACTATATGCTGCTTTCACAGCTTGGAAACATCTCCAGCACCCCCTCTAAGCTCTTTAACTTATTTATTTATTTATAAATTTGAGACGCCATTTCACTGCGTTGCCAAAAATGTTGCTTCACTCTGTAGCCCAGCCTGGCTTTGGATTTGTGACCCATTTACCTCTCTTGCCCAAATAGCTGGGATAGTAATCTTGTACCTCCAGGCCTGTCTGTAAAGGTTCTTGGAGTTGTTGTGAGAATTATATGATCTCATTCTATAAAGAAGTTGGCTTTGGGCAGGGAGATAGCTCATTTGTTAAAGTGCAAGCATGCGGACCTCTGGACTTCACATATGGATAAAATCTGGCTTCTTGAAGGTTAACATGTAGGTCAAACTCTTAAGAGGATAGATAATAGGATACCCTGGTCTGTATCTCTTCTTTCCAGGGACCTACTCAACCCAGGCCTTTCTTCCATTGAAACGGTCGTCCTAGGGAGGAAGAGGTTCAGCTGGAAGTCTCCTTTTTTCTGTCCCGGGCTGGCCCATCCTGGTTCCCGGGCTGGGAGACACCCTGGGCGGAGCTTTGTTCGCCGGAAGCACGCAGAGTGTGGGAGGAGAGCTCCCCGCTTGTGTTTGTGCTAACAGTCAGTTCTGCCGCGTCGTATTCCGGCGGCCGGCAGCCGGAGTCTCACATGATGTCACAGACAGTGACACAAGCTGGATGTCTCATTCCGACACAGCGCCCTAGCTGCACAATGTCACACCCGGGACACCCAGCACGCTGCATTCGTGGTTCTAAAGCTGGGCTACCTGACTCTGGGCCCCATGCCTTCTGCCCGCGTGTTTGGAGTTTGGGGCCGAACCGGACCGAAAAGGGGGCCAGTGGGCGAGCCCCAAGGGCGGGTTGGCGAGCTGGTGATGTCACGGGCAGCGGTGGGTGGGTCACCCGGAGGTGAGGCATCGCTAGGCGAGTTCAGGAAGAGTTCAGCCGAATTGCATTAGGCAAATGAAGCCGGGGCTTGGGGGGGGGTATGTTTAGGGGGAGGACACCGGGACCACCCCACCTCCCCGCCGCTGCATCGCCCAGCAGGGGATTGACCAGAAGCACTAGGGAGGCTAGGAGCCTGAACTGGGACGGAGAGGATGCCCTCTACTCATCAGTCCAGCCTCCCGGTGCACCCTGCTATCCATACCCAGCCAGGTTCTATGCACAGCGCATTTCCCGCCTCTGCTACCTCTCTGAGGCTGCCCCACTCGTGGTTCACATGCAGCCTTCTGGCCCTCGCTTCCCTGCATCTCTCCCGCTGCAGTGGGACCCGCAGGGAAAGGGTTAAGCCAGGGGCGGCGCCTGGCCGGGGCGGGGCGGAGGCTAGGGGCTGAGATCCCTGAGAGGGGGCGCGCGAGCTTGGGGGGTGGTGGCGCGCACACCGGAGACCTTGCAAGCGGCCCGCCGCCGGGCCAGGCGGAGGCGGGGCCGTACGGGGGTTCCCCTACCCGCACCCGGAATCTAAGCCACGGAGAAGCCCGGGAGCCCCGACCGGCAAAAGGAAGTGCTCGGTGACCCCCGTCTCCGCCCTGATCCCGCCCCGGGCCAGCGGACTTGGGGAGCCGCTGGACTCTGCCTGGGACACCGGAGCCTCGAGTTCTCGGGCCACCGGGTGTTCCCTGCGAGCGAGCGCCGGGGGACCTCCTCTAACCTGCACAACTTCCCGCTTTTCACCTGGGACCGGCGGAGTGACCTGCGGACTTAGGCGCGGGCAATTCTGGCCTGGGCGCCCCGCTGAGGGGCTGCCCGTCGGGGCGAAGGGACTTGTCCCTTTGCACCCCCACCCCCAGCCGATTTGCACGGATGGCGCCTCCGACTGAGTGACTAGAGCCCCGTGCAGGACTTGCCCTCCTGGATCTCCGGCCTTCGCGGAGGATCGAGATGTACGAGAGTGTGGAAGTCGGGGGGCTTGCCCCCACCCCTAACCCCTTTCTAGTGGTGGACTTTTATAACCAGAACCGGGCCTGTTTGCTTCAGGAGAAGGGGCTCCCTGCCCCGGGTCCCTACTCCACCCCACTCCGGACTCCGCTTTGGAATGGCTCAAACCACTGTACGTACCGGTCTCCGCTGTGCTACCTTAGGAGGCGGGGTGGGGGTGGCGGTAGGAACCTCTCTACACCTCACTTTCTCTTCGTCTGTCTCGCTGTAACTCGGATGTCCTAGCTGGACAGTTGCCTTCCACTCAGTGACCCCGGCGCACTATCATGTTAGGGCTCAGGAACTTTGAGCGTTCCTTCTCCAGGAGACTTGAAATCTCAGCCTCTGGCGCCCCATTTACATCTTCTTGGTTACCTGCTGGAGGGTGGGGTGAAGGTCCTGGCGGTGAGCTTGTCTGTTCCGAAGAGGAGCCTCCTCCCCAGATACCACCCCTGCCCAAACCTAGGGTGAGCTTTCTCCTGTGTGGCAGCTACTGGCCCAGCTCCTGCTCTTGACTGTAGGGGTGGACGGACTGGTCCTTGTCTTTGGTGTTGGTAATGGGGTGTGGCAGAAAAGGACTTCACCAGACAGACAGTTGCCTTCCTGGTCACCCCTTATACTTTCAGAGGCACCTAGTCCATCTTGGGAAAAGGTCTGGCCCCAGACACCTGCCTGACATCCTGGAGGCTTTGATGTTGGGAACATGGGAGAAGCTGGTGTAAAGAATCTTAATTGCTGTTCTCTAGGGGGTGTTTGGTTTTTAAGGCCTGGGGGCCCTCTGGCTATCAGCGTGCATCTACACTGCTAGTGGGTCTTTTTGTTATCGTGTCTGGGGAAACAGGGCCATACCTTGTATTGTTAATCAGAAGAACTGACGTGAACCCTGATGTCCTGGCAGCTGAGCCCTGCAGCCTGGTTCTTGCGGGTTCAGGCCCTGCTGAGAGGGAGGGTTCTGTTAACAGCCAGGACCTGTGCGCATGCCCCAGTGTGCACACCTGGGCACGTTTATGCCCAGCTGTGAGGCAGTGTGTATTAGTGTGATTTCGACGTCGGAGAGCTGGAGCTAGGTTATTATTGTTGGATGGCTCAGGTTTCATTTCCCACTCTGTTGTGGGAGCAGTTCTTCCCAGGAGGGTCCCCCACCTTCCCATACCTGCTGCCACCCTTCTGTGTGCCAGAGAGCAATGGAAGACTGGAGTCTCTTATGGTTCTCAACCTGTGAGTATTGACCCTCGGGGTGGGGGTGGGGGGTTGTCTACCAACCCTTTCACGGGGGGTCACACATCATATTAAAGGGTCACAGCATTAGGAAGGTTGAGAACCACTAGCGTAGTGTATTGAAGAAGGCTGGGGTAGAATCTGCCCACGCAAACCTTCGAGCATCCTGAGAGAGACCTGAGGTGAATGACCCCTGACTCCTGCCCTTCTAAAGACACCTCTCTCTGGCCTTTCCTATTGTCCTGCGCCCTGACCTTTGCCGCCAAGGCAGAGTCAGCTGTGAGGTTTCAGACTAGGAGGGGTGGGTGATCATTGACTTTGGAAAAAAGCCGAGGTGAGGGAGAGGTGGATCCTTGACCCTTCTCATTATCCCAGCTTTGTAGGAAGGAGCCACCCCTAGGGGGGATGATTGGGCTGAGCCTCCAGGCTCCCTTCTCTGCACTGGGGGAAGCTGGGATTTAAGCCCCCTGGGGTCCAGCTCCTATCTCTTCCCCAAGCCCTCTAGGACGGCTGAGCTCTTGGCCCAGAACTTGACGGGAGGGGGCTTGCAGAGAACCGGGGACACAGCCCACGTAGGAGCCTCCCTGCTCCTTCCCTCCTCCGACGGCTTGGATTTGGGGGAAGTGGCGCCTGTCTGCACATAGAACGTGCTGTGGGATAGCCTGGCTAGAGCTGAGCTCACCAGCCTTCACCCCCCCCCTCCCCCGTGGAGGCTAAGTTGCCCTGGAGCATTCTGTAAGGACCTGCAGTCTGGGTGGCTACCGGACTTCGGCTAGTACAGCCTGTCTTACCACCTTGAAGAAGAGCCTTTTGGTGTGTGGAGACTTATCTGGTGCCTGGAGTCCCCTCTAGTTGTCTTAGAGAGTACTACCCCCTGGCCTCCACCAACGGAGGGAAGATAGGTTGGTTGTGGGTGGAGACCTGCTGGGTATTGCGAAGCCCTGGAGACTTTGCTTTCCTCCCACAGCCCCCATTTCAGTGCACCAGAGGACAAGGGGTGCACAGGATGTGGCTCCCCATCTGTCCCCCACCAATCTCCGAAGCTCACGCCTCCCGCCTGCTCCCAGACATCCAAGAATGTGAAGCACGTGGATGCCCGTAGTGGGGGGGATGGGAGAGATGCTTATCACCCACCGACCGCTAGGTTTGGGCCTTGCACTGAGCTTACTGGCTATACTGCACCCAGGACCACCCTCGCCAACTCTCCGTGAGGAGGAAGGGCAATAGGGAGGGCTCCGCGCCCTGTCCCCTTCCGTCTCTAGAGGCTGTGAAGGGAGCTGCAAAGAGGGCGCCAGCTGGATTGGGAGGGGAGCCGCTGGCCAGGGGCCCAGCTGATTTCCTGCTGATCTCCTCCAGGAAACTGGCCCCTTGCGCGAGCCTGCGAACGGCTCTGGGGCGTGGGGACCCGCGCCGTGTGCGCCCGCCCAGGAGGGGAGCGGGGGAGGGGCACCCTGGCAGCGGCGGCGAGAGGGGACGCCGGGCTTCCTGGGCTGGTTCCAACCCTTGGCTGCGCACTGAAACTTTGAGCTGAGGTCTGGTTCTTCTCCAGCCCAGACTTTCTGCAGGAAGTGGAGAGATTTGTGGGCTGGGGCCTCCAGGGAGGGTGGCCGGTGGGGTGGGGCCAGCTCAGGATAGTCCTTCCTCCCACCTGCTTGCGCTACACTGTTACTATGTTCTAACTCAGCAGGGACAGGGAAGACCCACACTTCTGGCTTGGTGCTGACGCTGGCTTCTCTGGGCTGCTACAGGCCTGGGGGGGTTGGGAGGGCTAGACCTTGGGATTTAAGTTCAAAATCTAGATCTGGAACCCTCAGAGGTTGAGTTCCCGGGGTGACAGTTGGGGATATACTGAGGGTAGGATACAGACGGAACTACAGCCTCAGGGGTAACCCGCCGGCCTGCCGCTGGAGATGGTTTGAAAAGAGGCCTCACCGAGCCCCCACCCCCTCCTAGGGTCGTGTCCGCCATCTTGCCAAAAACAATTTTTAAAGAGCACAGTTCTTTTATCTGTATAAACAACTCTCTGGACTTGGCTTTAATTCCCCGTTTCTCTGAGCCTTTGCCCCTCTGGTCTGCCCTTGGCCTTTTGTTCTTCACCCTCGTTCTCCTGTCTCCCTGTGCCATGCACCCCTCTTCCCCTCTGTCCTGCACCCCAACCCCTTCTGTCCTCCTTCCCCTCCACTTTGGCACAGATTGGAGGTTGGGATTGTGGAGGGGGGCAGGTCCAGGGCAGAGGGTGGGTTAGGAGGAGGGAAGAGAGGAGGTCAGAGCCTTCTTCCTGTGCTTGGGAATGCAGGCCAGGGCACCCCCCCTTGTCCTTGACGCCCCCCTAAGTCTGGATTGTCTATTGTTACTGCTTTTACGTCTTGGAAAAAGTTAGCACAACAAAGGGCTCCTTTGTCACTTCACCCCTTTGCCTCCTGGCCTCACCCAGGGCCCCCCCAACCCCGCCCCCCAGCAGCTGTTGTCAGGCCTCCCGCCTGTTTGATTTGCTTTTCGGGCCTCCTGAGAAGGAAGTGAGGTGAAAAACCAGGGCAGGGCAGTTCTGTGTAGGCATGAGCGGCAGATTGCTGCAGGTCAGTCCTCTGGACCCCTGGGGGTTGTAGTCCTTTTCCTCTGGTTAGAGAAAGGGACATGGGTTACAGCAATGCTGGAGAGCCAGGCTGATGTCCAGGCCCGAGTAGGAGCCAGGAAAATCCTGCCAAGGCCATTGGCGGGAGTTCCCTGGTGTGTTTGCAGGTAGGAGGGTGGGTAGTATGCAGCCAGGCTCCCGTGTCCCCAAGTGTCCTAACCACTCTGCCTGGGCTTTGCAGCCACAGGAGTCATTCACAGCCTGACATAACACATGGCTGTTGGACGCTTGAGTACAGGAACTGTGTATAATCCAGCACTCACTGGCTATGGATGGAGCGCTGCAGGACTCACCCGTCCCTGGCTCTCTGCACATAGATGTGGCAAAGGGGAATGCTGGAGAGCCCTCTGGGGATCTGAGATAGTCTTTGCTCTATAGTTTTCATCAGTCACACTGTATCCTTAGCTGCCCAGGCCCTGGGCACAGACAGCTCTCACCCAAATAGCCATGTTCTGTCTGGGGTGATGGGCCTAGAGCCAGGCACAGAGGTTTTGCTTGGGAGGGAAAGGGGAGACTACACCCCCACCCCACCCCCACCCCTGCTGGCTGGGTCACCCTCTTGGCTGCCCTCTTGGAGCTGAATAACAGGAGTGGAGGGGGGGTGGTAACCCGGACGTAGTATTTAGGCCAGACAGACAGACCATTGATAGAAACAGACCCCCTTTGTCACAGTGTCTCCCTATAGACGAAGGGCATCTAAAGTGATGGGCTTCTAGGAGCCCTGGGGACTCTTTCACTGTCTTCAGGAGGTCCCGTCATCTCAGGGAGTACCCTCCTGCTTTGCCCAAGCCTCTGTGATTCTCCTGTGCTGCCTTGGACCCCACCTTAGGCAGGGGATTGTTTGGGTGGGGGATGGGCCATGGATGCTGTCAGAGGGGGTGGGGGAGGTAGAAAGGAAGCCAAAGGGGCCAGGGAGTGGCCAGCTCCACATATCCTGTTGACCCCATTCCCTCTGCTTTCAGTCAGTGCCCTTCCCTCCATCTTCATTAACTCCTCCTGAACTTAGGGAAGCCTGGCCAGGGCGCTGTTTGTATTAAGACTTTGAAATAAAAGCTCAGCCCCTCACCCTCAAGTTATACCTGTTGTCTCTCTCTCTCTCTCTCTCTGTGTGTGTGTGTGTGTGTGTGTGTGTGTGTGTGTGTGTGTACGCGTGCTCACACACAGATCTGGAATTGAAGCTGGGTCCTGGAAACATAGGAGTACTGGGGCCTGAATATTTAACTGTCAGCCTGTCCTGGGGAGACCCGAGTTTACAGAGACCCCCTCTGTCCAGGCCTTGAATCCTCCGAGTGTTGTTTGAGACCAGGATTACCCCAGGCAGAGTGGACGAGGTGCGGAGGGATAGGTACCTGGGTCTCTTAAAGTCTCCTCCTTCTCTCCTAGCCATCGAGACCCAGAGCAGCAGCTCGGAAGAGATCGTGCCCAGCCCTCCCTCGCCGCCACCCCTACCCCGCATCTACAAGCCATGCTTTGTGTGTCAAGACAAGTCATCCGGCTACCACTATGGGGTCAGCGCCTGTGAGGGCTGTAAGGTGAGTGGAGGGAGTCGTGTCTTGATTAGACAAACGGGATGACCCCCCACTATCCTGTCCTCAGTGTGCAATTGGCAGGGCTGCTCCGAAAGCCGCCTGCTGTGGCTACTTCAGCAACTGTGGAGGAGGACGGACTCCTATAGCAAGGCCTCCTCCATAATAAATGGGCAGCACTCCCCTGTGAGCAGACATTCCCTCTGGCCATGCTCTCCTGGCTCTGTCCTCTGGCTGGCAGGGTGGACACCGGCCCTGCCACTGTTTCTCAGGTTGCCATGGTGAGCTGGTGGCTTGCTGCCTGGCTCTTGGCTAGGGACCCAGGAGGCCTGCCCCCAGTGGCCTTGCCTGAAGCTTTCCATGGTATCCTTGCTAGCAGTAGACACCCTGCCTTGGCCTCCCTTCAGGTGTCCAGGCTGTGGGCTCCCCAGTGGCTGCTGGGTTTCCTGCCATCTTACCCATGCTGATCTCTGGGCATGCATGTGGCTGACCCTTCCTGGCCACTCTGGCCGGGGCATCTCCTCTCTACCTGATTGGTACTCTAGTTTCTTCTAGAAGCTATGCATCCTCAGTACATGGGACTCTTGGCCCCGGAAGGAACCTCAGGCTAGATTAGCCATCTCCAGGTGTAAGATTGAGGTCAAGGGTAGTTAGTGTAAGACCGAGTATGTGCTGATCCCGTCTGGTTTGTCCTGTCATGTTGCCACCTTGTCAGTCAGTTTCTGTGCTAACTTAACTTACATTGCCGAACCCCTAGACAGCCTGGCTTTTCCGTGACTGTCTAGTGTGTTTGTCTCGGTGGTGAATGTCCTGTTGTCTTGCTTGCAAGGATGAGTGACTGGCTGCACGCCGTCCCTCATTGGCTTCACGAGTGCGTGTGACTGCACAGTCCCTTGTCAGCTTCCTCCTGCTGCCTTTTTTTTTTTCTTTTTTCTTTTTTGTCTTTTGAGGCAAGATCTCTCTATTATGCAGCTCTGGTTGTCCTGGAACTCTGTATAGACCAGGCTGGACTCAAACTCTCAGAGATCCACTTGCTTCAAGCCTCCCAAGTGCTGGGATTAAAGGAATACTCCACCACCCCCAGCTCGTCCTGCTGTCTTTTCTTGCTGTGTCCTGAGTCCCAGGCTGTGAATTCCAGACGTCTCCTCTCCCATCTCCAGCCTTGTGTGGCCTATGTTCTACTTAGCCCTGAGTCTTTTTCTCTGAAAGAGAAATGAGGTACAGGGATGCAGGTTGGGGAGACCTCCAGGCCAGCCTGTGGGATAGCGACAGGCCTGGGCTCTCCCAAAGAGCATCCTTTCAGGAGAGTCATCTCCCCTCATCTTTCTGCCTTTCTCATGTAGGCCATAGCAAAAGCTTAGGGTTAGCTGCTAGGCTGTTCCGGCTGTGGGCATGGATCACCTGACTCCTCCTCCCATACCCAGGGCTTCTTCCGACGCAGTATCCAAAAGAACATGGTGTATACGTGTCACCGGGACAAGAACTGCATCATCAACAAGGTGACCCGGAACCGTTGCCAGTACTGCCGGCTGCAGAAGTGCTTCGAAGTGGGCATGTCCAAGGAGTGTGAGTGTCTGTCGGGAGGGCCAGGCCCCGCCCAAGGCGGGCGTGCAGGGGTGCTGTGTGTGCCTGTGTGTGCCTGTGGGAACGTGTGCACCGCGGCAGGCGGGCTAGCGTCTCGCTAAGGATGCTTTGTAGATACCGCCATGAGCCTGTGAGTCTGGCGGGTTGTGTGTCCGTGTGTCGTTCGGTGTTGGAGCGCAGCATGCACGGAGCCCCCCCTTTAGCACGGTGGTTGTATGCTTGCTTGCTTGGGCACGGGTGCCTGCCCCCAGGATAGCTCGCTTCTGGGGTTTGCTTGGCTTTGGGGTGTGACTCAGTAGCTTATCCCTGTCCCTCCTGTATGTTAGGGGAAGGGCCTGAACTCCAGAGGGTATGAAGTTGGTCTGTATGTGTAGGGGGGGTGCTGACATAGGACCCCTAAAGCCATTGTCCGGATAAGCCTGGAACCCAGAGTTGGAAGAGAATTGGGCTTCTCAGATCCCAGAGGAAAAGGGGTTTCCAGTTTGAGCTCAGCTGAGGCCCTGACGGAGGGAGGGACAGAGGGAGGGCTGGACAGGGAGACCCTCTTGTGTTGAATCATGGGTGTTGCCGTGGTGACCAGTGATTGATGATGTCAGAGATAAATGACGCTGACAGACGCCTCCTTGTCTGCGTGGCCGTTGCCATGGAGCCTGAGCCTTGGGGGATGAGGTGGGGGAGGGGGCTGCGAGACCCCCCTCCAGCCCTTTGTGGGGAGGGGCTCAGAGAAAGATGGTTCTGACTAATGCACCAGCAAACCCAGCCAGAAATTGGGGGCTGGATATCCTGCTGCCTCCTGTCACCAGAGCCCGGCGAGTGCTTGCTGGTCTTGCACTCAGGAAGTAGTGACTGTCCTCTGCAGAGTCTGTGACAACTTGGGACGTGCAGAACTGAGACCTTTAGGCGAAAGGGCTGTCACTTCCTTCTCTCTTCACTCCACCTTCCTTCTTTGAACTATAGAGGGACAGGACGAGGGTGGGGACCCCCTCTCCTTCCCACAACAACTCCCCCTTTCTCTCCCTCCTTTCCCTCTCCGGCTGCTCTGTGCCCCGGAGCTGAGCAGCTGCCATTTCTATAGAATTAAAGCTTCCGAATGATAAACGTCTTGTCACAGCTGCAATTTTCTCTTCCCAAATTATCCCCCCACTCTGCCTCTCCCTCTCCCTTCTCTCCCCTGCACTTTATTGAATTTGCAGAATCGACATGAGTGATCTCCAAATTATGCCAGCTCCCCCCCAACCCCCTCCCTGGACCCCCACCCCCACCCTTCCTTCCTCCCGCGTCAGCAGCCGCCACGGAGGCCCTGTGAGTGATTGTGTGTCTGGGATAATCGGCTGGTAACGACCCCATCGCTTCTTTAAAGGAGTGGTGTGTGCGGCTCAGCGCCCCCCGGTGATTTGTCAGCTCCCCAGCTAATGGGCCAAGAGATTCTTCTGCCAGGGGCCCCCCATTCTCTGGTTGGGGAGCCTTATTCCCTGCCTGCCCAGGGAGCTACTTTGAGCCAGTCTTAGGAATCCCCCAGGGAGATTGCTGCCAGAGCGCTGGGACACCGAGGATTCCTGGCAGGCACCAAACAGGGACTCAGTCTGCGTGGCTGCCAACCTGGGCACATGTTCTTAGAGTGTGGACTGCGGTGGATGCATGACAGGGTACCACACACTGGCCAAGGGCATGCGTGCACATGTGTGGCCTCAGCCACAGTCCTGGGGCCTGGAATAGGATTTAGGATATGAGTCAGACAGACATGGAGGTTTACTGTGGTGCCCTGTTTTATGTGTCTGTCTGTCTGTCTGTCTGTCTGTCCGTCTGGGTGGTAGACAGCATAGGCTGGGCCCAACCCTGAGCCGGAAGGAGTCACTCTCTAATCTACCCCTGTCCCCCCCCAACCCCACAGCGGTGCGAAACGATCGAAACAAAAAGAAGAAAGAGGCGCCCAAGCCCGAGTGCTCAGAGAGCTACACGCTGACGCCGGAGGTGGGGGAACTCATCGAGAAGGTGCGCAAAGCGCACCAGGAGACCTTCCCGGCCCTCTGCCAGCTGGGCAAGTACACTACGGTATGCCAGCCGGCGGGGGTGCAGCACACCCAGGGCCACCTCTGACACCCTTCCCCTGTCTCCTCCTACACTGTCAGGAAGAGTAGGCTGGGTGGAGGGCAAGCAGTGGCCAGGCTGGAGCGGGTGCCGGAGCCGAGGCCCTTACCCTCCCTGCCTCCCGCAGAACAACAGCTCAGAACAGCGTGTCTCTCTGGACATTGACCTCTGGGACAAGTTCAGTGAACTCTCCACCAAGTGCATCATTAAGACCGTCGAGTTCGCCAAGCAGCTTCCCGGCTTCACCACCCTCACCATCGCCGACCAGATCACCCTTCTCAAGGCTGCCTGCCTCGATATCCTGGTGAGAGTCTGCCCTGCTCTTCGGCCGTGTCCCTACCCTGGTAGGATCTGTTCCCAGCCAGACGGCCACTTTCCCGATGGTTTCCCAGAATCCGAATGCCCTCCGCTCACGTGGGCTACTTCCTTCCTCTCCTGGGTGCACCTGCCCACTTAGCTGCGTCACTCATGGGAAGGTGGCATTTCCTGGGACACACACACAGGGCTGGAATTGGAGTTCTGTAGCATTTGGTAGCCTGAGCTGTGAGCAGGATGCCGGCCGTGATAAGAACTGTCCAAGTGAAGGTTAGGAGGCGGACTCCCCAGAATCCCTCCCCAAGGGTTCCGTCCACCTCCTCTTCCTTCAAAGACACATCCTAGGTGGAGAACTAGAGGCCTAGAGAGGCTGCTAGGAAGGGGAGGGCATCACATGCCTGGTCCCCGGTGCACAGATGTGGGAGGGGCCATTGGGCATAAACTGTCGAGGCTGAATGGGATGGCCCTAGGAACAGATCTGCCTTGTTTCTTGCTGGCTGGAAACTCCTTCCCCTCCTGATTTCTCTCTACGAAGGCAGCATGGCCTAGATCTGCTGCCCGGAGCAGTAACAGTGGATATGTGCGTCTGTTTAAAGTTAATTACAATTAGACTCAGTTCAGTCCCTCGGTTGCATTAGCCACATCTCAAGTGCCCGGCAGCCACATGGGGCCGGTGGCTACTGCCTTGGATGGGATGCTGCAGACAGAACCTTTCCATCACTGGAGAAAATTCTTGTCAGGCAGCCACGCTCTGGCTGCTTGCCAGCGAGAGGCCGCTGGGGATGCTGGAGCTGGTGTGCCAGGGTCTGGGGCAGGAGGTGGGGGCCGCTCCCAGCCTCTGAACCTGTATACACCCTCTGCACCCAGATTCTGCGAATCTGCACGCGGTACACGCCTGAGCAGGACACAATGACCTTCTCAGATGGACTGACCCTGAACCGGACTCAAATGCACAACGCTGGCTTTGGCCCCCTCACCGACTTGGTCTTTGCCTTTGCCAACCAGCTACTGCCCCTGGAGATGGACGATGCTGAGACTGGACTGCTCAGTGCCATCTGCCTCATCTGTGGAGGTGGGTGGGGTGCAGGCGGCTCTCAGGAGGCGGGCTGAGGGGCCCGGAGGGGCAGGTCTGGACTCTGGGCACCCAAGGCCAGGGTCTCGGGCAACAAGCACTCTTCTAGAGGGTCAGGAATAAGACCCGGTTCACAGTTATCGGTAGTTATTATTTGATTCCACTTTGACCATGTCACACTGCTATATTAATGACGGCGCCGAGTGGAAACGTGCTGGGAATCCCCCGCTCTCTATGAGGAGAGCTACCCGTGTTGGGCCGGGGTTTCCATCCCCACCAACACAGCTGCTGTGAAGGGCTTTGAACATCCCACTCCCCACTCGTTTTTTTAGAGCCTAAAGCCTCTGTTCTTGCCTACCAGCCCAGAGACCCTTCCTGGCCTACCCTGTGGCCAGGTGTGTGGGAGCAGCCTTCTGTCCTCTGTGGCTTGGGCAGTCACGCCCCCAAGTGGCCAGATCTGGGACTGCAGTTGTGTATTCTTGGTTGTGGAATTGTCTGGGGGTTCGGGCCGGGGCTCCTGCTCAGGGACAGTTTTGTGCTCAGACCGACAGGACCTGGAGCAGCCAGACAAGGTGGACATGCTGCAGGAGCCACTGCTGGAAGCCCTGAAAGTCTACGTCCGGAAACGGAGGCCCAGCCGACCCCACATGTTCCCCAAGATGCTGATGAAGATCACGGACCTTCGGAGTATCAGCGCCAAGGGTGAGCCTCGTCTCCTTCGCCTAGGGGAGTGGTTTCCAGCCAGAGGGGTCACATGACTCTTTCACGGCGAGTCTCATGCCAGATATTTACATGACGATTCGTAACAGTAGCACAATGACAGATTGGAAGTCGCAACGGAATAATTTTATGGTTGGGGGTCACCACAACAGGAGGAACTGTATTAAAGGGTTGCAGCATTAGGAAGGGTGAGAACCATTGACCTAGAGGAAGGCCCGCCCAGGACTGGCTTAGAACCTGCTGCCCACCTCATGTCTTGGTATCTATGTGGGGTCTTCCTCATCTGAACCTGGCATGTGCCCATCTGTCTAGACTGAGGCTCTCTGGCTGTCACTTTTCCATGGTACCTTAAGACAAGCCTCTATAATAGGCCGTGTGGGTGTAGTCTGTGAAAAGGGCATCCTCCAGCTCTGAGCCTCAGTTTCCTGTGAAGGGGGCAGGGGCAGGGGATGGTGATAGTGTTTGGAAGTATCTGCTAGATCATCCTTGACATGAGGCATAGGGGCCAAACCTGACAGAATGTTTCACCCAGTGGCCACACTGTGGGCTCAGGAGAGCTGGCTTGTGTCAAGTAACTGAGCCCCAGGTGCAGTGCATGGTAGATGCCCATGTGGGTGGCATTGGTCCCCTTGCCCTGTGACCCTCCCTTCTGGACTGGTCCTCTGACCCCCGCCTCCTTCCCCACAGGAGCTGAACGGGTGATCACATTGAAGATGGAGATCCCAGGCTCCATGCCACCACTTATCCAGGAAATGCTGGAGAACTCTGAGGGCTTGGACACTCTAAGCGGACAATCGGGGGGCGCAACACGAGATGGGGGTGGCCTGGCCCCCCCTCCGGGTAGCTGTAGCCCCAGCCTCAGTCCCAGCTCCCACAGAAGCAGCCCAGCCACTCAATCCCCATGACCGCCTGGACACATGGACAGACAGCCCTCACCGCTGCCCTGGCTTTCTCTGCCTTCCTTCTGGCCATGTGACCTATCAGCCGGGCCCCGCTTGTCCTCCCAGACAGAGAACTGGGGACCTTCCAGGGGGACAGGAGGGAGAAGGCAGTGACTCTGTGGACCGGAGGCCTGGACCCAAGATGGACTGCCCTCTTCCGGCAGCCTGGGCAGGGGCCAGGCATTGAGCCACGTGAGGACCAGGGCCTGAGCCTCACCCCCCTTGCCACGTCTTCATCACCAGCAAACGCCGGGACCTGGCTCCCTGCCCTCTGGAACTCAAGCCATCGCTCCCCAGTCGGGGTCTTCTTCCACTTTGGATGGTGACAGAGGGTGTCCAGGGTGGGGGAGACCCCCTGTACATATCCTGCATACCAACCCCCAGATATTAATTCTCGCTGGTTTTGTTTTTATTTTAATTTTTTTGTTTTGTTTTTTTTAATAAGAATTTTCATTTGAAGCACATTTATACTGAAGGAATTTGTGCTGTGTATCGGGGGAGCTGGGTCTAGAGCTGAAGGGGGTGGGTCTCCTGGGGATGGGCAGGGCTCAGAAAGGCTCCCCTCTCCCTTGATGTCCCAGCGGATGCTCCCACCTCCCAGTCTTTCCTCCTCAGTTTTCTCTAATACTGTGAAATACTAACTTTCCAAGAACACCTTCCCTACCCCGTGCAGGAAGGCAGCTTCCCCTCCTCCCTCTGCCCAGCCACTGGGTGTGGGCATCTTGGGCAGCTACCCCTGGGAGGAAGGCATCCTGGCTTTTGGCTTGTCCCCCTACCCACCAATAATCAGGGTAAGGGTGACGCTAGGGCCCCTGGGATGAGTAGGCTGTTACTCCTCACTGCCCGTCAGAGCTCACATCATCCCAGTCCCAGCCCCACTGTGAAGGGGCCGGCTAAGGGGTCCGAGTTACCCCAGCCCCCAGCCTCATAGCCACCAGCACCCCATGGGGCCCTCCAATACACACACACTCACACACACACACACACACACACACACACACACACCTGCACACCTGGCCTGAGTTCCTCCAATTCCCCCAGCCTACCACCAACCCCTCTCGGCCCCCTCCTTGCCCCGCAGGACGGGACTCCAGGGGGTCCCCTCCCCTACACCCCTGGGCTGGGGGAGCAGGCTCTACCTTGCCCTCCTGCCTGGGTGGGGTCTCACCCTGGAGCCCACTGGTGCATCTGTTCCTGCTGGGTTTCCACTGAGATCTACTGGAGAAAGAATAAAGTTCTATTTATTCTATAATGCCTCTGCCTCTCTGCCTCTCCCCTCTCCTCTCCCTGTCTGGGCCGGGAACTCAAGATGGGGCGCTTTCTAAAGGTAAAAAGGTGCACTTTGCCTCAGTGCACATGCACTCAGTGCCAAAGGCTTGGCCAGTGTTTCTCCAAGTTGCCCACTGGTGGGGTCTAGATCTCAGAGACCCTGAGAGCTGAGATAGACCCAATCTGGCAGTGCCCTCAAACTGGGGGCAGGGAGACTCTCGCCCACAGCAGGGCATTCTGGGAAAGGAGAGCTGAGCAGGAGGAGAAATGGC
Source organism: Tokudaia tokunoshimensis (assembly GCA_036184795.1). Classification (NCBI taxonomy): domain Eukaryota; kingdom Metazoa; phylum Chordata; class Mammalia; order Rodentia; family Muridae; genus Tokudaia; species Tokudaia tokunoshimensis. Next base: position 22,975,246 of record BTHU01000010.1, on the reverse strand, counting down.
CTTTCCCACAATCAGAAAGGAAGCCAGGCCTTGGCCTCAGAGCCCCTGGCCTTGAAGTTACCCAGTGACAGAGCAGTGGCTACACTTGATGTTCACACAATCCTGGAGCTATCAGTTCCTTACTGTCATATCTCAGCCCAGAGAAACCAGTGTCCTTCCTTGCCCAGGGTGACACACAGTGACAGGTGGGGGATCAGCACTCAGGGTCCCTGCTCAACTCAGGGTTCTTCCTTGGGGAAACACTTTTGAAACACCAGATGCATCACATACCCCAAAGTGCTTGGGGTCCCTCTGTTCTTGGAGGGAAGCTGAGTCAAAGGGTTCTTTCCCTGGAGGCTCTAGCCATTTCTAGGTCAGCCACTAGGTGGCAGCAGCTGCTCACTTAACTCTGTCTCAGGGGAGCCTTGGGAAGCCACTTCACTAATTTTCTAGCCTGGTTATTTAACTGAAATAAATGTACACAGACTTCCAAGAACCGGTATGTGCTTGGGGAGGCATAAGCAGTAGGATTACTACAAGTTCGAGGCCAGCCTGGTCTATAACACAGCAAGTTCCAGGTTAGCCTGGACTACATAGTAAAATCTTGCCCTGAAAGAGCGAAAACCAGGATGTTTGCTATCGCATAGCATTGTAGAGCAGGAACACGGAGTAGGGCATTTCGGTATTAATAAATACTTTAGGGCTGGAGAGATGGCTCAGCAGTTAAGAGCACTGACTGCTCTTCTGAAGGTCCTGAGTTCAGTTCCTACCATGTCCTGGTTTACAACCATCTGTCATGGGATCCAGCGCCCCCATCTGGTGTCTTCAGACATATATCTCACATATGTTAAATAAAGAAATGAATCTTTTTTTTAAAAAAAATCTATCATATGTAAGTACACTGTAGCTGTCTTCAGATACCCCAGAAGATGGCATCAGATCCCATTACAGATGGTTGTGAGCCACCATGTGGTTGCTGGGATTTGAACACACAACTTTCTTAACCACTGAGCCATCTCTCCAGCCCATGAATCTTTTGAAAGCAAAAATAGTTACTTTAAGGAAAGAAACCCAAGCCGGGCAGTGGTGGCGCACGCCTTTAATCCCAGCACTTGGGGGAGGCAGAGGCAGGTGGATTTCTGAGTTCGAGGCCAGCCTGGAGAAACCCTGTCTCGAAAAACAAAAAAAAACAAAAAAAAAAAAAAAGAAAGAAACCCAAGATGGGAAATGGTGGCACATACCTTTGATCCCAGCACTCGGGGTGACTGAGGCAGGCAGATCTCTGTGAGTTCGAGGCTATCCTGGTCTACAGAGTGAGTTCCAGGATAGCCAGGGTTACACACAGAGAAACCCTGGAGAGAGAGAAAGACAGACAGACAGACAGACGGACAGAGGAGAGAAGAAACTCGGGAGGGGCTGGGTTAGCAGTGGTAGAGAACCTGTTGAGCATATGTAGGTCCTGAGGTCTGTCCCCAGCACAAAGCAAAGATGGGGAAATTAAAGAGAGGGTGGAGGTAAAAATGGACCTGTTTAATGTCCCACAACTAAAACAGGGAACATTTTTTCTTACACGAAATAGGTGAATTGACAACTTTGTACAATTTTATTTATGTCTCTGTGTGTGTGCGCGCGTATGTGCAGGTGCGCACAGAGATAGATAACCACAGACTCTAAAAGAGGATGGTGGGTCCCTTGGAGATGGAGTCACCTGACGTGGGGTGCTGGGAACTGAACTCAAGTCCTCTGGAAGAACAGTATGCCTTCTAAACCACTCAGCCATCTCTCTGGGCCTCCAAGTGGCTTCTGACTATGTGGACATCCGATGGGACACTCTAAGAGCTGTGTGAGGGCTGGTGACGTGGTAGGGCAGGAAAAGAGCTTGTCAGCAGGTGTGACAAACTGAGTCTCATCTCCAGGACCCACATGAGGAGAGAACCAACTTCCACAAGTTGTCGTCTGACCTCCACATTCACATGGTGGACACACATACACATGTGCACAGATGTGTAGTAAATTACTCTGAGGGGCTGGAGAGATAGCTCAGCGGTTAAGAGCAGACTGTTCTTCCAGAGGTCCTGAGTTCAAATCCCAGCAACCACATGGTGGCTCACAACCATCCGTAATGGGATCCAATGCCCTCTTCTGGTGTGTCTGAAGACAGCTACAGTGTACTCATATACATAAAATAAAAAAATTTTTGAGTGTGATGATTTTGTGTATACTTGAAGTCTTCAACTACCTATTTTTTTGAGATTTTATACTTACATATACTGAATTTTGATCAAATACACCCCCATCCCACTCCCCCACTTCACCCCCTCACCAGTGCCCACTACAACTTCATGTGCCCTTTTTTAATTTTTTTAAACTTTATTTACATTAGTATTCTGCCTCCCTGTATGTCATGTGTGAGGGTGTCAGATCCCTTGGAACTGAAATTATGAATAATTGTGAACTGTCATGAGGGTGCTGGGATTTGAACCTTGGTCCTTTGGAAGAACAGCCAGTGTTCTTTTTTCTTTCTTTCTTTTTTTTTTTTTTTTTTTGTTGTTTTTCGAGACAGGGTTTCTCTGTGTAGCCCTGGCTGTTCTGGAACTCACTCTGTAGACCAGGCTGGCCTCGAAAAGCCAGTGTTCTTAACTGCTGAGCCATCTCTCCAGTCCCCTGTGCCCTGTTTAACCCCTCACAGTCTACGTGGTGCTGCCTATACACCCATAGGTGTAGGGCCACCTGCTAGACCATCCCTGAAGAAAACTTACTTCCTCTCCAAGGAGCTAGCAATGGGGCCAGTGGCTTCTCAGCTAGGGGTGGGACCTGGTGACCCCCCCCCCTTTCCCATTCATTGTGGCTGGCTTGACCTGAGTCTACAGTATCTTTTAGACAGAGTCTCTCACTGAGCCTGGAATTCGCAAATGTGGCTGCCCCTACTGGCCAGCAAGCCACAGGACTCCCCTGCCTGCACCCCTGCGCTGGACTTTCAGTCTCTCCTCAGTAGGCCATTGTTTTGAGGTGGAAGCTAAAGATCTGAACTCAGGTTCTCACACCTTCAGGCCAAACACTTTACTGCAGACTACACCAGCCCCTGGGACTTCAAAAACAAACTTTGGGACTGACATTGTCCCTTTCCACAAAGTGCTAACAGGATGTCACCTGCTGCTCTCTTCAGACACACCAGAATAGGGCGTCAGATCCCATTACATATGGTAGTTGTGAGCCACCATGTGGTTTCTGAGAATTGAACTCAGGTCCTCTGGAAGAGAAGTCAGTGCTCGTAACTGCTGAGCCATCTCTCTAGCCTGGTGAAGCCCCTCTTGACAGAGTGTCTTCCCTGTGTTGACTTGCTGGATATGATCTGTCTTTCCTGTTCCACAGTTCATCACTGTGAGGCAGTTTCTCAAGAGCTTTCTTTTTTTGAGACAGGGTTTCCACTGTGGAGTCCTGACTGGTTTAGATGCTACGTATGACGCTCCTCACAGAGCTCCTCTCTCTGTGCCTCCCAAGTGCTGGGATTAAAAGTGTGCATCCTCACCTCTGACCTTTTTTATTTTATTTTTTAAAAGACATTTGTCTCTTTATGTAACCCAGGTCTAGTGGTGACATTTTGAGTGGGATAACTTTTTTTGCTGTGAGAGTTTATCCTGGGCGCTCACAGTGGTTAACGACATTCCTGATCTCTGTTGGTCTTGCTGTGTAGCTCGGGCAAGCCTGGCATTCTCCTGCCTCAGCTTCTCAGAATCTGAGATTACAGATGTGTGCCTCCACACACAGTTCCCTCCAGCCCACTCAACCCTCTGTTTTCAGACAGGGTCTCGGGTATCCCAGGATGACCCTGAACTCACTATATAGCCAAGGATGACCTTGCATTTCGGATCCTCCTGCCTCCACCTCCCAAGGGCTAGGATTTCCTGCTCAGCAAGCACTCCACCAAGCTGAACTCGTCTCATGTGCAGCCTCTGCTCTTTGGATACTCACAGTGCTTCCTCAAAGGCTGAGGTGATGTCCCGTGGAGGCAGACGCATCCCTAGCTGAGCTCTGCGCTGTGCCAAGATTCCTCTTTCTTCCACAAACAGAGGGACTCAGAAGATTGTCAATGGACCCAAGTCAGAAGTGTTTCCCTATTGAGACGCAGGAATCTATGTGGATGAGTCCCCCTTCCTTCGGGACAGTAATTGTGTGGGGTATGGGGGTAATTAGATGGCTTGTTGTGATCAGAACTTTTCAGCAGCTCACATCTGGTTGTGGGTGGATATGGAGAAGGTGTGGTTGCAGAGGCTGGGACAAGGGCGGCCTGAGCAGCATTCAAACACTGGCGGGACTAAGTTCAAAAGGAGGAGCTAACGGGGCGGGAGCAGGGGCTGTGGGCAGCTCTACACAACAGTTGATCCTGGGCAGCCTCTGGAGGGGCTGAGAAGAGCAGACATAGGAGATCCTGATGAGGATGTCAAAGGAGAGGTGTAGGTGACTGGCATCTTAAGAGAAAACAGCTGGAGATGTCTATACAACCGCTGGCAGAGATGGTCCCATGGCACAGAGGAGCCAGGGATGGAGTGGACTGATGAAGACCAGATGGGCTGTGTCTATGTCGCTGGCCACTCCCTACTGCATTCATTCATGTTCGATTAACTCCAGCCACACGGGTCTCTCCATTGGCTTTGGCACACCCCCACCTCAGGGCTGGCACTGACCACCTGAATGCTTTTCTTGGAAACAGCTACGTGACTGGTCCCTTGAGTGTGACCTCCATCACTCTCCCCTTATCTTTTCTGATGTCTTTCCCACCAGAATGCAAACTCTACCAGGACAGAGGCACTGACCTGTAGATGCAGGTGCCCCACATCTGGATCCGTGTTGCGTGTGGCAGCCACTAGCTGTGCGTGCAGACTGGGCTGGTTTGAACTGGCAGGTACCTTATGTGTATAAGTACTCTCTAGATTTGTGTGAGAAAAAAAGAACGGGAAAACAGCTCCGTGATCCTTCCAGACACTGACAATTCGCTCAAATGGAACTATTTTGGATAAAGTAGGTTAAAGAAAACGACACTACTTACATTAATCTTGCCTGTTTCCTTGTGCTTTTTTAATGTGGTTGAATGAAAACTGGAAATTACATTGTAAATTGGACGTGGTAGTGCATGCATGCTTCTAGTTCTGGCAGTGGGAGACAAAAGGCAGTCGGATCTCACTGAATTCGAGGCCAGCCTGGTCTACATAGTGAGTTCCTAGCCAGCCAGGGCTACACAGAGAGATCCTATCTCAAAAATCAAAATCAAACCAAACAAAAAAATTACATTGTACCTCATGTGCAATTGTGTTGAATGATAGTGATCTTGAACCAATGTTTGCTGAGTGACTATCTTTGGAAGACAGCTGGACAGCTGGACGTCCACATGTAGGCTTGTGTGGAGGGCTCCAGGCTGTAGACCCAACATCAGAGAACCAGACGTGTCCACTGGGAGTGTGGGCATAAACTTCAGCATTGTGATGGAGTGGACACAAAACACTTACTATATGTCATGTCCGGATGGTATGTGCCTGGAACATGGGATGCCTGACTCTATCTAGCTTGGGGCAGAGAGTCATGCCTGGAGGCACTTTTTCTTTAAATGAGACCAAAAGACAAAGGCAGGCGGTGGTGGGGGGCAGGGCTTCAGAAAGTAAGACTGCACCCGACAGCTTGTCTAAATCTGGTATCGCATGGGCATGCTTGCTGGGGACAGAAACTTCAGGCTGGTTTCACAGATGGCAAGGTGGGGGTGGAGGCCCAACCAAGGGGAGCCCAGTGTGCAGGAAGCCTGGGGAAATGGCTGGTTGTACTCCAAGAACAGGGAATTCCCCCAAGGGCCAACCAAGAAAGGCTATGCAGAAAGCTCTCAGGTGGGGAGGATCCAGCACACAGGGGACAGAGGGAAGGCTGGTGTGGGAGAGAACGAGCAGTTTGGGGTATGGTAGCTAAAGGCAGACCCTGGCAACAGATCTGACGCCGGGGGGGGGGAGTGGGGGGGCAGCCAGCCCTTCTCCGTCAGGATTTATCACTTGGTCCTGGTGAGGGTATTCAGAATGGTCACACAGGTGACAGAAGGCAGGTGAGAGGACAGAGAGGGGTGACAGAGCCATGTGGCATCTCTTTGAAAGTCTGGGCTAGGAATGGAGCTAGTTGCAAGGGAATGGAGCCCCAGAAACATGTCTTTTTTTTTTTTCTTTCTTAACATCTGTCTTCGAAGGGCAGTTTTCCTTGAGGACAGAGAGGACTCAGCCATGTTTATAGATTACAGGAGCAGTGACGGGGGGGTGGGGTGGGGGGTGGGTGGGTGGGGGTGGGGGGTGGGGGAGGTGGGGAGGGGCGAGGAATGGAGTAAGCCAAAAGAACAACACTGTTTCAAGTCCAGCCCCACTCCCTGTCTGCTTCCACGGTAGGGCTTGGCTACCCTGCCTGGCCACTGGGTGCAGATGACTGAATAGGACACTCCTTGCTGTCTGTTCCTGTGGGGGACACCGATGCCCTCACGGGCGGCTGGGTAGGTCAATAGGGAGGAAGCCATCTTGGCTGTCCCTGGCATTAGGTTCTGGTAGTGAATGACAGTTATGGCGGATGCACACATAGAATGTGTGTGTATAGATGTGTACTCAGAGCTGTCACAGGATGCATGCACATGCATGCATCCACACAGAACCCTCAAGGACATACATGGGAATGTCTGTGCACACAGGCATGAATCCAGGTCTGTATCTCCTGCCACTTGGGAGGTGTATACTTGTGGGCACATGCGTGTGCGGACCCTCACAATTGTACACATGCAAACACACACAGCTCACTCACAGCGGTTTACTGTGCTCGAGCAACCAACCCGTCTGAGTGTACCCAGTGTGCTTGTGTGCACAGAGAGCCCACAGAGAACCACTCTTCTCTGAATTAGCAGGGAACCTGGGAATGTTGCCATCACTGTCGACTTTGTCCCCGGTGCAACAATCAGGTCACCCACTGCCTGTTTGCCTACTCTGGTGGGGAGGGGGAAGGGGGGCTTGGCATCCTCCCTTTCCGCTGAGTTCACAGCACGGAGGAGTCTCCCTGATTCCACACGGCTGCTGTAACCTGCACTAGGAAGTGCGACACCCCCACCCCCACCCGAACCCCGGCGGTTGTCTCTGCGTATTTTCTGCTGGGGGGGGGGTCCCCTCTGCTCATCTTCCGCTCAGGCAGGGTCCTATGCAGTCTTTCAGAAGCCAAGTCTTCTTCCTCCAAGGACCCGGGTGCCGACTGACATCCAGCCTCCGACCTCGCCGCTAGATGGCCAGGTCCTGGCGCAGGGTGGCCAGGGACGCTTTGCTGTGGCCACTGCCGCCCTCGCCCTCGCTGTCGCCAGCCGGTGCGCGGTGCGCGTAGGCCGGTGGGCCGAAGGGGTCGGGGTGCCCGCGCTGGGAAGGCAGAGAGGGCGACGGCGGCGGCGGCGGGAGCAGCTTGGCGCGCTGGCGACCCTTCCAGAGCAGGTGACCCAGCTCCGCCACGCTGAGCAGCGCCGACAGCAGCCCGACGGCGAAGTAGAAGACCACGAAGACGGTCTTCTCGGTGGGCCGGCTCACGAAACAGTCGACCGTGTGCGGGCAAGGTGGCCCGGTGCACGCGTAGTGCGGGGCCACGCGGAAGCCGTAGAGCAGCGCCTGGCCGCTCAGGAAGGCCAGCTCGGCGAGCAGGCGCAGAGCCACGCTCAGCAGGTAGCAGCGGCGCGCGCGGCGAGCGCGCAGGGCGCACGGGGAACACGGCGCCTCGACACGCCCGCGCGCGCACGGCGGGGCCGGCTGCGCGCCACCCGCCTCCTTGCTGGCCTGGTGCATGGAATAGATGACGAACAGCACCGGCGGCGCCGACAGCAGCAGGATGTGGAAGAGCCAGAAGCGGTAGTGGGACACCGGGAAGGCGCGATCGTAGCAGGTCTGGCGACAGCCGGGCTGCAGCGTGTTGCACACGAACTCCTCCTGCTCGTCCTCGAACACGGCGCCTCCCACCGTGGCCAGCACCAGGATGCGGAAGATCAGCATGATCACCAGCCAGAGGCGACCCACGAGCGGCGACTGCAGCTGCACCGCGTCCAGCAGGGAGCCTAGGAACGCCCACTCCCCCATGACGCTGGGGACGAGGAAAGGGAGTAGTCACAGGCTGGGACGGATTGAACACCACCTCCCCAAACCCCGTCCCTTAACAATCTCTAATCTCAGAGGGCGCCAGGGGGAGGATATTTTCTGGGGTTCAATGAGTTAATGTCTGAGTGTGAGGTTTGTCTATCCTCAGCTATGGGATTCCTTCGCCTGGGCATAGAGCGGGGCTTAGGAGGGATTCCCCCGCACCCCTGGCCAGGGCCTGCTTGGCTAGGGAGACCCTAAGGTCTCCCAGATTCTAGGTTCTTCTGCAGGGTCAACCTTGCTGGCCTGGCTTTTTGCACCAGGATGGTTTCCAGGAGCAAGAGCGGCTGCTGGAGTCTGGATTTCCACATTCCTTCTGTTTGAGACCCCTGGGAGCAAGGGGAGGGCCAGGGCCGAGTGAGCCCCCACTGTCTCCTTTCTCTCTCACCTCGCAGCAGGGAACAGCCTTTCAGGGTTGGAGGCTGACACAGAAGCCTGTTTTCCCAACTTAGGGAACTCGCGCCCTCGCCCTCCCTTCCTCTCCAACCTCAGCCAAGGACCCGGAACAGCCCCCTCTACTCCTCTCTGGCAGCAGTTGTCAAGTATCTCCTGTAAGCCTCCCCAGACACACGGAACACACCACGTCCTGTAGACCCTTAGTGGCCTCTAGATGTCCCCAACCCCACTTACCCTGGGACCTGGGCCTTAGAGCTGAGCAGAGGACCTTGAAAGACAGCTGGGACCTGTCCCTCTGGGTCCCTCTTTCATTTTCCTTTTTGGATTTGGCTGGGATGGACGACAGGACAAGTATGGCTGAGAGGGGCTAGCTCTCCCCCTTCTCTTAAAGGGACAGGGTGACCTGTGGTCTGACTCTACCCTGGGAGTAGATCCAGGGCCACACCCCTTTGCTGGGTCCTTCCTGCCCTCTCTTTCCATCCCTTACCCCTCCATGCCCATCCTATAGCCACGTGTCCATCTGGTGATGGACGGAGCCTGGCTAGAGCCGCATGTTTTTATTGAGGAAGCCAGGGAGATCAATCATGGGAACCCTCTCCTGACAGACTCCCCAAACTGAAGACTAGGTCCACCACAACTGACTGAGCCCACTTCTGAAGGTGGTCATGTGGGCCAGAGAGATACCTCGGATTTTTAGGGGACAACAAATATCTGATGGCTTTTGGCTCTGCCGCTATAGGACCTTGGATGAGCTATTTAGGTCATTTGGGCTAAGATCTGAGATCCACCTTACTTGTTCTGAGACTGAGTCTCGCTGTGTAGTTCAAGCTGGCCCAGACCTTACAGTATAGGCCAAGCTGCCCTTGAAGTAATTGATCCTCCTGCCTCAGCCTCCCAAGTACCAGGACATTAAGTATGCATCACCACACCTGATGTAGCTGTCCATCTTAATGATCAGGTCTCAACTGAGTTACAGAAACCCAAAACCCAATGCCTGGAAAAGTCCCCGTGCGTTTGTCATGAAGATGTGGAGAAAGGTGGCCCCTGTGGTTAAGCCAAGACTCTGGTCTCTCCTTCCCAGCAATGTCTAGGTTTACCATGGGGGGTGTGGCACCTTGTAAGGTCAACAGCAGTCAGAAAAGCTTCCACCAAGGGTTTTCTAATATGGAGTGGTATCTACCAGTCTAGGTACAGGGAGATGCCAGGCCATGGTAGATTCCATGGGGACCTGAGTAGGCCAGGAGGAGGTACTCCCAGTTTGATATGGTTTCCCCCCACATACACCCCACCCCTGAGAAAGGTTTTCTCTGTATAGTCCTGGCTGTCCTGGAACTCACTCTGTAGACCAGGCTGTCCTCGAACTCAGAAATCTGCCTGCCTCTGCCTCCCAAGTTCTGGGATTAAAGGCATGTGCTACCATTGCCTGGCGAGATGGGTTTTTTGTCCCTTCCTTCTGGCTAGCTCAGTCACCCACTCATTCAGTCTTCAGCAGCAACCCAGGCAGGAGGGCGCTCTTTACAGCTGGGGAAACTGAGGCTTAGAGAGTCACCGATGTGCAGTCAGTGACAGGCAGACCGTGCATGCACTCACACTTGGCCGGAATGGTTCTGGGGCTCATGCTCACAGCACTCAAGGGAAAACTGTCCCCTCTCTTTACCTGGGCGGGGCCTCCCCTGGGTCTTACCTGGGGCTGAGGGTCCCAGCACTGAGGTGGGCTGTGCTTATTCCTATGAAGGGAAAGGTCATTAGTCCTCACGTACTTCATGGTATTTCCTCCCCTCGTCAGTACAAAGACCTGTATGGGTGTCTGTCTGTTAACAGTGGGTCCCCTAGTGGGAAATGTGTTCTCTACCGATTGGCTCAGTCAGGGGTCTAGCCCAGCCTGGAAAAACTTTGGGTTAACTCTAGCTTGGGTGTGCCCTTGAACATTTCCTTCCTCCTGCAGGGTCCCTTAGAAATAGGCCTGGGTGTGAGGGTGCTACCCTGGATAAAATCCAACAGAATAGCATGTGCTGGAACCCCACATTCTGAAAACAGGATGTGAGGTGAAGCAAGGTCACCCCCCCGCCCCCCCCCCCCGCCACTCGATTCCGGCCGGGCTACAGTCTGGGTCTGCTCCCTGTCCTCAGCTATGGAGACTCGGGGTCACATCTCTTCCCTCCTAACTACCCAGGAATGGTCCCGCCCCAGCCCCAGCCCCCATTGCTCCCTCTTCATCAGGCTGGAAAAAGCCCACCAGACCCCACCACACCCGAACCCACCCTACCCCACCCTGTGTGGCTCTGCAGGGAGTGGGAACGTACCATAGTGAGGGCTAGGGTGGGACAGTAGATGGAGAGCCACTGTCACTCTGCCCTGTCCCCCACCTAGCTCCCAATGCCAGAGGAGACTCTACAATTTCCAGGACCCAGTCCCCTTCCCAGATAGCAGTGGGCAGCCTGGGAGGTGTCGCTGACAATACCCAGAGCTGGTGGCACTGGCCCTGCTTGAAGAAAGTATGGGCTGAGAGGGTCCTCCCCTGTTTGACTGTGTCCCAGACACCTCAGTCTGACTGTGGAGCCATAGTCCTGCATCAGTCACACGTGGACATACAGAGGGGCGTGGATGTGTTCGTATCTAATAAGTTCATAACAGTACCGTAACAGACACGTGACAGCATTTTTGAAAATAAATAAGCAAAAAACAAAACAAAACAGAAAAACAGCAAAAAACCAAGGCTGTACAGAATCATTCCCGGCCTTCTCAGTGGTATTGCTGTATTTGAACTTAATTCCTACTCTCTATCCCTTCCTGCCTTTCTCCTCTGCACTGATCACTAGATATTTTGTCTGTTCAGCTAAGCATATAAGTGAGATTAGTGGTGGGACTTTGGGTGCTTTCTTCTATGTCACCCCCAGCACCTAGAACACTTGGAGCCACAGTAGACACTGAAATATCTGTTGGGTGGATAAAGGGCAGAGAGCGGGAGGGTGGCACTGTCAGAGTGTCCCAATCACCGCTGGTTGTTCTCACTGTTCTTCTGACCTTCTATCCAGTAAGTGTCCCATTCACTATGAGATTACCATGCAAAATGTACAGGCCTGGGCAGAAGGGCCAGCTCCCAAGTCAGGTCAGGGGCCTGGGTAGGGAAGGGGTGGATGTGCCCCAGCATATCTGGTCCTCCTGAAGCCATCTTTGAACCTGCATAGCTCCTGAGTGTAGGCATAATTCTATCTGTATAGTCTGTAAAGATTCTCCTTATTATTCTAATGCCGATTTCTCTGCCTCCGTGTCTGGTTGCAATCCAGACTTGGCATTGTGATGCTTACTCTGAGTATCTCCTGCCTCAACCTTGGGTAAGCATTGCTCCCCATTCATTCTCCGATTTGTCAATAAGAACTGACCAGCCAAAAGGGCTGGACTTCCTCCCAGCCAGAAGAGGGAAGGAGAAAGAAGTGGGGATTGGACAAGGGGAGAGCGTCCAGGAGACACCATGAGAAAAAGCCTGGAGCCCAGAGAGCCAGCTCAGTACTGAAATGCAGGTATCACTGGGATTCTGGCCGGGAGGTAGTCAGATGAGCTCAGAGGATTAAAATAGAGCACTACTGCTCAGTTGTTGTGCCCTTAAAGCTTGTTAAACATAATAATCTAGTTGTAATCATATGGGAGCTACTGGGTTAAGAGGAAAACTGCAACAAACACTTATTTAAAAGCCACTAACACCTGAGCCTTTGAATCTTTCCTCGGACCTTATGTCCCCCTCATCCCAGGACACCTCACGATTGCAAGGCCTTGGCTTCTCTACTCTGGTAGAGAATGGTGCAGTTCTTACAGTTGGTTAGAACCCATCTCCTGCTTGGATACCTGCTTTGGCTCTGGAATTCTTTACTATTTGGTTTGGCCGTAGTAGCAAGAATACCAACCAGTGGCTTAATTAACCAAGAGGGTAGTGTCTTCCTCACAAAGGACTGCACCTTCATGCAGAAGACACCATGGGGTCATGGCCTAAGCTGTGCTCCGCATGATGTCTCCGGGAGAGGGAGAGTTCAGGGTCCAAACTCAGGTGGTCAGGGAGCTTGTGTAGCAACCTGAGACATCTTGCTGACTGACCCTCTTAAAAACGTTTGTTTTATGTTTATAGGTTTGTTTGTGTGTGTGTGTTTACATGCGTACATGTGTGTGTACACATGCATGTGTGTGGTAGGTGGTGGGGGAGGCCACAGCATGCATGTGGGAGTCACAGGACAACTTATTTTTCTCCTTGCAGCAAAATTATTTCTCTCCTTGCAGCATGTGAGTCCTCGGCATTGAGATCAGGCCATCAGGCTGATCTCACTTCCGATGCTTCATTTTTTAAAAATTTATTATGGTTTTCTTCTTTGTCTCTCTACATAGCCTTGACTGTCCTAGAACTCACCATGAAGACAAGGTTGGGCTCGAACTAGCAGAGTTCCTCCTGCATCTGCCTCCCAAGTACTGAGATCAAAGGTGTGTGCCACTATGTCTAGCCCATCTTGTGAGCCTGGGCTGGCCTTGAACTCGACAGTCCTCCTACAGGACCAAGTGGCACTGGTTGTGTGTGTGTGTGTGTGTGGTTATTAGGGATTGAGTTTAGAGCCTTGTACATACTGAGGGACCACTCTACCAGTAACCTGCATCCAGGTTGGCCTTGACTCTTCAAGAAGCATCCTTTGGGGCTGGAGAGAGCTCAGTGAGCTTATCGAGGTCAAAGGTTTGCTTGCCAGCGCCCAAATGGCAGCTTACAACTATTTGTAACCCCAGTTCCAGGGAGCCAAAGCTGCCTTTTGTCCTCGGGCACCAGGTACATATGTGGTGTACATACGTATATGCAGGTTAAATACTCATAAACTCAAAAAGTAAAGAAAATCCTTAAAAAAATTAACATATTTCAAAGTCCCTCTTCCCAAAGCTCGGGATGGCTGGTGTTTCTGAACTTAAGATACAGGCGGCAGGAGGTAGTGTGAACTGGTAATTCCTGTACTCTGGATGTTGAAGCAGGAGGCAAGTTCGAGGCTATCCTGCACTACAGAGCAAGACTGTGTCTCAAAACAAACAACACCCCCCCTGCATCTCTGTGTGTATATAGACAAGCTGCCCCATGACTGCACACAGCTAGCCTGGTCCTGGCTATCATTACCCAAGGTTTAAGGTCCTGTCGTTGGTGTGGCCCTGAGAACACTCTGAGGTCTTCTGCAGCATCTGCTGAGGAAGAGGATGCAGGCTGAAAGCAGCTCCACCTGAATCCAAGGCACCGACGGCCCTCAGCCACATCTACCCTGGTAGCGTTCTTCATCCAAGGGCCAAGTTTGAGATGGGCCCTAGAGAGGTCACCTGTAGACTGGACTTCCTTTCCTCCAGCTAAAGTGACATTTTTCTGGTATGTCTTTTGATTTGAGGATATGTTGGGGAAACTTGAGGTGAGTGAGTGGGACATTTTACACCAAAGAAACACAGTGCATTTTCGAGGAAAAATGTAACAGGGAGTATAAATAAAACTCTTGTTTGGAAAGAAACAGTTCTTCAGTTTATAAAGCTAAACACAGGTCTCAGAGGCCCCAGTGCCATGAGTTCCACCCATGGTGAAAGAAAAAAAAAAGTGAAATGGATACGTTCTACCCAGTTCACAACAACTTTACTCATAATAGGCCCAACCTGGAAACAATCCAAATATCCATCAACAGGTGAATGGATAAACAAACCTGTACAATGGAATAATACTCAGCAATAATAAAAAGAAAACAGTTTTGTCTGTTTTGAAAAAGGGACTACTGATATATGCAATATAGGTACATTTTAAATTGTATTTAACATTTTAATTTTATTTTAAAGACTATGCATCTATCACTATGCTCGTTTCTTCATATATATGTATATGTGTACAAACACACACACACACACACACACACACAGACAGACATCTCCTGGTACTTGCTATGTAGACCAGGCTGGCCCCAAATTCAGAGACCCACCTGCCTCTGCTCCCCAAGTGCTGTGGCTAAAGGTGTGTGTCACCCTGCCTGACTTTATTTTGTAGTTTTAGTTTTATGTAGATGAGTGCTTTGCCTGCATATATGTCTCTGTGCCAAATAAAAATGGGAGGAAAGAACTGACTCCACAGACATGTCCTCTGACCTCCAATGCCTATCTCACAATAGTGATTTGTAAGCATTAGGGAGCTGGAGAGACGTTGGGAGCACATGTTGCTCTTGTAAAGGACCAGGATTCAACTCCTAGCACCTACATGGTGGTTCAAATCTATCTGTAACTCCAGTTCCCAGGGATCTTATACTTTCTGTGACCTCCTCAGGGGCTAAGCCCTCATGTGTGACAAGCTCCTTTACCCACTGACTCCTCCCCAGCCCCTAACAATAGGAATAAAATTTAAGACATCATATTCCGTTCCTAGGAGGGATGAAACAGGAACACATGACCTGTAGGTGTGGACAGCAGATCCAAGATTGGCCTAGAGGTTGTCTGAAGAAGTCTGTTAGGAAGTTAGGGGTGAATCAAAGGCTTTCAAGCAGCCTGATGTGGCACGAGGTAGGAGGGATCAAGGCAAATCCGGGCTGAACAGCAGGAACCCATCTCAACAAACACTTCTTTGTTTTCAGTTCCTAAGTCACCTCCTCAGCCCCAGAGTGCCATTTAAAGAGGTGTTTAGTGGCTGTATAATACACTGCAAATGAGAATCAAGGATGTAGTGTTTAATTTTTTTTTTTCTGAGACTGGTCTCAATTTGTAGCTCAGGCTAGACTCAGAACTTGCAGAGATGTCCGTTCTCAGTAGTGCTAGGATTACAGGTGTGAACCACCACATCTGGTTCAATTTCAGTAATCCCCTGGCTGGACATCAATGCGGTCTCCCACCTGTGTAAATAATGCTTTAATGGATACCTTTTGTTTGTGAGCAGGACAGCTCGTTGATTGTCCTCCACTCTGGCCTTGAACTTGAGTTAGATGCTTAACTTGATGAATGGTTCTAGACATATATTTTTAAGTTTATTTTATTATTTATTTATTTATTTATTTAGGGACAGGGTTTCTCTGTGTAGCCCTGGCTGTCCTGGAACTCACTGTGTAGACCAGGCTGGCCTCAAACTCAGAAATCTGCCTGCCTCTGCCTCCCAAGTGCTGGGATTAAAGGTGTGCGCCACCGCTCGGCATTTTTAATTATGTTTCTGTGTTGAGGACAGTGTGTGTATGTGAGGGTAGATACCCGAGGAGGCCAGAGGTATTAGATCCCCTGGAGCTGGAATTACAGGTGCTTGGGAACAATCTGATGCACATGCTGATAACTGAACAGATTCTCTGTATGAGAGGTTTAAACTCTTAACTGCTGAGCCATCTCTAGCTCTGTTGTTCATCTGTTTACTTTTGAGATGGGCTAGACTCATATAGAGCCTCTTGGTACTACTGAAGAAGTGCTGGGACCCCAGGCATGTACCACCACACCCAGCCCTTGTTTGAACAACTTACCAAAATGGAATTATGGAGGTTTAGCTATGGATAGGTCTGAATGGCTCATTTATCACTAGTTTTGTTTGGTTTATCATGATGTGTGCTATATGTGTGTGCCTGTGTTTGCATGGTTATACTCACCTGTATAGAGGCCAGAAGTGAATGCTGGGTGGTTTTTATCATTCTCCAGCCTAGCTTTTACTCTCCTGAACCTGGGGGTCAGTTGCAGGGAGCCTGGCTGGCCAGTGAGTCCCCTGGATAGTCACATCTCTTCCCACAGTTCTGAGGTCATGGGGAGGACTTTAATCCTAACTCAACGTGCACTCTGCCCACTGAGACATTTCCTCAGCCCCTTAATACAGGGTTTGAATCCCTTTCTCTCAGTAACTGCATATAATAGTTATGTAATGCTTCATACATATAGGAAACAATCTAATCCTCTAAAAAGAGTCTAAATGTCTGTAACTGTCAAGTTTTTAGTGGTAGGTTTTCTTTAAAAAAAAAAAAATGTCCTAGAATGTTAGCAACATGAGGAAGAGTAAATGGTCAAGTTACTAGCTTCTCTGGTCAGAAGCACATGACCAGCCAGAGCAAGCCTTTTCTGATTTTTTCTTTTGTCAATTTGTGGTTTTTCTCTCACCAGACTGGGCTCCTTGCCTCGAAGCTGCTGCTTTCCACTCAGCAAGGTCCAACATGTCAACAGGTACAGCTGTGCTTAGCGAGCATTGACCATGTTTGATCCTATGTCCCTGGTCATTTAGATAACTGCTCACTTTGTTATTGAAACTAGCAAGTATCTTTGTATGTAGCTGTGTGGTCCTAACAGACTCACATACTGTTCTTAAGATTATGTGTAGGTGTTTGTCTGAATGTGTGTCTGTGCACCCGTGCACACTGCCTGAGGAGGCCCGGGGTCAGGTTCCCTGGAACTTGAGTTTAGAGACGGTTGTGAGGCTCCACGTGGGAATTGAACCTGGTTCCCCTTAGCCACTGAGCATATCCTCAGCACTTACCCTATAAGTGAAAAGTGTATTGACTATTTACGTGTGTGCTGGGGCGGGGGAGAGCATTGCCTGTGTTGTAGCCAAAGGATAACTCGTGGGCATCAGCTCTGTCCTTCCACCACACGGGGCACCTGGGGGTCAGGCTTTGCCGACAGACACCTTTAGCCCACTAGAAACACATTTTTCTAATCTTTGACATTTAAATATTTGGTCTTGGGTGGGTGGTAGCTTTGGTATACAATACCTAGAATATACACTAGGCCCCAGACTTGATACCCAGCATAAAAAACAAAACTGTATTTGGACTGGACTTTGTGTAATATATTAAGAAAGGGATTAAGCAGGTTGCTCCAATATAACTTTACTGATTCAAGTAGTTGACTAAGTTATCAAAATGGAAGTAGATATCTTTTTAAAGATAAATGCTTTTTTTGTTTTTGAGAGTCTCATGTATCCCAAGGTGGCCTAGCACATGACTTTAATCCCAACACTTGGGACCCAGAGGGTGGTATTTGAGGCTAACCTCGTCTATAGTACTAGGTAGGGCTACACAGAGAAACCCTGTCTTGAAAATACACACACACACACACACACACTCGGAGTGCAAACTTAATAGACTGTGGCCTTGAACTTCTGAACCGGTTGCTTCTAGTTTCCTTGTGCTAGGATTACAGGTGGATGCTACCATATCATTATCTGCAGTGCTGGGGACTGAATCCAGGGCCTCAGGAAGCACTCTACAATGGAGATACATTCCTAGCATGATACCTGCATTTTTATAATTAACTCCCTGAGTACAGAGGACATGGACACCACCTCAGCAGCCATGTATAAATTCTAAGTAAAACTGGCCCCATCTAGGTCAGTGTCAATCTTTTGGATACTTCACCTGCCAAAGACCGACAGTTGTAGCCGACTATGGCTGTATCAAGTCCCGACTACAGGAGACGATGGAAGATGGGTTAAAATAAAAGTAATGGATGGCTTGCAATGTTTAGAACATTTATTAAAATAAAAAAATAGTTGGAATTAAGCAGAATAGACAGACATATTAAATATTTACAAAAGACATCGATACCAGCACTTAAGTAACATAGACAACACAGAAGATCTCGGCGCTCACAAGTCGGAATGATGGAGATCTGCAATGAGCGCACTCCCTGACTGAGCGCGGAGATGCAGCTGTCCCAGGGACCGCGTGTTCAGAAAGCATCCCTGAGGAAAGTCAGGACTTCACATAACTGGCCTAACTTTCTTCACCTTGCTGCTTGTGCTGAGACTTTCTCTAGCCTCTGATGATGTTCAAAAGGTATGAGCAATTTCTCATGGTTTAAACAAAAATTCCTCACATCATAGGTTGAGCACTGTATCTGTTCTAGAACTAACCAGTTCTACATGACCGAATTCTACCTATAAAATTGAAAAAAAGGACCATGGTACCTCATATTTTAGTGGGAATAGGAAAGGAGGCAGACGTGCTTTTGAAAACATTCCCACTGTAGTTTAATAAATGATCCATAAATACTATTGTGCTGAAGTGAGCATATAATTATGTGGAATCCAAAAAAATTTCGAGTCAGATTTTAGAGACCAAAAAAACCAAACCAAACCAAAACAAACCCCAAAAAAATAGACATAAAACAGACAAATCAGAGAAGAATTGTCCATGAGACAGTCACTTTGACAGTACGCTGAGAACAAAGCTGAAGGCCACCTGGGTCCTACACACTTAGATAGGCTTAGTAAAAAAAAAAGATCTTCCCCAAATTATATTCAGAGGGGGTTAAGGAAGAACTTTAAAAATAACCTGGCTCAGTAAAACCATTCCTAAAACAACCTCTCCCACCTCAGAAGAGGCCGTCGTCGTCGTCGTCGTCTGACTCCTCCAGGTACTTAACTGGCCTTCTTGCTCGTCCAGATTTGGCTCGAGGAGCCACAGTGTCCTCCAAGTCCATGTGGAAATCCTGTTCCTCTCCCTTGGGTTTCTATAAAGAGAAGAT
The DNA here is from genome assembly GCA_036184795.1 of Tokudaia tokunoshimensis. Classification (NCBI taxonomy): domain Eukaryota; kingdom Metazoa; phylum Chordata; class Mammalia; order Rodentia; family Muridae; genus Tokudaia; species Tokudaia tokunoshimensis. The sequence continues at coordinate 22,956,236 of BTHU01000010.1, read as the reverse complement.
CCAAGTAATTTGCATACTGCTAATTGGAAAGGGTAGTTCCATGCCACTCCGGAGCTCTTCCCACCTTCTAAGAAGCAAGAAAAAGGTCCAAAGCGAGAGTCCCAGACTGACAGATTAAACTTTCCTGCAGTGAAATTACACATGGTCCAAAGGAATGAACACAGGTTTAAATTTATTTCCTTAAAAATACGCAAATTTAAGAGCAGAACCTAAGTTGGATGTTTCAAAGTACCTAGAGCAAATGAGTTAAGAAGTGATAAATACCTTCATTGTGGCACCTTTAGAAACTGCTTTCTCAAAATCAGAGTCAGAGCTATCAGAAGAAGATGGCTTCCTTTTGCGACTGTTCTTGGCTTTGGTAGGAGCAGGCTTTTCTGAGACACTCAAGGCTGAATCCAGTTTGGTTCCCTTTGGTGCAGCTCTCTTTTTGGTACCAGCAGTGGAGATTAAAGACTGGCCTGTAAGTCAACATGGGTGTCAGTCAGCATCACCCTGGTGAGGTTTCTCACTGTGAGCTGTTTCCCTGCCCTAGCGCTGTGATTACAGTCACACACCACTACACCTGGTTTATGCTGTGCTGGAGAGCGATCCCAAGTCTTCATAGATTCTAGGCCAGCAATCTGCCAACCGCGCCACATCCCTAGCCTTGACTTCTAAGTTATTTTATATGGATTACTTCCAGCAGCTTATAAATTCTTTCCTTAATTCATTAGACATGAGCTAGACAATGGCTAGACTCTAAGTAATGTGCTTATTTTAAATTTTGAATTTTGGTTTTTAAAATAATTTACTTATTTTTATTTTAGTGCACTGGTGTTTTGCCTACATGATGTCTGTGTGAAGGTGTCAGATCCCCTAGAACTGGAATTACAGATGATTGTGAGCTGCCAGGTGGGTGCTGGGAATTGAACCCAGGTCCTCTGGAAGAGTAGGTGGTGTTCTTAACCACCGAGCCCTCTCTCCAGCACCCACTATTTTTTTGTATTTTAGTTGAAAATAAAGATGTAAAAGATACCACTCCCATTTAGATAATGTTTTACTTCATGATCAACAGACATTTTCAGAATAAAAAATTAAGATTGACTTGGAAAAGTCCGTCAGCCCTAGTAATTTCCAGGCTTACTTTTGGTTGCTGTCTTCTTCACTCCCGCAGTCTTTTTGGAGGTCGGCTTCAAGTGTTCGGTCTCAGCTGGGGAGTCAGCAGCAGGAGCGCCTGGAGAAGCAGGCCCATTGTCCTTAACATCACTTTCAAGATCAACTACTTCAAACAGGAAGGAAGATGGTCGGTCATGATAGCAATTGAAAACATTCCCCTGGTGCTTTGTCCCTGATATGTATTCCCATTTTCACTTTCATGGACTATTTTAAATAATCTTAGAACATGGTTGAATTTAAATTTTCTACTTTCTGGGCACAGAGCTTTGCACAGGTTGGCTTTGAACTTGCAAACCTCCTGCCTCTAAGACCTGAGCGCTAAGGTTTACGGGTCTATGCGGGTGCTGTGGACGGAACTCAGGTCCTCACACTTGTGTAGCACACTTGACTGACTGAGCACAGACATCTTGAGGTCCCCCAAGCACCTGATAATTTTACCTAAATACATACCCGACGTGGAGCTTTTCTGTGGCTTCGGTGCTTTTTTAGTATTTCTAAAAGAACAAAACAAAACCACTCAGAAGACATCCTGCCAACCAATTCTACATGTGTAAAACATCAACGATCAATAAATAGACCAATGACTATTCAGAGAGCCATGATTAACTCTACATTAGATAAAGTACTTACTTTGGGGGGACTTTGGTCTTCGGTGGAGTAGCATCCAATGCGAGGAAATCTTCATCCTCATCCTTTTCATCCAAGTCTGAGAAATCTTCATCGGAGTCTAAATCCATTGTGAATTTGGTCTTCGCTGTTGGATACATACATATACGAATAAGCAAAGAGGATACAGACCTTAAGCACAGGCTATTCGTCTTGTGTGTGCGTGTATTATCACAGCACTCATTTTACTCTATGTGTATAAGTGTTTTGCCACATGTATATCTGCGTACTGTGTGGATGCCTGATTCCAGTGGAGGCCAGAAGAATTATGTCCCTAGCACTGGAAGTTACAGTTGGTAGTGAGCTGCCATGTGGGTGCTGGGAATAGAACCAAGGGACTCTGGGAGAGCAACCAGTGCTTAAGTGCTGGGATTAAAGAAATGCACCACCACTTCCAAGCGCGGCCAGTACTGTTCAGCACCCCCCCCCCCAGTGTTTCTCTATATAGCCCTGGCTGTCCCGGAACTCACTCTGTAGACCAGGCTGGCCTCAAACTCAGAAATCCGCCTGCCTCTGCCTCCCAAGTGCTGGGATTAAAGGCTGCGCCACCGCCGCCCGGCAGCAGCTGTGCTGTTAACCACTGAGCAACCTCTCTAGCCCCTGACTTGTGACTTTTTATTTTAGGAATATGTATATGACATTCTTTTGTCTTTTTTTTTTCTCTTCAAGGCAGGGCCTCTCTATGTAGCTCTGGCTGTCCTGGAACACACTCCGTAGATCAGGTTGGCCTTGAACTCAGAGATTTGCCTGTGTTTGTCTCCCAAGTGCTGGGATTAAAGGAATGTGCCACCACCGCACAATGGCCACCCAAGTCTTACAGCACGCTAGCATGGGCTTCTGTAGTTTTCCTTACCTGCAGCACTTCTTGGCTCTTTTTCTCGTGGAGGGACATCAAAATTACTTTCATTACTGCTCATATCTGACTCAGAATCAGACCAGGGGTTTTTCTTTTTCCCTTTTTTGATAGGCTTAAATGACAATGTAGTTTGCTTCTTTGCTCTGGTACCTAGAAGGGAGATAGGAATTTACTCTTTAGAAAAGTTTTATTTGTGTGTGTGTGTGTGCACTGAGTGGAGGTCAGAGGACAGTTTATGGGAGTTGGTTCTCTCTTTCTACCATATGGGTCAGGGGGAAGTCAAACTCAGGTTTTAGTCTTAATGGCAAGGTCCAGTACACACTAAGCCACACCACTGGTTTCTTTAATTCATCATTACTTACATACTGTAATGGGACTGAAGGTACAAGCATGAATAAAAACAGATGCATTTCCTATTCCTACAGCGTATAGAGTTTGTTTATTTAATCCCACAAGTATACGATGTATTTATAGTAAATAACATGATACATGTCTAAACATCAGAGTTCCCTGAGAAACAGATGTCTGAGCTGAGGTCTGGGGGTCACTAGGACTTAATTCTTGCTCTCCCTGTTGCCCATGTTTGCTCACAGACTGTAAAGGCAGTCTCAGGAGCTACAATGCTTTAACAGTCAGGAATTTGCTCGTATCTCGCTAATGTAGGCTGCTGAAGGCAAGGAAGAACAAGCAGGACGAGCAGGGGAGGAGCTATTTTAGATTTCAACTAAGGAAGTTAAGTCAGTAAGTTTTTTTTAAAGATTTATTTATTTATTGTCTGTAAGTACACTGTAGCTGTCTTCAGACACACCAGAAGAGGGCATCAGAACTCATTATGGATGGTTGTGAGCCACCATGTGGTTGCTGGAATTTGAACTCAGGACCTTTGGAAGAGCAGTCAGTGCTCTTAACTGCTGAGCCATCTCTCCAGCCCAGTAATTTTTAATTTTTTTAAAAGATTTATTTATTTATTATATGTAAGTACACTGTAGCTGTCTTCAGACACCAGAAGAAGGTGTCAGATCTTATTACAGATGGCTGTGAACCACCAATGTGGTTGCTGGGATTTGAACTCAGGACCTTTGGAAGAGCAGTCAGTGCTCTAAACCACTGAGCCACCTCTCCAGCCCCTCAAGTCAGTAAATTAATAATTATCAGAGTTTCTTCTAAGATAAATCAAACATCAAAGGCAACACAAGTATTACTCATGTGCTACCTTCCTTTACAATACTGAGTTCACCTGTACAAAAGCACTATCTATGTAGACTACATTAACCATGTAAACCTGAGTTTATACTACCTTGCCCACCACTGCAGTACCTGGCTGTCTCTTCTGCTTCTTCTCCAATTGTTGTCGTAGGCCTCCTGGTTCCGCACCATCTTCAGCAGGCGAACCCTCAACGTTTTCACTCTAAAGGACAGCAACATGTAGGAAATAACAACACTAAGCAAGACAAAACCATTACTTAATTTCTGTCCTGTGATTTGGAATAATGAAGTCAAATACTCACATCTATAGACAGACACAGACACAAAGACAGTGTAAAAGACTATATTCCTCTTTGGGTTTTGGTTAAGCAATCTAAAATAAGCCGGCCTTTAATCCCAGCACTTGGGTACAGAGTTCAAGGCCAGCCCGGTCTGTATAGTAAGTTCCGGGACAGTCAGAGCAATATAGTGACACTGTCTGGAAACAAAACAAATAAAAGAAAAGAAGTCAGGCTGGAGAGATGGCTCAGCGGTTAACAGCACTGACTGGTCTTCCAGAGGCCCTGAGTTCAAATCCCAGCAACCACATGGTGGCTCACAATCATCTGTAATGGGTTGATGTCCTCTTCTGGTGTGTCTGAAGACAGGACAGTGTACTCACATATATAAAATAAATAAAATCTTTAAAAAAAGAAAAGAATTAAAGGCCTGGAGAGATAGCTCAGTGGTTAAAATCACTGGCTTCTCTTCCAGAGGAACAGGGTTCAGTTCCCAGCACCCACATGGAGGTTCACAACTGTCTATAACTACAGTTCCAGGGGATCCAATGTTTTCTTCTGGTTTCCGTGGACACTGAATGCGGTGCAGGAAAATATCCCTAGACTTAAAATATTAAGAGATCCAAATAAAGGTAAGTTATGTCTTTAATATTTAAGGATTAAAAAAATTGGGTGCTTGAAAAAGGAAAGCTAGTTGGTATAGGATAAATTTCAAACAATAAGGTTAGAAATTTAAGATATATATTTCTCCATTAAAAAATGGTATTACACTTATTTATGGTCAGAGATCAATTCTATTCTTCCACCATGTGGTTCCAGGAACTGAAATCTGACTGGTCCTAATTTATTCAATTTCGAAAAAGATATTTTCTTTCTTTTTTTTTTGGTTTTTCGAGACAGGGTTTCTCTGTGTAGCCCTGGCTGTCCTGGAACTCACTTTGTAGACCAGGCTGGCCTCAAACTCAGAAATCCTCCTGCCTCTGCCTCCCAAGTGCTGGGATTAAAGGCGTGCGCCACCACCACCCGGCAAAAGATATTTTCTTAAAGTATTACCTTAATTTTCTTCCTAATTTTCTTCTCTGCCTCAGCTTTCATCTCCACAGTCACTTGGGGAATGACCCTCTTTCCCCGAGGAGAAGGCAGGACTTCAGACATCTGTGCTTTCTTCCCCTTTGCTTTCCCCCCCTTTCCAGGAAGTCCTACTTGTTCATCCTGTTTTTCCTTGGCTTCGACAACCTATGAAAAGGAAGAGTGAGAGCAAATGTGTGGCGGAGAGAACACAACACCTGGAAAGCAACTGTCAAGCAAACTTGAAAACTTTACAACTTAAGGTAATTTGGTGATCAGCCTTAGTGTAGATACAATATAGGCTTACTTTCACTTAACCTTTCTGAAACAAAGAGGAAGCTATCCAGAAACTATGTATTGTCCGGGGGATTTAAGTAACAAAGGACATTCTGAAACTGAGGGACCACCCCCAAAAGTGAATTAACTCTAGCCCTTTCTTTTGTTTTTTGTTTTTGTTTTGTTTTTTCGAGACAGGGTTTCTCTGTGTAGCCCTGGCTGTCCTGGAACTCACTCTGTAGACCAGGCTGGCCTCGAACTCAGAAATCCGCCTGCCTCTGCCTCCCAAGTGCTGGGATTAAAGGTGTGCGCCACCACCGCCCGGCTAGCCCTTTCTTTTGTAAAAATATTAATTTTAGTTTATTTCTTACCAGCATTTGCTTCATGCTATTATTTAATAATTCGCTTTTTTTCCCTAAGCTCTTTAAAAGTTCATTATCATTACTGGATGGGTGTATGCATGGTCATGTACACACCACAGCAAGCATATAGAAACCACAGGACCACTTTGTGGATGGAGTCCACTTTTCTCCTCCACCTTACCTGAGTTCTGGGGATTGAACTCACGTTGCCAAGGCTGTACAGGCTGAGCCATCTTAACTGCCCTCTCTGCTTTTGTCCCCATGTTGTGCAGGATGGCCTTTAAGTCCCTATGCATAGCACACACTGCCTAATGTGTGGGTTCCCCACTCCTCCCCAGGCAGCTTCTCTGTGTAGCCCTGGCTGTCCTGGAACTTACTCTGTAGACGGAGCTGGCCTTGAACGCAAGAGATCTGCTTGCCTGTGCATCTTGAGTGCTTGAGATTAAAAGCATGTGCCACCCCAGCCAGGGTTCTTCTATGTTCACCCAGACATATACTACTGTTATTTTTTAAAGTGCTAAGCATAAAGGGCAAAAGTTTATACCTGTATGGAAAGTGCTCTATAATTATATTATCTTCTAGTCCTTGATTTTTGACAAGGTCTTACTACATATATAGTTTAGTCTGGCTCCTCAGAGTTATGATGTCCCTACCTTAGCCTGAGGGCTGACATGGCTACCACAGCCAGCCTTTTCATTATTTTCACATATTTCATGTATTCCTTCTCTTCCTATATTTTTTTCTTTTATCAAATGTGAACTTTCTTGATAAAAAAATATGTTGCTGTGCTGGGCAGATGGCTCAGCGGTTAGGAGCCTCGCTGCTCTTGCCGAGGATGAGTTCCGGTTCTTAGCGCCCACCCTAGGTGACTCACAACTGCCTGCAACTAAAGCTCGAGGAAATTGGCACCTTTGGCTTCTGTGGGTACCTGACTTACTCTCCCTCCGCCCCCACATACATAATTATAAGTAAAATAAGAAAGGGTATGTTGCTAGGCTATAAATATTAATACAGGCTATATAAAATGCATACCTCCAGTTCTTCAATAAAAACAGCCAGATCTTCCCTCCATAAATCTGATGGACTCTTTTTCTTTAATGTGTTGAGCTCTTGTTCCTTCATAATGTTACCAAAAAATGGAGTTAGTAAATATGTACAAGGAATGTTTTTAAACAGAACACAATTAACTTTTCCCACCAGAACGACATTGACACAGACCACCCCTCCTAACTGCAGCTTACCTTCTCATCTCTTTGTTTACACAGTTCATCCTTCTTCTCCTTTGTTAGATACCACAGGGGCATGTCGAGAAGGTAGTTGAAGGTTGGGCCAGACTCTGCTGCAGTATCGCTGGTGCTGGTTTCAGTCTCACTTTCTTCGTCTTCTTCTTCATCTGGAACCTAAAGGGTGAATTAAATGCAAACTATAAAGTACAAATATTTTGTACTTGTGACTTCTAGAAATGTTAAAAATAAGTTTTACATTTTTTAACTAATTTTTTTCCATTTTCATTCTGTGTGTGGTGCTCTGCCTGCATGAGTGCCATAGCAAGGGATAACTGAATAAGATGAACACATGGAGCTTTTAGCAAGTGGCTCATGAAGAAACTACCTTTTGCTGAGCTTCTTTCCAGGCTTTCACAGGGTCAGAATCATATCCTCTCTGAATCAGAACTTTAATTAATTCTTTTTTAGGTTTATTTTCTATTTAAAAGAGAGAGAGAGAGAGAGAGAAAGATAAGCTTTGAGTAAGATTTAGAAAAACAAGTTATTTTTACATTAAATCAAAAGATTAAAACTGGAAAATTAGAGCCAGGTAGTGGCAGCACACACATTTAATTAATCCCTGCACTCAAGAGGCAGAGGCAGGCAGATCTCTGAGTTTGGGGTCAGCCTGGTCTACAGAGTGAGTTCCAGGACAGCCAAAGCTACACAGAGAAACCCTGTCATAAAAAACAAACCAACAATTCCCCTACCCAAACCCTCCTCACTGCAAAAAGGGAAATTCAACTGTCTATGTTTTGCCTATATTTTTGCCCAGATCAGACAAATTTCTGTAAGCGAGGACAAAGGAATTACCAGGGGACAGTTAGATCATAGACAAGGCTATAATCTACATAATTCTCAAAATTGAATGAAAGCTTCCACTTCTGAGGAGCCTGGGACTCAATCATGTTTTCTGGCTTTTATTTCAACACTTCATTGGGCTAGGCTTTAAGACAGTTTGCTCACAGCTTGATTCTCTTAATTACAAAAGCACAGGGCATGTCTGCTCCCTTTCTCTAGTACTTTGTTTGCTTTCAGTGTCTGTTGCAGACAATCATGCTTCAAAAGACAGTCAAAATCACTAGCAATATACTTTTGGAGTACCACCCACCCTTCATCACTTAATTTGATATAGGTTATTATTATTTTCTTTGTGTGTGTGTGTGTGTTAGAGAGAGAGAGAGAGAGAGAGAGAGAGAGAGAGAGCGAGCGAGAGAGAGAGGCAGGCAGGCAGGCAGGCAGGGTTTCTCTGTGTAATCCTGACTATTATACTTGATCTGATGATCAGGCTGCCTCAAATTCACAGCTCTGTCTGCCTTTGCCTCTTGAGTTCTGGGCACATGACTAAAGGCATGTGACAGCACGGCCCAGTAAAAGTGTTTTGCCGCCGGGCAGTGGTGGTGCACGCCTTTAATCCCAGCACTTGGGAGGCAGAGGCAGGCGGATTTCTGAGTTCGAGGCCAGCCTGGTCTACAGAGTGAGTTCCAGGACAGCCAGGACTATACAGAGAAACCCTGTCTTGAAAAACCAAAAAAAAAAAAGGTGTTTTGCCTACATTTATATATGTGCACATGTGTGTCTGGTGCCTATGCAGGCCATAAGAGATCCCTTGGGACTGGAGTTACCCATGATAGTGAACTACCTGCTGGGAACGGAACTTGGGCTCTTTACAAGAACAGGAAGAGCCGTAACCACTGAGCTGTCTCTCCAACTCCCTGGTTTACACTTTCAGACCCTCAGTATTTACTCTGCAAGAAAATTTGGTCATCCTAGTATTTCCTAATTCTTGCTAGTCAAATAAAACCTCCCCTTTTCCCCAGTATCATTCATCTTATCCTTGCATGAAACAAAATCATCTGTGAAATACAGTGGCTAATATGTTAGTGATTTTAAGTACGTACGGAAATAAACATTAACTATTAAGCTAAACTTTTTGTGTAGTAAAAGAAATTTATTGTGTTTGCCAGCAATTAGTGATATCATATATTGGGACTTCCTATAATTTACTAATATTGTTGCTTTCTTAGTTGTCAGGGTAGAGTTGGGCTACATCTTCTAATCTCCCTTCTTACACCCAGCTTCAGTCAAGACTCTTTTTCTACTCACTTAAACCCTGTTAATTGCTTATGAAATTTCCAATAAGTCAAAAAGCAAAACATCACTTAAGATTTGCCATTTTCCAGTTGTCTGTGCTTACAAGGCATTTCAGCATCTCTTCCTATGATCAATTAGTTATACAAGATTTTCTTCCTCAGACAAAGTCTCATGTGCTCCACAACCTTGATTTTTCTGCTTCCCCTCCCCAGCGCTGGATCACACCATATACTAGCACATGAAGTTGATGCAGTTACTGGGGTTGGACCTAGAATCAGTGGATGTCAGGAAATCATTCTACTACTCTGAGAGCTATACCCTAGCCCCTCACAAGGTCTTTTCTTTTAGTTCTCTTGTTTCTTCCTGTGTAATCATTAACTGAGTGTTGATTTCTTTAGATGCTCAATCTAGGAGGATGAAGCTAATGCAGAATACATGCTTAGCAAAATACAAGGCCCTGTATTTAAACCCCAGTACCAATAAAACCTTTCAAACAATAATAAACAATCTAGGAAAAGCTAAGTCAAGCATTTAGGTATTAGTAGATCTTTACATACCAATGACTATTTTGCCATCTATTTTCTCTAATATAAAGCGAGCTTGATTATTCAGCTTTGAAGATTCTGCACCAAGCATTCCTAGAAGCCATTCTTTTCTTAATCCATAATATTTAAGCCTGAGCTCAAAGAAGTCTCTTAGAATATCCAGCACAGTGTCATATTTCTTTAAGCAACCTACATGGTCAAAGAGTACCTGGAAATGAAAAGCAACATTCAAGCTATGATCAATAAATTGGGTAACCCTTATAAAAGTTGCCTGATATACCCTTTAAAATTGATATTTTAAAAAAATTAATGTATATGAATATTTGCCTGCATGTATATTTGTGCAACATGTGCTTGTAGCACTATCCCATGGAGGCCAGAAGAAGACACCTTGAATCACGACTGAGTCAATGAACTGCCATGTGGGTGCCGAGAACTGGACACAGATCCAATGTACAAGTACTAAGTGCTCTTAACCACTGAGCCAGCTCTCCAGCCCTTCTTTTTGAGACAGAGTCTGACTACATAGTCCAGGATAACCTTGGAATTCACAGGGATCTTCCTATCCCTGTGTCCTGAGTGCTAGGATTATGATAATAACAGTTTTAAAACATTATCTCTTACAAAGTAAGACATACCATAGAGTTGCAAGTGAGACTAGTCTGGAGTTTGAAGACTTTGTGTAGTCCGACTCTCTCTGCCTCTGCCAATTTTTCTTCAGTCATCTTTATGACAAACTTCACAGTGGTATCTGTATGGTATTCCCTATAATCTGTTATTAGAGGGGGTGTCTTCTCTGTGCCATTCAACATGGCTTCTAGAACCTGTTCTTTATATGTCTAGAAAACAGGAACAAAATCCAAAACACAGTAATCCTTTGGTAAGAAGTCTCTTGAACAGTCAACAGCAAAAACAGTATCTTTCTCTCGAAAAACCAAGAAATCAATAGTTACTTACCTGGGTCCATGTTCTGATGGGAAGCTCTGAGATTTCAATGGTTGTAGAATCCAGAATAGCTACTTCTCCATTAATCACATACTGATTTGAAACCAGTTCTTCAATAGTACCTTTGAAGTTCTTATAACTTGGGAGCTAAATTAATATCAAAAAGTTTTCTAAATGTTACATCATAGATATGTTCAACAAACAAATCTAAACTATGAAATAAATCTTGTACTTGTACCCTCTCTTACAGTCCAATATACTCAACTGTGCCTGAGGAGAAACAGTTCTAACCCAGAGCACTTACCATGGGCAGAGGCTCTTCTCCATCTAATAGCCGTCTGATATTATTTATGACTTCACGAACATCAAAGTTGGGGATTTTGCAGGACCACCCAGTACCAATTCCCTCAGCACCATTTATCAGCACCATGGGTATAATAGGAATGTACCATTCAGGCTCAACACGCTGGTTGTCATCATACAGAAACCGTAATGTGTGATCATCTTTTGGTGGAAACAACAACCGAGCCAAAGGGCTAAAAAAAGCAAAGAACTTCATTTAGAAAATGGCCCTGACATTTTTCAGTCTGCTGGGCATGGTGACACAAGCCTGCACTTGATGGGCAAAGACAGGCAGCTCTCTGACTTCTAGGCCAGTCGGAGAACATAGTAAGACCTTGCTTCAACACCAAATAAAAACCTCTCAAGCTCAATATTTAGTATAGGTAGACAGATAATGAACATGTATGCTGTAGGGAGAGTGCTAAAAAGGCAAACTATGCAATAGATTACTTAGGGTGTTAAGAAATGAGTGTTGTAGTAATATGTCTATAATTCTATTACCTGAAGATGAAGTCTGAGAAGGATTTTGAGTTTGAGATTTACCTTGAATATGTGTATTAAGACTGCTTCAAAACTCCCAAATCAAAACCAAACCAAATAAAGCAGGTACAGGGGCTGGGTAAACAGCTCAGTCCATATGCTAGCACAAGGACATGAGTGTTAGCCTCAGAACAACCCACAATCAGTTATTAGCCCTTCTGCTAGGCAAGTGAAAGCAGGTGGGTTGACCAGTCCACCAAGTTCTAGGTGAGGAGGTGTTGCCTTAAAAAAAGGTGTGGGTGGCACCCGAGATTGCCCAGACATGCAAGTATGCACACAAAAGAATGCTGAATTGAGCAGGGCAGTGGTGGCACACACCTTTAATCCCAGCACTTGGGAGGCAGAGGCAGGCGGATTTCTGAGTTCGAGGCCAGCCTGGTCTACAAAGTGAGTTCCAGGACAGCCAGGGCTATGCTGAAGTGGGTAAGAACTTACAAAACAACAGAAAGTGTCAAAATGTGAAGTATGAGGTGTATGCCTGTGGAAAGATGATACAAACACATTACTTCAGGCGGAGAGTTAGTTCAACCTGGGCGACATACGAGTTCCTTCCTGTCTTTTCTATCTCTCTGTGTATATATGTTGAGTATATGTGTATGGAGTGTTAATGTGGACACACATATGGAGGTACAAGGACAATTCTGGATGTCAGTCCTTGCCTTACACTTTTTTGAGACAGGGTCTCATTTGTTATTGTGATGCCAGGTTACCTTGTTGTCTTGTCATCCTCCTACCCACCCCCTCAAGCTTACAGGGATTCTATTCTTCTGCCTCTACCTTCTATAATGTCACCAGAACACTGGGATTACAGACATGTGCTAGTACCGCAACCAGCATGGTTATGGGTTTTGGAACTCAAAATTCAGGTCCTTGCTTGCTGGCAAGAGCTTTCCTCATTGAGCCATGGCTGCTTGCTGAGGTACTAACTGGGCACATAGTCAGGGGTGACTTCAAGGTTTTAGCCTGAACAATTAGGAGAGCATATTGGTTTTAATAAGGACAATTCAGGATTATAAAAAAGAACTGCTGGGTGTGGTGGGGCACTGCTCTAATCCCAGCACTGTCAGAGGCAGGTAGATCTGAGAGTTCCAGAGCTACATAATGAGACCTGATCTCAAACAAACAAACAAAAAGCAAAACAATAATAAATAAATGAACTTTGATTTTTAACATTATTGTCTTTTGTGTGTAGGTATATATGTATATATGCACATAAAAGTAAGAGATCAACTTTGGGTGGCATTCCTCAGGAGCCATTCAGAGTTTTCTGATTTGAGACAGAATGCCTAATCTGAGGCTCCATAATTAGGCTTAGCTGGTGGCCTAGCAAATCCTCAGGAACCTGCCTGTTTCCACTTTATCAGTGTAGAGATTACAAGTGTGTACTATTACACCCCTCCTTTTTTGTTTTTTTTGAGACAGGGTTTCTCTGTGTAGCTCTGGCTATTTTGGAACTCACTCGGTAGACCAGGCTGGCCTCGAACTCAGAAATCTGCCTGCCTTTGCCTCCCAAGTGCTGGGATTAAAGGCTGCACCACCACTGCCCGGCACACCCCTCCTTTTTAAGAAGAAAAAAAAAATAGCACTTGGGAGGGAGAGGCAGAGGCAGAGGCAGGTAGATCTTTTTGAGTTCGATGCCAGCCTGGTCTACAGAGTGAGTTCCAAGATAGCCAGAGCTACACAGAGAAACCCTGTCTCAAAAAACAAAACAAAACGAAACAAAACGAAAAAAGAGTATGGGTGTTTTACATTCATGCATGTATCTATGTACCATATGTGTGGCTTGGTGACCAAGGAGGCCAACTGAGGGCACCGGATCCCTTGGAACTGGAGTTACATTGTGAGCCACCAATATGCAAGCTTTGAATCGAACCCGGGTCTTCTAGAAGAGAGGCAAATGCTCTTAAATGCTGGGATATCTCTCTGGCCCTTACACCTGACATTTTCTTTAGAAATGTGAATTGTGGGTATGAACTCAGACCTACATGTTTGTACAGCAGGCACTTTCTGACTAAGCTAATATTAGCCCAGGATTTGGTTTTGGAGGATTTGTGTCTGTGTAAATGTCTTTGGCTAGAAGTGGCTCTTTTTTAGATCAGTGTGATGAAGGAGAGCTTTCGTGGCCAGGAATAAGGGTGGACGGTGGTGGATATCTGCCAAGTATTGTTGTTGCAGTGGTCAAGCTGAGGCTGACAACTATTCTTTTTTTTTCCTTAAGATTTATTGATTTATTTAATGTATGTGAATACACTGTAGCTGTCTTCAGACACACCAGAAGAGAGCATTGGATCCCATTATAGATAGTTGTGAGCCACCATGTGGGTGTTGGGAATTGAACTCAGGACCCGTGGAAAAGCAGCCAGTGCTCTTAACTGCGGAGCCATCTCTCCAGAGAAAACTGACGATTATTAACATTGGACATTTTATCCTTTAGTTTCATATTGCTTCAAGCCATTAAAAGCAAACTCACCTGAGCATTGTAAAGATGTACCTAGGACTAGCCGAGTCCTTGCCACCATGCAGCCTGGTACCAAACTGACCAATGGGCTGTAAAAGGTTCAAATTATTGCTACCCACAAAATTCTGAGCCAAATTGATAATGGTCATCATCAGTGACATCTGAGGAGGGAAAAGAGCAATCATTACTCTGATCCAAAGATGAGGACAAACGTATATCTCTGTGTGTCTGCACTACTTCAGTTAAGTTACACAATCTTATAAGGTTGTGAGGTTTAGATGTTTAGTGAGCTTTCCAAGATAAATAGATGGCAGAAAGGATACTCAAACATAAGACTTCATGGTGTCTAAATTTTACATCATATAGTAATACTCAATCTTACTAAAAATCTATAAATATAACTTGGCAGACAAATATCCTAATTGGAATGTTATTTCTAGAAATAGAACGATTGGTTAAAGGGTAATCATATTTAATTTAGGAAGGTTTTTACCAAGCTGTTCTTTACTATGGGTATAGCAGCTTACATTTGTACCAAATGTTTTTCAGGAATAACTTTCAATTATTTCTGCTCTAAGGCATTCTAGAATTGTTAAAGTTTGTGGGTTTACCTCACCATGGTGATAAGAGGACATTTCTGCCACTGACCCAGCTAGCTGGGCAACCTTCACTTCTCGCTTGTCATTCCGTTTGAAACAAGTAAACAAAACCTTCCTCTGACCTGGTTTCAAACCTTTAAAATCAAAGAGCAATCATTAGCATTTTCAATTTATCATCAATTTCTGGGCATAAGTCACCACATTCTATGATAAAAACAGACTAAGCCATTGGCACTTACCATCTACCATAGATGGGATAGATCTTTCATTATCAGAGTTTGAAAAAAGGATAAGTTCCTTGTTTATGAAGTCATTATAGGTTAGGTAAGTAGTGGTGTGTCCATACAAATAATCCTAAGGGATCAAAGACAGTATTTCACGATCTGGTTGAAAATATACTACATAAAAGCACTCAGAACTATCATTTGTCAGAACTATCATTTCTTCAGTTCTTGAATAACAATATGTGAGTTGGCACAGACCATTAAATCCATAGTGTTCTGCAGAAGGTTGTCTGAAGTCTCCTCTGGATCCGCCCGTTTAGCTATCTGTCCATAATTTTTTTCATTCATCAGAGACTAGAATCCCTATAACCACATATTTCTTCTTTCACTTGTTGTTTGAGTATCTTTCGACAACTTCTTTTCAAAGTGCTGACAGGATTTGTTAGAACATGGTTTAAATCCCGTCTGTACAGAAATAAGTGAATTCCTCCACAAAATACTCAAAACTTCAAGAATAAACTGAGAGAAGCATCTGAGTTGATGCTTCCTTCTGTCTTTTTGTAACTGAGAACATTCTATCTCCAAAATATCTCCTCTGTTTCTGTCTTAATTGATTTGAATTCTATTCAGTATATTGTATGAATTGTATTTGCTTATTTACATTGAACATTCTTTATTGTAATAATAAATATTCCATAATTAAAAACAAAAAACAAAAACACTAGGTGAGCCAGAAAGAGATGGAATACACCTTTAATTCCACTGCTTGGGAGGCAGAAGACAGGTAGATCTCTTCTCTGTGAGTTCAAGGCTAGCTTGGTCTACAGAGCAAGTTTTAGAATAGTCAGGTACAAATGGAGAAAAACAAAGAAAGAAACAAACGATCAAAAAAGGAAAACAATAGGTATATGAGGTTGCTGCTGCCTAACAATGCAGTGTGTACAGCAGTGAACTTCTCTTGTCTGGGAAAGGGAGTAGGTTAAGACTTAAACTCAAGAATTCCTACACCAGGCGGCAAGCACTCAATCTCAGTAGTAGCTCCAAACCTTCAAAGATTCCTGGAGTTGTGTTTTTGTTTTTTTAACTTATTCTCTAGCGCAGCCTGGCCTGGCTGCTTGTTACATAAATACTTCATACTACATACAATGGCACATACTTGCAGATGACTGACCACATGATAAATGTTTATAGCGGCATCAGCATAAATGTGTGAGACTATATTATTGTCAGGTGGTGGTCTTGCCTTTGATCCCAAAACTGGGAAGCAGAAGCAGGCAGATCTGTGTGAGTTCAAAACCAGCCTGGTCCTACAAAGCAACTTCCAGGACAGCCAGGGCAGAGCTACCCAGAGAAACCCTATCTGAAAAAACAAACAAACAAACAAAAAAACCCAAACCAAAAACCAAAAAAAAAAAAAAAAGACAATATTTTTTCAATGCCTTCATAATTTCATAGGTCTAGTGTTACATACTATAGTTATTAGATCAAACTTTTTACTGGAAATACTATTTAGTAATTTGATATAACATCAATTGTAAAGTCAATTAAATAGCATATTTTTAATATATTTAAAACTCTTACGTCAGGAAGGCCAAGTAACTTCCGCTGTCTTCTGTCTTCCATGAAATTAGTTAACCATTCCTTTCGATCATCGACTTGCTTTTTACTAAAGGCCTACAAATTAGAAGGTAGGAAAGACGTCACTGGTACTTACTGGTTCCAGTGAAAGAGAAACATCAAAAGTCCTGTTTTCTAAAGTATCTAGTTCTGTCACTAGGATATGCTTACCAGAAACATTTTATTTCATAAAACACTCCTCTATGGGAACTTAACTGCTGAAATGGAGCTCGGACGCTCTCCTCTGGGAGTTTAACTGGCTGTAACTGAGCTCTGACAGTGAGTGACTCCTGAAAGCAGAATGTACAAGACTCCAACTCACCAGGCTGATGGCAGCATCATCCTCAGGGCCAGAGTATTTAAACTGAATACGATGTCGTTTCATATCTGCAAAATATTCCTTAGCTTCCTTTGATGTGCTGGTGCCCAAACCTATAGAGGCAACAAAACAAACAAAACAGGTTAGTTCTCCATAGAGCTTTACATAACAAAACTGAGAATTTCTATGTAGGTTTCATTACAAACCTTTGTAGTATTTGACTTTCCATTTTTTATGATTTGGAGTCGAACTCTTCCATTCTTCAAACTCGGGAAGACTATAGAATGCAATTTCTTGCTTATTTTTGGACACCTATGGTAAAGAACACATCTCTATAGCTTTGCGCACTGTAGGTTCCCCTACATAACATAGCCAGAGTTATAGGCACACCCAGTATTGAACATGGGCCTAAGAGTCTTTTTGCATCTTGAACATGTATACCTTTACAATGGGAGTAATAAATTCTTCTAGAAAACGATGTCGCAGAAGAGACGGCCAATTGTGATGGATAAAATTGATCAGCAACCCTTTGATATGGGAACCATCTTGGTCCTACAAATATTTGAAAAGCCAAAGCACAAAGAACTGTTTAGAAATAAAATTATCACCAATAGATAATTTCTCAAAGATTCTTCTATGCAAATTAAAAACAAAGCCTATTCAAAAGTCAACTTACTTATCTTATACATGTGATATACTACAATGTCAGCTTTTCTGACTGGACGTTTACTAGAAATAATAGGCAAAACTTTTAGTAATAGCTTTCTATGGCAGGGAAATAGTGTAATAGTATTGGCTTGTAGTTCCAGCCATTCTGTGGGCTGTGGGAAGTGGAAGCTGAGCCCACACATTTGACACCAGTTTAAAAATCTGATGAATCTGACCTGATCTGTCATAATCATGATCTTCCCATAACGAAGAGTTTTCAATGAATCTTCATCTTCATAGTTTTTCTTATATTGAAGACCGACAATCTTGATGATATTGTTAATTTCAGCATTTTCCATGATCTGAAAAACGTTTGAAAGGAATAAAGAGATATAATCATATGCTTTGCTTGAGTGTTTATAAGTCTCAGTATTTTGAATCATTACTTTACACTTTAATAAATCAGGTCTGCTAAGATGCTAGTAAGTGAGGAAACAAATGCAAGCACGAAGCCTGCACTATAAACTGACTAGCAATGGATCCTGTTCCCTCCCCCAGCATGTTTGCAGTGCTGGGGATTAGACACAGGGCCTCGAGCATCCCAGACAAGCGCTAGACTGCCAACTTATACTCTCCGCCCTGATTCAGATTCTAAAAATTGTATAATCACTTACCTGTTTATGAGAAGCTTCTCGCACATTGAGCATTTTTCCTCTAAGAGGGAACACCCCATATTTGTCTCTTCCAACCACTCCAAGGCCTGAAACTGCCAGAGTTTTGGCTGAGTCTCCCTCAGTTAGGATAAGTGTGCATTCAGCAGAGTTTCGGCTCCCTAAAAGAAAAACATATAAATTAATTTTAGCACATTTAACTCAATTTCAAACATAATCATTTAAACACACTATGAATAAACTATAATAAAGCAAAATATATAACAAATTATCTTTAAAGTAAAGAGGAACCAACAATTATTTATGTGTATATATATAATGTTTTGCCTGCATGTATGTATGTGCACCATGGAGGTCAGAAAATGGTGCTGCGCCTTTAATCCCAGCACTTGGGAGGCAGAGGCAGGCGGATTTCTGAGTTCGAGGCCAGCCTGGTCTACAGAGTGAGTTCCAGGACAGCCAGGGCTATACAGAGAAACCCTGTCTTGAAAAACCAAAAAAAAAAAAAAAAAAAAATGGTGCTGGATCGTTAAAACTGGAGTTGTGAATAGTTATGAGTCATCATTTCCCTCATACACATATTTCTTTTTCCCAGTTAAGGGTCAGAGTAAGTTAATAGAGTAGTACACCTCACCTATGGTTTGCTTTAAAAAAATATTTCTATTATTTTGAATTATGTCTGTGAGGGTTTATATGTGTGAGTGCGGGTATTCTATACTGGATTCCCCCAGAGCTGGAGTTACAGAAAGTTGGGAGCCATCCAACATAAGCACTGGGAACCCATCCTGGCTCCTCTACAAGAGTAGTACAGGCTCTTTAAAGCTGAACTATTTCTCTAGGCCTTATGGCTTTACTTTCCACATTTTCAATTAACAATAGTCTGAGAATATAAGAGAAAATTCACACCCAATTATGACAGCTCATGCTTGTAAGCCTTGAACTTTAGAGAATAAGATCATGAATTCAAAACCAGCCTGAGTATTATAATATAATCCTGTTTCAAAAAGCCTAAAATAGAGCCAGCTAGATACCCCTTGCCTCCAACACCCTGGGACCCATGTGGTAAAAGGAGAAAAACCATTTTGCAATTTGTCCTCTGCACATGTGCTATAGTATACATACAAATTTTAAATGTTTCAAGAAAAGGTAATTCGTTTGGTTTGTCTGATATTTCCAAACTTCACACACTTCTGCCTGGAACACAAGTCATTACTTTCTCAAAGTGCACATGCCCTAGTTGTCCATTAGTAACTTAGGAGATTTCTCAGTTATCAGATCATTTATCGTGGCACCACAGTACTTGGATGCAAATTCAAATAATCATTAATGTAGCGTCACAGTGCTTATGTTCTTTATCTCTCTCATTATGTAGCTGTGGCTGGCCTAGAACATAGTATAAAGCTAGGCTGGCCTCGAACACAGAGATCTGCCCGGCTGTGCTGGGGATAAAAGTATATAATACCATTCTGTAGATAAGGCTGGCCTTGAACTCGGAGATCCACATGTCTCTGCCTCCCAAGTGCTGCGATTAAAAGCATGCATCTCCACCACCCCTAGACCTAACTTCTTAATCTTTTAAACTAATGCCTCATAATATTTATGCTGCTGTTGGATATTCATTTGTTATTATATTATAAATACCTACTAGGTAGATCACTGTATTCTCTATAAAATATTCTCAGTATTATTTAAAATGCCACAAATTTAAAACAACCTAAATATTCAATAAGAAATTGTTTAATTTTTTTTTTTTAAAAGAGAGCTGCTGAACATTCTAAGTGTAAAGAGAAAACACCCATGGTTTGCTGCTGTTATTGGAAAAAAATGTTAAATGTGTACCTGCATCATTGGCATCATCCAGCTTGGGGATCCCCTTGATTTTGTTATGTTTTACAGATGAACACTTCTTGTTTAATTGGATTTGAGCCTTAAACTTCACCCAGTTTAGTATACTTTCGACAATACCACAACCAATTGCCTTCAAAACAGAAACATTTACATTAGGAAAGGAAGATTCAGTCAAATATAGAATATATGAGTCCATAGGAAACTTAAGATATCTCAAAAGGGACTGAAGAGATAGATAGTTCAGCAGTTAAGAGCACTGACTGCTCTCCCAGAGGTCCTGAGTTCAATTCACAGCAACCACATGGTGGCTCACAACCATCTGTAATGGGATCTGATGCCCTCTTCTAGTATGTCTGAAGACAGTGTACTCATATACAATAAATAAATAAATCTTTAAAAAAAATACCTCAAAAGAGCTAGGTATGGTAGCATAAACCATTAATCCTAACATTTGGGTGTTAGAGGCAGGTGGATTTCTGTGAGTTTAAGACCAGCCACCATTATCTAATGAGATTATATTTCAAAAACAACCAAACCACAAAGTAAAACAAAACTCAAAAAATTGCAACATTCCTAGACTTGTTGTGCTGTGTGTGACATAGCACACTGGATCTTTCCATTTTAGCTGTTATAGTAAGGAACCTTGTTCCTCTCAGCTTACTCAGTACTTTTAATGAACTTATGTACCTGGCACTGAGCTACTTGTTGGTAATACAGTGGTTAAATATGGATAAGGGAGATAGCTTTTGGATATAACTATAAGGGCTTATTGCATAGAACCCATGTAAATACCAGAGAGGTCTGGCAGTCTACCTCTGATCCCAGTCTTGGGAGAGGAGACAGACAGTTAGTTGGAGAGGTGCCAACTACCTAGGGAGACCAGTCATGTGGGCCAGCTCTAAGTTTGACTGAGAGACCCTGCCTCATGAATTACGTGGAAAAATGAGTGACCCAGAATAATTCCCAAGTTCAACCCAGGTGCCCACATTCATGTACATCTCTCACACACATGTATGTGCCTAAAGAAACAAAACATGCACACACATATGCACACTACATGCATATGGAAACAGAGGAGCAAACAAGCCATGTCTGTGTCTCCCTGGATTTGAAGTATAACATGGAGGACAAGAAACTACAAGTGGAGCCCGCCTTTAACCCAGCGCCCGAGGGGCAGAGCAGGAGGACTTCTGTGCTTACAAGGCCAGCCCCTGGCCTACAGAGCAAGTTCCAGAACAGCCAAGGCTACACAGAGAAACCCTGCCTGGGGGGAAGGGGGGACGGACAAAGTAAAAAATATCAAGAAGTCACAATTGTGATGAGTTATGATTGAGAAGTTTGCTATGTAATAATAATTTAAGTTCAATATTATACTAGAACTAATTTAGCTGAAAGAAAGAAGAATGTAAAGACTTTCATTAAGCAAGGAGGTTGGGCTGGGCAGTGGTGGCACACACCTCTAATCCCAGCACTTGGGAGGCAGAAGCAGGCAGATTTCTGAGTTTGAGGCCAGCCTGGTCTACAGAGTGAGTTCCAGGACAGCCAGGGCTACACAGAGAAACCCTGTCTCGAAAAACCAAAAAAAAAAAAAAAAAAAAAAAAACAAAAAAGCAAGGAAGTTGAATTTTTCCTGAGTGGAAGATATTGATGCATTTCAAGAATAAAACTAGAAATGTCATTCAAGAGCATCATGAGGGGAGCATCGTGGGGGAAGAACGGAAGCAACAAGAAAGTTAAGAACTGTTACACTATCGCTGTCTTCAGACACACCAGAAGAGGGCATCAGATTCCATTACAGATGGTTGTGAGCCACCATGTGGTTGCTGTGAATTGAACTCAGGACTTCTGGAAGAGCAGTCAGTGCTCTTAACCACTAAGTAATCTCTCCAGTCCCAAAATCTAGAATAAGACTTTTTAAAAAAAGGATTTATTTATTTTATAAATGTGAGTACACTGTTGCTGTCTTCAGACACACCAGAAGAGTGCATTGGATCCCATAACAGATCAGCTACCATGTGGTTGCTGGGAATTGAACTCAGGACCTTAGGTAGAGCAGACAGTGCTCTTATAAACAAACAGTTTTGTTAGATGAAGAGTAGGGTTCCTTGATGAGGATGAGTAATGGATAACTAGTTTAATTTGTGTTTTGGGGGACTACAGACAAGCACATGGGTAAGACTGGTGAACCTGTCAGATCAAGGCCAGGCATGGTGGTGTACCACTTAAACCTAGCACTAGTGGGTACAAGGTAGGAGAACTTGGATTTAGAGTCCAACATGGGCTATAAAGCTAGACCCTGAGATTTGACTATGACCTGGAAGTGTGAGCTGAATTAACCCTTTCCTCCCTAACTTGCTTTTTGGTCTGGTGTTTTTGTCAGAGCAATAGAAACCCTAACCAGGACAAGTTGGTACCAGGAGTAGGGTATTCCTGTGACAGGCCTGATGTTTTTATTTGGAGGAAAAGTTTCTGTGGTCATGGTGTCTCTCCATAGCAATAAAACACAAACTAAGACAGAAGTTTTGAAGTATAGTTCAGCAGGCAATCTTACTTCTGTAGGATGGAGGATAATGAAAAACAAGACATTTCTATTTTAAGTACTCACAGCTTTGATGAATTTTTCACTTAGTTGACATGTTGATCCAAAGCTCTTGGCTTGTAAAGTCATGTTTTCTTTCGTTTGAGAGTCAAAGGTTGGGTTTTCGATTAAGGAATTTACAAAAATCCACATGTGATTTTTCACCTGTAATAAAAGATGATATAGTCACGGAAATGTCTTTATGTCCTTGTGTATGTAAAACGATTGCTCTATATTAAGTTATGCCCCAACTCCTTTCCCCTTCCTGATTTTAGAAAACGGAAGTTGATAAGGTGCACACCTGATGAGCCTTCACTGCAACGCCACCCTTGTTCTTCTTTTTCACCACATCAACGAGTTTACTCACAATCTGATCAGCTACATAATCAACATGTCTGCCACCCTAGAGAAAAAATATCCTTTTTATAACAGTAAACATGATTTGGACAAAGGTCTAAACCCACTTTATATTATATAGTAAAAAAACTGGTAAGAATTCTTAAAACTTACCTTAGAAGTAGCAATGCTATTGACGAAGCTAATCTGCTGAAAGCCCTTCTCGCTCATTGTTAAACACACTTCCCACCTGGGATTTACTTGTTCATGTACCACCTTCAGTGAGTTCCCAGTTTCATCTACCTTATCCTTCAAATACATATCCACATAACTACGGAACCCTTTTATCTGTATAGAAATTAAAGAAGGGAGTGTTAAAATAATAGGAAACTTAAGCAAACAAACAACAATGGAAAATAAAATCAATAATAAACTGTGAGAGGGCTGAAGAGATGGTTCAAAAAGTACTTGTTACTCTTGAATAGGACCAGCATTTAGGTATCAGCACCCATACAGAAGTCTACAACTATCTTTAACTTCAATTCCAAGGAATCTGATGACCTCTTCTGACCTTCTTGGACACCAAGCATTCTTATGGGATGCATACACATGTGTGCAAGTCAATTTTAAGTTTATATTCACACATATAAAATAATTACATTTAAAATAAAGAGGATGATTGTAAATTTTTTTTTATTTTGAAACTTTAGCTTATATGTATGTGAAAGAGGGAGAGCAGGGAGAGGAAGAAAGGGTATGCACGTGCCATGGTATGCAGAGGTGAAAGAATTTACTTTATTTACTAGTCATTCCTAGCAATATGTGTTCCACCAGAATGGAACGCAGGTGGCCGGGTTCAATCCCTGGGACCCACATGGTCCCCTGACCTCCACACACCTGCTATGGCATGTAGTATGTACTATTATGTAGTATGCACATATAAATGTATAAACAAGTCTCACGTGTGCATATATGCTGTACACATACTTACATAGTCCAGGCAAAACCCACATATATAAAAAACTTAGAAGAATCTTTACAAACAAGGCCAGGCTGGTCTACATAGTGGAATTCTAGGTTAACCAGAGCTACACCGTGACAGCCTGTCTCAAAAACAAAAAGATTCCCTTCACTAAACTTGAGTCTTTTTTTTTTCTTTTTTTCAGGAACTTATCTGAGAAGTAATAAGAAAAACGTGGGTGGAAAACAAATTGTTTAGTTGTCACTGATGATCATGAATTCCTTTGCAGCTTGTATTCCCAGAAAAATACTCACTGGCAGCCTATTTCCATTAAGAAAGACTTTGACATCTTTAGTGGAACCAGCGATATCATATGCTCTTCTGACCATCAGTGCAACAATATCTTTGTCCAGGCTTTGCATTTTAAACTTAGATAAGTCAGGCTGGAAGGTAATACATGTATAATCTTCTCCACTGAAGGGCTTGAGTTCCATGTCACCAGCTCTCCCCATGTTATCCATCCATGTCTATGGAAGTAAAGAACAGGAAAGATGAAAAAACAATTTCATCATTTCACAAACAAACTAGAGGCAAATAATGTAAATGTATAGGTTCTGGAAAATAATTTTATACAGCTTAAAAACTGTTCAATTTAGCCAAACATTAGTGATATTATAAATGACTGTTCTACAATTTAACAAATTACAAGATACCTATTTACTTACCTGTTTGAACATTTTCTTGTATTCTCTACTGGCTGTTTCCACAGTAAATTTGGTGCTGAATATGTTACACAGTTTAGCTCCATAGCCATTTCGACCACCTGGGCAAATAAATATATAATACTATTTTATTATTACTCAACTAAATTTATGTTTTTCTTTTTGACTACTAGAATGAGAACACTGCCTTGCCCATGGCAGGCCAGCCACATCTCCTGAGCTCACACAGCTTTAGTATTTTGAGGTAGAGGTTTGTGTGTGTGTTTGTATGTACAGGGTTTTGTCTGCATGTGCAGAACCCAGAAAGGGTGTCTGATCTGCCAGGACTGGAGTCACACACAGTTGTGAAGCACCATCCAGGTACTAGGAATTGGATCTGGCAGAGTCATCTCTCCAAGTTTTTCATTTTTCTTTATTGCTGGCAAATCTATTAAATATAGTTTACTTTATTTACTAAACAATTTCCTCCTTTTTCCCCTTTTCCTTTGGTTTTTGAGACAGGGTTTCTTCTGAATACACCTATAGACCAGGTTGGCTTCTCACAGTGCCACCTGCCTCTGCCTCTGGAGTGCTGGGATTAAAGGCGTGCACCAACACCCTCAGCCTCCTCATTTTGAGTCAGTCTCATTATGTAGCCCTTGCCTGGTCTAGACCCCACATAGATAAAACATTTTACAAAAATCTTAAGTTTTTCTTTAAGAGAGTTCTTCCCTTTGTTGAGAGTGGTAGCGCACTCCTTTAATCTTAGCAGTTGGGAAACAGAGGCGGGAACATCTCTGTGGTAGATTTCCTCCTGTCTTATCTCCTTGTGATGGTTTGTATGTGCTTGGCCCAGGAAATGGCACTATTAGGAGGTGTGGCCTTTTTGGAGTAGGTATGTCACTGGGTGTGGGCTTTAAGACCCTCATCCTAACTGGCTGGAAACCAGTCTTCCACTAGCAGCATTCAGATGAAGAAGTAGAACTCAGCTCCTCCTGCATCATGCCTGCCTGGACCCTGTCACTTTCCCGCCTTGATGATAATGGACTGAACTTCTGAACCTGTAAGCCAACCCCAATTAAATGTTGTCCTTATAAGAGTTGCCCAGGGGCTGGAGAGATGGCTCAGCAGTTAAGAGCACTGACTGCTCTTCTGAAGGTCCTGAGTTCAAAAGTTCAAATCCCAGCAACCACATGGTGGCTCACAACCATCCATAATGAGATCTGATGCCCTCTTATTTTTTTTTTTTTTTTTTTTTTTTGGTTTTTCGAGACAGGGTTTCTCTGTGTAGCCCTGGCTGTCCTGGAACTCGCTCTGTAGACCAGGCTGGCCTCGAACTCAGAAATCCGCCTGCCTCTGCCTCCCAAGTGCTAGGATTAAAGGCGTGCGCCACCACCGCCCCTGATGCCCTCTTCTGGTGTGTCTGAAGACAGCCACAATGTACTCACATATAATAAATGAATAAATCTTAAAAAAAAAAAAAAAAAAAAGAGTTGCCCGGGTCATGGTGTCTGTTTACAGCAGTAAAACCCTAAGACACTTGTCTTTTTCCTTTGGTTTTTTGGGACAGAGTTTATGTAGCCCTGGCTGTCTTGAAGTCAAGACCAGCCTGATCTACATAGTAGAATTCTAGGCAAGCTAGATCTACACCTTTGCCTCCTGATCACTATATCCAGCTTATTCCCATATTAAAATTGGTATTAAACTTTAATTGTATGAGTGTTTTGCCTATATGTCTGTTAGTACACCATATGCATGCCTGGTCCCACAGAGGTTAGAAGAGGAACCAATTCTCTTAATCACTGAGCCATCTCTCTAGCCCCCTAATTCCATATTTTTGATCCTCACACTGATTTAAAAGATGTATTTTTTTTCTCAGCAACTAGCATTCCTTTCCCCCAGTACTCTACCTGTCACTTTCTTCTCATCGTCATCATAGTTACTGGAGGTCAGGAGCTGTCCAAATATGAGAGCTGGGACATACATTTTTTCAACTTTGTGTTCAACAACAGGAATTCCTTTTCCATTATTCCAGATACTAATTAAATTATTTTCTCTGAGAAAAGATACAAAATTTTATTATACAACAAATGTTAAATTAATGCCTAATATTTAAAAATAAACTACATAAATGTACAAGTGTATTTCATTGTGACTCCCTCTGAAGCTAGCTAGCATGGTCAGCCTTTTCCACCATGCAGGGTTGGGAACAGAAACCTTTCCCAACACCTGGATAGACAATGATAACGCTGGAAAAACATGAAATTTAAAAATATTAGGATAAGCATAAGAAAATTACTTATGCTAACGGAAAGGACAAAAATTAGGAGATACCACTTTCAAGAGAATCATCTATCTGTACGTTCCTATTTCCTTCCTTTAGTGTTCCCACCCAACAAAGCACACTGAAAAGCATTAAAAAGGAAGAATATTCCCCATAACAAACTTCCCTGCTTACTAACAAAATGTTAAAGTCACTCAGCCTTTTTTCTTTGTCTATAGGTGTGTATACCTATTTGCACATAAGTGCAAGTGCCCACATAGCTTAGAGGCATTGGACTCCCCCCCTGGCAACCAAACTCAGGTACCAAGAACACTAAGTTCTCTAATCTGATCCATGTCACCAGCCCAGTTACTAGAACTTTTATCTTGGCTATATTGGGTTAATTCTCAGAATACAAATAAATAATAATACTGGCTTAGTATTATCTGTTAAAAACAACAACAACAACAACAACCAAAAAAAAAAAAAAAAAACCACAAAACCTATCAATTAAAACTAGGTCAACATTCTTGAAAAGATTGTTACTGAGTCCTTAAGTGCATTCAAATACTTGGTCATCAATAACATACACTGTACAAGAAGAGCCTTAAACATAGTTTTTACATCAGCACTGATCAGGGTAATAAAAAATGTGAACCAGGCATCCTGGCTACCCACAAAGGACCACTAGCATTTAAACCAGAAATATAAACCCAAATTATTCTCTACTACCAGCTGCTTGTTGTTTCAATAGCATCATCAAAACAGAAACAACAAAACCCCCAGTTCCTCCTAGACTTTCAGATGACTGGAACAATTATTTCAAATGCTAGCTGATGTTCTACACTATATCAACCATGACTGCATGATTGTCTTGTCTATACATTTTTTTTGAAATGGAAATTTGTTCTATTTTGAGACAGGGTCTCACCATGTAATTCTAATTGGTCTGGAACTCACAGAGATCTGTCTTCCTCTGCCTACTCCTGATGGGATGAAGTGTATATACCACCCACCACAGCCGGGCGGTGGTGGTGCACGCCTTTAATCCCAGCACTTGGGAGGCAGAGGCAGGAAGATTTCTGAGTTCGAGGCCAGCCTGGTCTACAGAGTGAGTTCCAGGACAGCCAGGGCTATACAGAGAAAACCTTTCTGGGGGGGGGGGGACCATCTCAAACTGGGAGTACCTCCTCCTGGCCCACTCAGGTGCCCATGGATTATCTATAATTGCCTGGCATCTCCCTGCACCTAGACTGGTAGATACCACTCCATATTAGAAAACCCTTGGTGGAAGCTTTTCTGACTACTGTTGACCTTATGAGGTGCCACACCCCCCATGGTAAACCTAGACATTGCTGGGAAGGAGAGACCAGAGTCTTGACTTAACCAAGGCTGGTCTACAGAGTGAGTTCCAGGACAGCCAGGGTTATACAGAAAAACCCTGTCTTAAAAAACTCTCCCCCCAAAAATATGAGCTTTAGCAAACAAAAAGTCTCCACTTACGGATCAATTGTGACTCGAATACAAGACATTTTTGGGTCCCTTTGTTTGTTATCAGCAGCATTAACTGTAAGAAAATAAAATACACACTTAGAAGACATTAAAGTGCTTTACAACACATTAGCTCTATAATAAAAAAACATTCACAAGTTACAAAAAAATACAACTAACAAGGCATTAGTTTACAGAAATTTTTATTGCAACAGAATCACATGCATTTCAGGCTGACTTTGAACTTGTTACTTAGGGAAGAACAACCTCGAGCTTTTGATTTTCTTGCCTCTATCTCCTCAGCATTGGAATTAACACCTCGCTGTTTTATTATAGCAATTTCTGTTCATAGTACTATTTCCAGAGAAAAACTTAATTTTCTGGACTTTATTGGACTGCTTCTTCTTCTTCTTTTTTTTTAAAGATTTATTTATTATTATACTTAAGTACACTATAGCTGTCTTCAGACACCAGAAGAGGGCATCAGATCTCTTTATGGGTGGTTGTGAGCCACCATGTGGTTGCTGGAATTTGAACTCACAGAAGAATGGTCGGCGTAGGGTCTAACTGCCCTGGAACTCACTATGTAGATCAAACTGACTTTAAATCCAGACATTTGTCCACCTGTGTTAACCTGACTGCCTCACTTTTGACCACTAATTACTTGAAATGACAGGAGCAGGAGCTATGTCTACAGAAGGTTCGGCATGAATGATTCCTAAGACTTAACCAGTAGATGTCTATATAAAATTACTTACTTACCTAGAATCTCATCAAAGATTTTATACAAACCAGGAACAAAGGTGACTTCCCTGTAGTTAATGCCAGCGTCTTCATCGTAAACCCACATTTGCTAGAAAAGGCAAAGAGAGTTATTTTTGTTTACTTATTGTCTTGTCATTAAAACTCTAGCCTTTTCTCTTTTTCTTTTCCGAGACAGTGTCTCACTACATAGCACTGACTGGCTAGAAACTGGTTACATAAACCAGGCTGGTCTCAAACTGAGATTCCCCTGCCTCTGACTCCTGAGTGCTGAGATTAAAGGCATGAGCCACCACAATCAGGAGTCAAGTCTAACACACACACACACACACACACACACACACACACACACACACGTCTGTATATGCATGAGTGATGGATCAGTTCCAGTGACAGTCAAGTAAAGTAAAAACCATTAACCTGGCAAAGTATGCCATGTAACAATAAAGTAAGTGCACTTGGTTTTACCTGGGTCACTAGCTCCACAGAGCCAATGTAGGTATCTGGGCGGAGCAGTATATGTTCCAGTTGTGTTTTTTTCTGATAGATTCTTTCAATAGACAATCTCTTCTTGCCATCTTCATTCTTCTTTTTGTTCATTAGCATATTTTCATTTACAGGCTAGTCATTAGGGGAAGTAAAAATAAACTGAATTTTAACCACAAGTTTAACAGAAGTGGTCAACATATCTGCAATCATGATGAACTCAATACACTTTATGACAATCTGTCCTTTGTTTGTAGGTACTGGTAAAGTTTTCATAGTTTTGAACACACAATTCAATTAAAATCCTTGTAACTACGTTCTGTGGTTTGAGTATGTGTGGTGCTGGGGATGGAACCCAAGGCCTTCTTTCTTTGCACATGCTAGGCAAATGTTCTGACCACTGAGCAAAATCCCCAGACCTGTCTCACCCCCCCCCCCTTCCTGTTCTTGAGATAGTCCCATTAAGTAGCTTAAACCATCCTCCTGCCTCAGTCTCTGGAGCAGCTGCCATTCGAGGCCTGCCCCACTAGGTCTGGCTACAGGTGTCCGTTTATACAGGTATTTTATTTCAGCAAGGATGGAAATTTCTGCCTTGAATAATATTTTTATGTCATCGATGAACTACACTCAGTTTCTTTCATCTAACGGGAAAATATTTACTGAGTGACCGGCATAGTTTCGTGCAGATTACAGAGGGTGTCACCCAGCCGTAGCGGTTAGGATGCTAGCAATGCAAACCCTTGGCTCCATTCTGATCCTGAAACAGGACTTTTTCGAGCCACTCGATCGGCCAGCTCCTCAAAGGGAACCGTCAGGCTCTGCACCTTCCTTGATGGGTTATTAAAATCAACCAGGGAAGGAAAGAAGGCCACTGAATTCAAGTATAAGCCGCCTGGAAGTCACAGAGGCCATTAGAATACAGACCGATCACGGGACGAGTTGGTCCTGCCCCAGTAACAATAACAACACAACACTCAAGAAGCCAGATTAGAGACATCATTTCGTAACGATCTTCACCCTGTCCATGACCCCTCAAGGCCCAGGAGATGGGGTTGACCGGATCCAGCCGGTCGCGGGTCAGCCCTCCGCCCAGGAGCCTCAACTCTCACCAGCCCTGAACGCAGAGGCCGCGTAAAGGCTCTACCACCCGGCCCCAGCCGCGAGCTATACCTGCAGTGGAGACGACTCCATGGTGACGGTCCTGAAGGGGCTCGAGAATCCTGAAAGGGACAAAATCAGCGCGAAAAGCCTGGCGACCCGCGACCTGAGCGCTCCCCCACAGACGCACGTCGGTTAGGAGAGCTTCCCTGGTTTCTTTTGAAGCTTCAGCCCGCTCAAATCAAAGGAACCAATCACCGACTCGCTCTCATTGGCTCTGTTTGCAGTAACCAATCGTAGACGGTCTTTTACTCACAGCGGCATTTTCGAATGAACCAATTAGGTGAAGGGAGGCGGGAGAATCTTCAAAATAGACCAATAGCAGTTGTAGCTGGGACTGACAGGAACTCTGACCAATGAGGAAGGTCCATGCGCTCTGAGAGGAAACTCTGAAGAGAGAAGTCATTTGGAAGTGCTGTTTTACTGAGCTGTCCTTCTGATTAAAACTAGAAAACGGATGCTCATTCTTTATTTCAGATTCATTGAGATTACAGAGATTCTCTCTTAATCCTGGGATGAAAATTTTTTTTCCTGACCGAGGAAACAACGCCATGTCTCCCTCTAGGCTGTCTAAGGCAGCGGTTCTCAACCTGTGGGTCGTGACGCTTTTGGGAGTCACAGATAGTTTCCTTACAACTCATAACAGCAGCAAAAATTACAGTTATGAAGTAGCAATGGAATAATTATGGTAGGAGGGCATCACAATTAAAGGTTCGCAACCTTAGGAAGTTGAGAAGCACTGGGTTAGTTCTGGGAAGTTCTTCCGCTTGCGGTTTTAGGCTTCCATAGACGAAGAGTATAGAGCCGCCAAGCAAAATTGCAGGCAGCGCTAACACCCCCTGTGGATCACCACTGATAAAAAGATTCATTCAGACATCTTCAGTGGAGAAGAGGGGCCGTCATAAGACCGGGAACTTCTCCTTCAGTCAGCTGGTGAGGGAACCTATAAGAGCTCTGTATATTTGCCCTCCATGCACAATGCAGTCTAGAGCACCGTTTCAATTTGGCATTGGAGGTTGGGACTTGGTGGGTTCTCGGTGGAGAAAGCATCAATTTCCTGTGCTAAAAATAGAAATGATAAGCCGGGCGGTGGTGGCGCACGCCTTTAATCCCAGCACTTGGGAGGCAGAGGCAGAGGCAGGAGGATTTCTGAGTTTGAGGCCAGCCTGGTCTACAAAGTGAGTTCCAGGACAGCCAAGGCTACACAGAGAAACCCTGTCTCGAAAAACCAAAAAAAAAAAAAAAAAAAAAAATAGAAATGATAGATATAAGAAGCTGGTTGTATGTGACACACCACCCCTTTAATCTCAGTACTTGGGAGGCAGAAGCAGGTGGATCTTGGAGTTTATGGCCAGCCTGGTCTACAGAGCAAGTTCCAGAGCTAGCTATTAGCAGCAAGGAATTTAGTAAATTTAAATATTTTTCCTTTCCAAAAGAAACCCAAGATCAACCATTATTAAATAACTCCACATGTCCAACAACAAACAACCCTGCTGTCAAAGAAAAGGCCAACGAAGAAATGTGGGCTGGCTGGTGAGAAAACCAAAGGAATAGGGTTTTACCCTTATTCTGATCCTTGTCTTCAGTGTTTTTAGCCTTGTTCTGGTCACTGTGTATTAATAAAGAAGGGTGACTTCAATGCTTAGGACCACTAGGGACTCGGCAGTTAGGACTTCTGTCCAGTCGGAAGACTGACCAGGCTATAGGTGCATAGGCATGCTACCTTCCCCACCCCCGGTGTACAGAAGCTGCCTGGGTATACTTTCTAAGGATACCTTTTCACTCCTGTCCTCTGTCCTGTAGTTCACCCCAGCTCGAAGCCTGCAAGATCCGCCTGGAGATAAGGCCACAGGAATTCAGTTCCAACGGGAAGCAGCTCCAGCCCTGTTTTCTGAAACAGCCTCAGTGGAGATGAGCGGCATCAGCTCTGAAGTCTCCCTACAAGTTCAATTAGATCATGACTTTTTGCCTATTCTAAAACTCAGAAGTCAGAGTTACTCCTCCCACCCTGGCAGGCCTCATGTATCCCAAACTGGACCTGAAACTTGCTTCTACCACCTGAGTGTTAAGATTCACAGGCTAGCCTCACCACACCTGACTTTATGCAGAAATTGGGGTCAAATCCAGGGCTTCAAGCATACTAGGCAAACATTCCACCAACTGAACACACCTCCAGCCCCTAAATAACTTTTGCAATAAGCCTCAGTCCGCGCCCCCCCCATGGCATCATCGTTGTTAAAGGCACAAAGAGCTAAATGAGATACGGAGGCACTTAGTGTTATTAATTTAGTTATTTCATTTTTTGAGACAGGGTTTCTCTATGTATTCCTGGCTGCCCTGGAACTTGCTCTGTAGATCAGGCTGGCCTTGAACTCAAGATCTGCCTGAACTCAGATCTGCCTTGAACTCAGATCACCCTGTCTTTGTCTCTCTTTGTGCTGGCTTAGTGTTAGATATTAAAGGTAGCATTTTGCTCTGACCCTCCCTTCCTTCTCTTCTGCACACAACTTTTTTTTTTTTTTGTTTCTCTTTTTCTGCCAAAACTTCCTTCTCCTAGGAGTGTCTTACAGGACTTGTAGGATCCACTGAAGGTGGAAGTAGGTGTGTTTGCGTGGGGGTGGGGGGTCATGTATGGAAATGACAGAACTGAAAGGCATTGCCCACAAATAGAATTCCAGAATTAGCTAGATGCTAACTCAGTTTTTAAAAGATTTATTTATTTTTATATATGTGAGTACACCGTAGCTGTCTTTAGATACACACACCAGAAGAGGGCGCCAGATT
Source organism: Tokudaia tokunoshimensis (assembly GCA_036184795.1). Classification (NCBI taxonomy): domain Eukaryota; kingdom Metazoa; phylum Chordata; class Mammalia; order Rodentia; family Muridae; genus Tokudaia; species Tokudaia tokunoshimensis. Next base: position 22,922,734 of record BTHU01000010.1, on the reverse strand, counting down.
CCCATTACAGATGTGAATTACCATGTAGTTGGGAATTGAACTCAGGACCTCTGGAAAAGCAGTCAGTACTCTTAACCACTGAGCCACCTTTGCAGTCCCTACATGCTAATCCTTAGAGGACAGGCTTTAGGACTCAGTTCCAAAGTGCTGTGGGGATGGTGGATGGGGGAGGGGGAGGCTACCATCCCTATTATCCTTTTCCTCCTGACTCTACAGTGGCCTAAACTGGCTTCTGGTCTTTAGCCTCAAATCTGCCTCCACCTCTAGGGATGTGACGGGGTACTAGGTATCTGGACTTGGGCAAGTCACTGGATCTTGCTGTGCTGTGGGAGGATTATTCATCTAAAATGGGGCTGAGATCTCCTCCTTCTCTCGGGGTGAAGACTCACAGATAAAATGCTCTGTGCATGACCTACAAAAGACCAGTTGCTCAACAGATACCCACAATGCTCAGCTCTATGCCTTTTCAGGACTGTTTCCCCTTCTCCCACACTGCCTTAACAGTCCTGTGCTAGGGAGTTTCTCAGTCTTTATAAATGGAAGCTAGATTCTCTTAGAGTGTATTTGCATAGGCATGTAAGAGGGGTTGATTATTTTCTCCTATGTGTTTCTGGCCTTTCCAGTGCAGCAGCAAGAGGTCAGGAGGTCCTAAAGGCTGTGTGTCTCCGTTATCAATCGGAGGCACTCCTGGAGAAGGAGCTGCCTTTCTTCCCTGTAGTGGGTTGTGCAGAACCAGCCTGCCTCCATCTTAGACTTTAAAGTCCACTCACAATAAAGACAAACCAGACCCATTCCTTTTTATTGTTAAACTTGTGTTTCTCAAGGATTGGGCTATCCTCTACCTGTAACTTTAACTACAAATGGTTCTGCACTTCCTGTTCCAAGAATGGTAATCATAAGTCGGGCAGTGGTGGTGCACGCCTTTAATCCCAGCACTTGGGAGGCAGAGGTAGGCAGGTTTCTGAGTTCGAAGCCAGCCTGGTCTACAGAGTGAGTTCCAGGACAGCCAGGGCTACACAGAGAAACCCTGTCTCGAAAAACCAAGAAAAAAAAAAAGAATAGCAATCATGTTTTCACTTCAAAAAATTAATAACCATACTGCGACCCCACCCTACCCTTGTTTCAAAAGGGTTGCTGTGACTACCCATTGTATTACATCCACCTTGCATCGTGTCTTGGTTCCAGGAGGTCGATATGACTAACTTGTTATGTTTGTGTTCTGCTCCTGTAACCCCACCTAGTTTTCCCACCAAATCCCCCATTTGGAAACCTCCTACCTGTGATCTATAAAAACTTTGTCCCCTCACATCCAAGGGTGACCCCTAAACCCTGCCTTAGGGACAGGCAGTCCGTGTATACGAATAGAAAAAGCTTGCTTTAATTAATTTGGTCATGATGATTTGGGTTTGTGGTCTTTCTCCTCCCATCAATGAGATTAACTGGCTGAGTGGGAGCTTTGGATTTTTTGCCCCTCTATCTCTCTCTGCCTGCCCCTCTCTCTCTGTATCCTCCCTATCCCCATTGACTGAGAATACTACCCAGGAGTTGGATCCCCAGATCTCCTACAGAGCTCAGCCTCTGGGAGACCTGCCCCAAAGGGAGATAGAGGACCACCTACCTCGGAGGAGAATCAGGAAGGCTCCATAGGGAAGTGACTCTGGACCATTAGTCCTCAATCTACTGAGAAGTTTCCTTTGGCAGTGTTACTCAACAATTTAGTGTCTAGGAGTCATGAATGAGACCCTACAACCATGCTGAGGTATGCAGTGTTTTTGTTTGTGCTAGATTATTAAAATAGCTGTAGGGAGACAGAAGGTTGAAAGAAAGAGATGCTAAGCTTAGGTGGCTCCTGTTTATTCGTAGCCACAGTGATGGCGTGTCTTTGTCACCCACGTGTGTGGATGGTCAAAATGACTGCTGGGGAAGATGCAGCTCCTTCTGGGGCAGAAATGACTTCCGTAGTCCACAAGGGAAGCTGGGAAGTGTAGTCTTGCAGCAGAGAACAAGCACTCTGAGAGGAGATGGTCGGGCAGTGGTGGTGCACGCCTTTAATCCCAGCACTTGGGAGGCAGAGGCAGGAGGATTTCTGCAGGCCAGACTGGTCTACAGAGTGAGTTCCAGGACAGCCAGGGCTACACAGAGAAACCCTGTCTCGAAAAGAAAGAAAGAAAGAAAGAGAGAGAGAGAGAGAGAGAGAGAGAGAGAGAGAGAGAGAGAGAGAGAGAGAGAAGAAAAAACACTGAAAGGAGATAAAAACTGCAGGACAGGGGTGTTATAAGCTGTTTTCTGCTGAGGAGGGTTTTTGTCAGAGGGGGTAGTTCTGAGTCCATTGAAGAGAGGGGTCCTCTGGTCATGTAACAGGGAAAGAGTATCAACTTGATCAGCTGCAGCAGGGTGGTGGTGGCAAGCTCCTTTAATCCCAGGACTCAGTGGGCAGAGGTATGTGGTTCTCTGTAAGTTCAAGACCAGCCTGTTCTACAGAGTTCCAGGACAGCTAGGGCTGCAGAGAGAAATCCTGTCTTGGAAAGCAAACAAACCAGAACCACAAAAAGAACAAACAAAACAAAACTTGATCAGCTGCGATGGGTCAGGTGATTACCATCCTGTATTTTTATCCTGTATTCATATGAGAATAAGATTATGAGAAATAATTATTAGAGAACTGTCTTAGGGTTTCCACTGCTGTGAAGAGACATCATGACCAAGGCAAATATTATAAAGAAAACATTTAACTGAGGCTGGCTTACAGTTCAGAGGTTCAGTCCATTATCATTATGGTGGGAAGCATGGCAGCATGTAGGCAGACATGAAGCTGGAGGAACTGACAGTTCTTCTATATATTGATCTGGAAGCAGAGGAAGGAGGAGATTGGATGTGTTTCACACTGGGCATAGTTTGAGCATTCAAGATCTCAAATCCCTGCCTCCACAGTGACACACTTTCTCCAACAAGACCATACCTCTTCCAATAAGACCACACCTTCTAATAGTGCCACTCCCTATGGCCAAGCATCCAAACACATGAATTTATGAGGGTCATACCTATTCAAACTACCACAGGGGCTGCATAATTTGGTTACAGAGTAAAAACGGAGATTTTTCTGGGAAGATTGGGGATGAGGGAGGAACAGAAGTGGTAGAAATGGAGGGGGCAGGTGATTCAGGGTGACAGTGACTGGTCCCATTACCAGAACTACTACACTGAAATGAGCTATCAGAAGCGGCAGGGACCTATAGCCTCAAAGGAAGGGAACAAAAGAAAATAGAGAATTCATGCAAAGAATTGTATCTGGCCCAGGATGGAAGGGAAGAGGGCCTGTTAGTCAGTGTCTCCACAGCATCTAAAAGGTCTTTTTGTGGATGTATCAGAACCAAACTGTTGTAGGATGAGAGTTATTGGGAGAGCTTGCCTGGGTCATTTTGTTTGGGTAGAGGGTGAAGTTCAGTAAGTAAAATGTTTAAAAGACAGAGGAAAAACGCCAATATGAGGATGAAGAGGATGAATGTCCCACAGGAGGAGAGCCAGAGTGGAAAGGAACCAGAAAGAATTTTGTCTGGTCCCCGTGTGGTGTCTTTAGACCCCAGTTAGGACTTGTTGGCATGGAAACAGCATTGTTCGTGGAGGAGGGCACAGGTCCCAACCTCGGCAGCAATCAGAGCTAGTTCCTTCCCACTGTGGGACACTGCAACAGACAAGGAGTCCAGCTGGTCCTGAAGGATGTTAAGCTGGTCTGAGCTGGTGAAACAGAGAAGTTAATTGATGCAAAGAAGGCTTCAGTCCAGCTGTTTTATTTCTGAATCCTAAAAACAATGCCCAGGGTGGAGAGAAGAGGGATGAGTTGGCCCATTAGGCTCCCTTTTAGGAGTTATCTGAACTGCTTTCTTTCTTTCTTTTTTTTTGTTTTTTTTTTTTTTTTGTTTTGTTTTGTTTTGTTTTTCGAGACAGGGTTTCTCTGTGTAGCCCTGGCTGTCCTGGAACTCACTTTGTGGACCAGGCTGGCCTCGAACTCAGAAATCCGCCTGCCTCTGCCTCCCAAGTGCTGGGATTAAAGGCGTGCACCACCACCGCCTGGCTAAAATATGTGTAGCCCAGGCTGGCCTCAAACTCATGATCCTCCTGCCTCTGCCTCCTTCAGCAAATCCTACTGGCGTGCGCCACCACTACCGGCCCTTAACAGCTTTCAGGGATTTAGGGGTCGGGGTATTGGTCTCCAAGTAACAACTCCTCCTCCTCTTCCCACCTTCGCCTCCTCCTCCTCCTTCACCTCCTCCTCCACTTCCTCCTCCATCTCTTCCACCTTTTCCACCTCTTCCTCCTCCTCCCCCATCAACCCCCATCTAGAACTTTTTTTTTCAACAGTCTTACAGAGTGAATTAGGGACCAGAATCATTGATTTACAGATGTCAAAACTGAGGTCAATCATACTGTAGAGGGGAGCTCACAGGGCACAGAGCTGGCCTGCAACCTTGGTTCTGACAGCAGGACACCAAGACTCTCAATCTTACAGCTGGTGCATACACGTCTGGGAGCAGAGATCTTCTCTGTCATTGTTCCCTCTAGCATAGGGCCCAGTTTTTGATGTTCTTCTGTCACCGTGATTTGGTAGGATGAGAATCTGACTGCACAGATCTGGAAATTTGCTGTCCCCAAACATCAAGTCTCTGGAGACACGGTGGGCTGAGGGAGTGTGGTCAGGCTTCAGGTACAATAGGCCTTGTTTCTGGGACCACAGTCTTATCCCTCTGCCTTGCTCAACCCTCCAGTTCCCACCTCCAGAATATGGCTCCTTCTGTTAGGCCAAGGACGAGACTGCAGCAGAAGATATTCCTGGTGTGAGAGGTGGGGAAAGTCCTGGGTTTCTCTCTGAGAGCCTGCCTCCCCACAGTTCGGCTTAGATCTTGGTTCCAGGGCTCTGTCTTCAGCACCCTGACTGGGAGTATCAGAACTGTCAAGTTGGCTCTACAGCTGGTCCATGGGGAAGACACATCAACCCTGGACACAGGGACCTTGGTTGCTGTAGCTCCAGGGGCAGGGGCTTAGCACTGATAGCATTGCCCAATGATGGAAGAGACACTGCTAGGTTTGAGGAAACCCAAGGTTATGGTACCTCTGTGTGTGTATGGATGTGTATATGTATGTGTGCATGTGCATGCAAGCGTATGTATGTGTGCATGTGTGTGTTCATGTGTATGCATCTGCATGTGTATGAATGTGTATGTATGTGTGCACATGTCCATATCCATACAAGTCTGTGTGACTGTGTCCACATGCATGAATGTGCATGTATGTATGTGCGTGTGTTGAAGGTTGGGTGTGAATGGAGTTTAAGCTCTGTTGTCTCACAAATAGGTTAAATCACATTTTGCTGCAGTGACCTTAGGCCAGTCTTTTTATTCCCTGGAGCTCTGATTATATGTGCGTTTACAGGGTTACCATGGTAACTACGATCACAAAGGCTAATGTACTGACAGGAACCCTGCCAGACATAGTGTCGTCCCTGCAGTTTGCCCAATCCTCTCAGGCTAGGCTGACACTATCCCTCAGTTACATTTGAGGGCATTCAAGGATAGAGAGAAGATATCACTTTGCCAAATCTCAGAGCCAGTTAAAAGCAAATCCAGGACCACTTTAGGCATTTGGCTTCCAACTTACTTGGCCAGTCATGGTTTATAATACTCACTGGACACTTACTATGTATTGGGTGCCATTTGGGGAGGGAGGTTCGAGATAGGGTTTCTCTGTATAGCCCTGGCTGTTCTGGAACTCACTCTGTAGACCAGGCTGGCCTAGAACTCACAGAGATCTACCTGCTTCTGCCTCCCAAGTGTTGGAATTAAAGGCATAAGCCACTACTGCCTGGCGAATGGGTACCATTTTGAGTATTTTATTGAGGGTTTTCTTTTTTCTCTTTTATTTATTTTTCTTTTTTTTCTTTTTTTGAGACAGGGTTTCTTTGTGTAGCATGTTGTCCTGGAACTCACTTTGTAGACCAGGCTGACCTTGAACTCACAGAGATCTACCTGTTTCTGCCTCCCGAGTGCTGGGATTAAAGGCATGTGCCATCACCATGCCCGGATTCTTTTTTTTTTTTTTAATTTAAACATCTTAGTCATCCTATGTCTATGTGTCATTCACTTCCTACGAAAGACAGGGACACTGAGCGCTGAGGCACTGGCTAACATCTGGACTCTGTTGACAGGAATATAGCTCCAGCAGGTTGACTTGCTGACTTAAAAGTCATCACTACAAAACAACAAACAAAAGATTTAATTTTTCAAAACTATTTATTTATTTATTTATTTAGATGGGTGTGTGTGTGTGTGTGTGTGTGTGTGTGTGTGTGTGTGCGCGCATGCACATGTGTGCGTGCATGTAGGGGATGTCAGGAGACAACTTTTAGGAATCTGTTCTCTTCCTTCCCCAGGCAGGTTTTGGGTGATGGAACTCAAGTCCTCATGCCTGGCAGCAAGCGCCTTTACCAGTTGAGCTGTCTCATTAGCCTCTTTTTTTTTTTAAATGAAGTATAGGGTTTGAGGGGCTAGCTCAGTGGGTAAAGTACCCAAAGCACAGACATCAGGACACACATTAGGATTCTACAGCACCGATGCAAAAGCTGGGTGTGGTCACTTGCATCTCTAACCTTAGGTGGTGTAGACAGGGAACAGGCAGGCTGATGCCCGACCTCACTAGCAGCCAGTTTAGCCATCAGGGAGCACCAGGTTCAGGGCGAGACCCTGTCTCAAAAGCTAGGGTGGAGAGTGATGGAGGAAGACGGCTGATGCCAGCCTCTGCTTTAGCACACTCTTAAACAACAAGCACCTTTTCAGCACACACACACACACACACACACACGCAACTGCAATCACAGACACACATATGCTACACCCATATATACACTAAACCATTAAAGTATAGCACTGTCGGCTTTCATCAACCTATGGAGAGCCGTGTCTGTGAGACCTGGGATTTGAGGACCTCAAAGACTCTAATGCCGTAGACAACTTTACTTGAGTTCCAGCGTGCCTTTATACATGAGTGGGACAAAGAAAGTAGTGATTTAAGGAAGGTTTGGTTCAGAAAATCACATAAAGAAATGCCAGCAAGTACATTCTAAATATTAACAGAGAAGCCCATTCCCAGAACTTTCTCAGGGCAGACCAGTCTAAACACAATTGCCTGGCACATGCTAGAGATTCTTTCTGGGAAAGCACGAAGCAAGGCAGAAGGCCATTTCCAGATCTAGGGCACACTGAGGACAGCACTCAGCACAGACTTTCACCAGATTGCGTTCAATAGCTGTGTTCTGACACCCAACAGGAATAAACATGTTTTGCAAATTGAATGTAAATGTTTGTCGCAGGAGCACAAAATCACGTCCAAGAACAATTCAGGGAACAAAATGCACTTGAGGTTAAAGGTCCTCTTTCTTTTCTCCTGGAGCCTCTCTCACAGCTCCCCAAGGCATTGTTCACCACACGTCATTCCTCTGACCCTGTTCCAACATAGCATATGTACAGAGAAGTGTGCAGAAATGAAAAATGTTTAGCTCAGTGGATACTCACATAATGAGTGTATGTACCAGATAAATAAGTGATAATTGTTAAATCCATAATTCCATATGTTTATCTCCATTCTTTTTCCTAACGGTAATTTGTAACTTTAATTTTTTCAAATCCTTTTTTTTTGTTTTGTTTTGTTTTCTCAGACAGAGTTTCTCTGTATAGCCCTGACTGTCCTGGAACTCACCCTGTAGACCAGGCTGGCCTCGAACTCAGAAATCCACCTGCCTCTGCCTCCCAAGTGCTGGGATTAAAGGCGTGCGACACCACTGTCTGGCTCAAATCCTATTTTTAATGATGGTTCTTAAATGCTTTAACTTCCCTTTAGCCCACCAGAGGTAGCTGAAAGAAAAGGATCTGGGAAGTGGGCTTGTTTAGAAAAGTTTTTTGGCTGGAAATTGGCAGTTCGGTTCACAGGTTAGCAGCGGCAGCTCAATCCACTCTCAAACACCTCACGGATATACCAGCAGTGCATGCAGTTCAGCAGAGTCTGGTTAGCAACAGCGGTGACCTAGCAGAGACAGCCAGGCCTCAGTCTTGGCTCGAGTCAGCAGGCGGGACCAACAGGAACACCAGGAGTTCTCGGCTCTGTCTCTCTGAGGGAAGCAAAGATCAGCGAAGACGCGAGACCCACAAGCGTTGCACAGCTAGTTGTACCAGCAAGCTAAGCTCTGCCTCCGTCACTCCTTGGAGTCCTATTTATACCTCCAAACATCACATGTCCTCCACACGCCTTGCCTCAGCACCAGTCTTGCCTTAGCAAAACACCACCCAATACAACTGACTCTCCAAAGAACCCTTTAGTCTCCACTTCAGTAATTTTTACCATTAAAACTTTTTTCCCCTTTGGTTTTGTCGAGACAGGGTTTCTCTGTTTAGCCCTGGCTGTCCTGGAACTCACTCTGTAGACCAGGCTGGCCTCAAACTCAGAAATCCGCCTGTCTCTGCCTCCCAAGTGCTGGGATTAAAGGCGTGCGCCACCACTGCCCGGCCCATTAAAACTTTTTTTTGAAAGATTTATTTATTATATGTAAGTACACTGTAGCTATCTTCAGACACACCAGAAGAGGGCATCAGATCTTGTTAAGGATGGTTGTGAGTCACCATGTGGTTGCTGGGATTTGAACTCAGGACCTTCTGAAAAGCAGTCAGTGCTCATAACTGCTGAGTCATCTTTCCAGCCCCCATTAAAACTTTTTTAAAAAATTTAAATTTAATTTTATGTGTATGGGTGTTTTGTCTGCATATATGTCTGTGGAGTCAGAAGACTTTGGGGGTTCATTCTCTCCCTCGGTTGTAGGTCCTAGTTTGTCAGGATTGCATGGTGGGGGCGCCCCTACCTGTGAGGCGCCTCATCAACTCACTAGGGACTATATTTTCTAAAGTTTTATATGTATGAGTGGTTTGCCTACATGTGTGTCTTGTGTATCACATATGTTCCTGGTGCCCAGGGGACCAGAAGAAGGCCTTGGATCCCCTAGAACTGGAGTTACTGATAGCTTTGAGCAACTACATGAATGCTAGGCACTGAAGCTTATGCAGAAGAACAGACAGTGCTCTTAACCATTGAGCCATCGCTCCTGTACTAATGGTGAGCATTTTAAACAGCACCTCGTAGATTCACTTGAACACGTTATAAAACACACGCACATTTGTATTGGGAAGGTACATCTAGAGGTGAATTTACAGATTGCTTCCAGGCAGATGTACATGTTCATCTTCTTACTATCAGTATGAGCTGAAAACCCCTTTCCTCTATAACCTGGTATTGTCAGAATTTAGAGTTTTTACCACTTTGGTGACTATGTAGCTCTTGACATGGACCGAGGTCTGAAAGTCAGCAGAGGACAGAGTGTAGACTCCTAGTGCTACTGGGTAAAAGAGAAGTCATACAGCTTCGGGAGAAAGGATATACAGGTGTGTACAGGTGTTGGCTTCTCTGCATCTTAACATATTCTTTGAGGTTTGCTAAATCCAATGACCCTCTGTGGAGGCTCTCTAAGCTTGGAGCCCTTTTGGGGTTCTCTTTTTGGCTCAGTGGACCCCTGGTAAAGAATTTCTTTAGTAGATAAGTAACAAGCACTTTGTTCCCCAGTGTTGGGCAGGGCCTGGGAGCCCTCTAGTGTATGGAGGAGAAAGGGCAGGAATTTCACATTGATTCTGGGTTTCTGACCTTCCTGGCAAGTGGATGCCCTTCTCTTGACACTAAAGGGATCAGGGAAGACAAGGCAGGTACTCTCTCCATGCTAGCACATGGTAGAATCTTCTAGATTGCACTTAGATCTCTCCCTTCCATCCTACCTCGAGTTTTGAACTTGTGGTAACAGCTCCAGCACAGAGGCAGGAGTGTACACAGCAAGTTGATATATTACACACAGGACTTGCTGGGTCATTTGCTACCTGCATGCCTTTGGGTGAGCCTTAGTCATTTTCTGGGTGGTGACAGCGCTCTCATGGAGTTCAGCATTGTTTACTTGGCTTGTCTTCTGTGTAGCTTCTGTCAGTGAGAAAGAGATTTCATTGCTGCCCATTGGCCTGGAGACAATGCAGACTCTGTAGGGTTGGGAGCTATATTAGAGGGTGCTTTGTATTTCCACAAAAGAGCTCCCAAAGTTTGGTGGTGGTGGTGGCGCACACCTTTAATCCCAGCACTTGGGAAGCAGAGGCAAGTGGAACTCTTTTTTTTTTTTTTAATTTTTTTGTTTGTTTGTTTTGTTTTGTTTTTTCGAGACAGGGTTTCTCTGCGTAGTCCTGGCTGTCCTGGAACTCACTTTGTAGACCAGGCTGGCCTCGAACTCAGAAATCCTCCTGCCTCTGCCTCCCAAGTGCTGGGATTAAAGGCGTGCGCCACCACCGCCCGGCAGCAAGTGGAACTCTTGAGTTCCAGGCTGGGCTACACAGAGAAACCCTACCTCAAAAAACCAAGATCAAAAGCAAAGAAATAAAACCCTCCAGAATGCTAATATTCCAAGATCGCCAGAGGTGGACAGGGCTTCCAAATTCAGTGGGTTCTCCCAACCCACTATACAAAGAGTGAGACCGTAGTGAGGAAAGAAGTGATCAAAAAGCTGGCGAGTGGCTGCTCTGAAGCGAGGACACAGGATGCCCATCAGCCCAAGCGCAGATGGACTGACTACCCTCTTCGTGCCTCCTCCCCTGCCTGGAGTCTTGGCCTGTCCTGAGGCAGGAGACAGGCTGGACTGGCGTTCTCTCAGCATTGTGGGGCCTCTCTGAAGATCCCGACTCTCCTGATTACATCTCTGCACATATGGAGCCCTGGTGGGCAGGAAGAAGGCTGTCCTGATATGCCTTTGCTTGGCCCACACGAGGGGGCAACTATGGGGCTGTCCTATCAGTACTTGGATGTCAGCGGCTATGAAGGGGATTAGTGTAGACCCTGTGAAGTCCAGGGCAGTCAGGAGTGGGCTGGAAATCGAACTTATAAGGAGGCCTGGGGCATATATACATACCAATGCCACCTCCACCTGACCCCCCCTGCTCAGCTTAAATTCTGTGTCACATTCTTCTGCCCTTGAAGTCCATGTAGAGTGTTTCTGATGACTGATTCGAGGGACAGTGAGGCATAAGAGTTAATTGTGCAGACTGGAGTCAGATAGCTTAGGTTCATGACTTTGTCCCTCTACTTGCTATGTGACTTTGAGTAACTTATGTAATCCTTAGGTGTCTCGCTTTTTCTGTCTTAAAAAGACAACACTGATAACGCTGACTTCAAGAAGCTCCCTATAACACAGTCAATGTTAGTTAAAGGGTTAATTCTCATAATTATATATTTTGTCTATTCCATCAGACAAGATGCCCCCGAGGGCAAGTTTATCAGATTGGGCATTGCCTGAGAACAGAATTATTTATTTATTTATTTATTTATTTATTTATTAGAGGGTCTCACTATGTAGCTCTGGTTGTCCAAGGAACTCACTATATAGACCAGGCTAGTCTCAAACTCACAGAGCTCCTCCTGCCTCTGCCTGTGCTGGGATTAAAAATATGCACCACCGTACCTGCCACAACAGGGCTTTGAGAGCCCTGACCCCAACCCCCAATCTGTTCTCTGAGGAGTGTATTCTGGGTCAGCAGAAGTCTAGAATCATCCCAGGAAGGCAGCTAATAAGACTGGCTGATCACCAAGTCAGAGAGAAAATGGACTTGAAGGGAGTAAATGAAAGGTGGTGGAAGATTTTCCTCATCTGTGCACCAGGTAGAGTGTCGTCCCAGGCCCAGGGAAGGAGGGACGGACAAGACTGTCCATGCTCTGGCCCAGGCAAGAGCAGGGAAACAGGATTGAGTTCTGCTTCCTGGAGGCACATTTTGGGAGTGCCCAGCCCACAGAAGGCACAGCCAGGTGGAGGAAACAGCCTGTGCCAGTAACTCTGCCTGTGAATTTCAGACTCCTCCCTTTTTTCTTGAGGATGGTGATGGTTTGAGACAGAGTCTTACTGTATGGCCCAGGCTGGCCTCTCCTAAGTACTTGGAGTATAGGCATGGGCAACCACGCCTGGGTAAAATGACCGTCAGGGGCTACAGAGATTTGAACCCAGGACCTCATGTATGCTAGGTAAGTACTCTACAAGTAAAGTGTATCTCCAGTTCTCAGAACCCCTGTCATTATCACCTCATGTTTTCTCCTAACCATTCTCTAGGTTGAACCCAAGAATTTAGCACCCCTCCCAACTTCCTTTTTACCTTCCTCCCTTCATTTCTTCAGTGATGAAAATTACCCCATTTAAATGTTAAATGGGGAACTGGAGACAGATGGCTTCCAGAGAACTCCAGTTCAGTTCCCAGCACTTCTCAGGTGACTTACAACTGCCTATCACCCCAGCTCCAAGAGATCTGATGCCTCTGGCCTCTCTGCCTTTGTGAGTACCTTCACTCATGTACACAGCCACTTAACAGACACACACTTGTACACGTAATTAAAAAGCACAGGGTGGGCTGGAGAGATGGCTCAGTGGTTAAGAGCACTGACTGCTCTTCCAGAGGTCCTGAGTTCAATTCCCAGCAACCACATGGTGGCTCACAACCATCTGTAATGGGGTCTGGTGCCCTCTTCTGCTGTGTGTCTGAAGAGAGCAACGGGGGTGTACACATATGTATAAAATAAATAAATAAATCTTAAAAAAAAAAACCTAGGGCTTAGTGGCACATCTTCAATGCTAGCACTCAGGAACCAGAGATAAATGAATCTTCAAGAGTTCAAGGCTAGCCTGGTCTACATAGTGACATCTAGGCCAGCAAAGGTTAAATAATGAGATCCCCATCTCAAAATAAATAAATACCAATAAGTTTTTGTTTTTAAAGATGTTAAGCTCTGCTACAACTCACACTCAGAGCCCTGGCTCTGACGTCTGTTCTTCCCTCCTATGCTCCCCGGCCAACTTCTACTGCTGAGAGGCACACTAAACCACGAGAGTCTCCAGTTCGGTGGGGGAGACACTGGTCGCACATCCGGAGAGCTCCTGTAATCTGGGATGAGTTCCTAGCAGGGGAGGCCTAGGAAGGAGAAAATGCTTGGTTTCTATTTCCTTCCAGGCACTTCCCACAGATGCTTGCAAAGTCCCTTGCTAGACAAGTCCTGAAGGGTCAGAGAGCTTCAGGGTCCCCAATGAGGACCAAGAGACAAAGCTGGACAACAATCTAGTCTGACCACGCTGATACCAGTTTTATTTTATTCTTGAGCACAGAAGACTTGACCCCAGGTCACATCAGCAATGAATATTTCTCATGCCCCGGAGGTAGAACTGGCTGCTAGTGCCTCTGGGTCCCCATATAAATATCTCCCAGAGCACCTGTCCATGTCTTAGAAAACTTATTTACGGGGCTGGAGAGATGGCTCAGTGGTTAAGAGCACTGACTGCTCCTGAGTTCAAATCCCAACAACCACATGGTGACTCACAACCATCCGTAATGAGATCTGACGCCCTCTTCTGGTATGTCTGAAGACAGCTACAGTGTACTTACATATAATAAGTAAATAAATATTTTAAAAAATTATATATAAAAAAGAAAACTTATTTCCATTACACGCGTGTCTTCTCTCTCCTTGAGGCAAAAAGTCCTGGAATAATAAGTGCTTAGTGAACGTACCTTATGTGGAGAGCCATGCTTGGGCTCTGGTTTCCTGGAATGAGTCTAGGCAGGAAGGTTTGCAGGCAGAGGAGGTGCTGGGGTGGTAGGGTGGGGGCCTCTGTCCCATCCTGAAACCCGTACAGACTGTCCAGCACGCACCTCTATTCAATTTGGGTTTGCTGTCTGGCCGACAAGTTGGGGGCTGGGCTTCAGAACTGTCCTTACTGGTTCATCTTGTTCCCACAGGAGCTCCAAGAAGTAGCCTAGGTAGTGACCATCAGTCTTCCTTTTAGCTAGACACAAACTTCAACTTCTGTGCATTAAGTAGAAGGCTGACTGGGTTTAAGGAAGAGAATGGGGGCAGGGACTGACTTCCGAATCAAAAGCAAAACAAAAGCACCCCCCCCCCCCCGCTGGCTTCCCCCGGGAGCTTGAAGAACCTGTTCTGTTCACTTTTTCCTGTAGCAGACGGGACAGGAGGGACCCAACTTTTTCCTTGAGATGTGACTGAGGGAAGGAATCCTTGTCTCTTGCCCTAACTTTTCAACCCTCCTGCAGTCTTAGAGGTTGCCAGTAGGTGCCGTCAGATCGCAACTTTTTGGTCTGTCCTTCAGGTCCTGGTCTTGGTGTCTTTCTCCCTCCAACTGCGCCAGCAGTCTGCGTTACAGAAAGTGGGAGGTGGCTTAATTCCCCGGAGGCTGAAAGACCCCGACTCTGGGACAAAGAACCGGAAGAGGTCTAGGTAGTCTTTAGGTTGGTTTCTCCTCAGATGTTTAACCCAACCCCTCCCGACCCCTTCCACCCGCAAAATCTTTCGGACCTCCGACTGTGCCTGGACAGACGCTGAAGCGAATCCTTGGTCAGGGAGGATGAAGAGGCGTAGGGAGAAACGAAAAGGAAGGTGGTAGGAGGTGGGTCTCTCCTCCAAAACGCACTCTAGATCAATTCCCGTTTCCGACAGAATTGCTGCGAGGGGAAGGGCTATGTTTATCAATAGAGGTGTCACCCAGGGGCAAAGTGGCGTTGGGAAAATTAAAACACGTCTGTCCCTTCTGGAAATCTTTGACTGCCATCTACCGAGAAACTGTTACAGTAACTATGCAAATACACAATGAGAACAAGGAGTGGTGCCCCCTGGAGTTGTTCAGCTCACATCTTGTACAAAGTCAGTGGCAGACTCCTTCCAGAATCCAAGCAGGGCGGCAGAGGGAAAAACATCTAGGAAGGAGAAAGAGACTTGGCACTTAGTTTTGGAGTTCTGGAAGCAGAGTGCAGCAAGGCCCAAATGGAGCCTGGGGCGGGGGTCAAAGAGGTTTAGGGGCAAGTGAGAAGTCTGCCTATTAGCACCTTGAGGCCAGAGCTCTCCTGGACCCTTTGCAGAGTGCTTGGTCGCCTTGCCCCACTTCAGCGCGGTCTCTGGAGGTTGAGACTGCCGTACCCGGGGGTGGGGGTGGGGGGTGGGGTGGGTGCAGGACTCTGGCCAGGGATGGGGACTGAACGAGAGGATCTTGAGTCCGCTATGAGGTCAGGTTCTCAGCGGCAGCACGAGGATCTCCTAGATGTCTGTGAAGGAATCCTTCGAAGTCGAGGGAGGGGACTAGGCAACACCCCCTTCGTTTCCCCTCGCCTTGCTTCCTCTCCAGGGTCTAGCTCAGAGGCTCTCCGCGCGCGGGCCACCTCTTCCAAACTGTGTCGCTTTCTTCTGCGGAGCAAAGGACTTTCCGATGTTGTAGCGGTGGCGGCGACTCAGGCTAGCGCCCCCTCCCCCCTAACGGCCTCTTCTCCCGCTCCATTGCTCCAGTTCCCCCTCGCCCTCCCCTGCTCTCCCACCTCGGGGACGGCGCTGGGGGTGTGGCCAGGGGGCCGGTATAAAGTCCCGGGAGCCGGTCCCGGGCAGCCGCTCAGCCCCCTGCCCCCCGCCGCCTGCTGGGCCGGCCGAGGATGCAGCGCAGCGCCTCGGTGGCCAGGCTCGCTCCGCTCCAGCGTGCTTGCTAACTTCCCCGGCTCCGTCCCTGCGTGCCGGGGCCGCCCTGTGTCCCTGCGCCCTCCGGGTCTGGTTCTCTAAGCTCTCTGGGCGCTGCCTCCGGGTCCCTTGCAGCCCGCTCGCGAGCCCGCGCTCCCCTCCCGCGCCCCACCCTCGTCCTCACCATGCTGCCCTTCGGCCTCGTGGCCGCCCTGCTGCTGGCCGCAGGGCCTCGGCCGAGCCTGGGCGACGAAGCTATCCACTGCCCCCCTTGCTCCGAGGAGAAGCTGGCGCGCTGCCGCCCCCCCGTGGGTTGCGAGGAGCTGGTGCGGGAGCCTGGCTGCGGTTGCTGCGCCACTTGCGCCCTGGGCCTGGGGATGCCCTGTGGGGTGTACACCCCACGCTGTGGCTCAGGCATGCGCTGCTACCCGCCTCGGGGTGTGGAGAAGCCTCTGCGCACACTGATGCACGGGCAAGGCGTATGCACGGAGCTGTCGGAGATCGAAGCCATCCAGGAAAGCCTGCAGACCTCTGGTAAGGTACACTTACCTTCCCTCGACCACATTTCCCAAACACCCTCCTCCCTGCAACTTGGTTCCCATTCTGGCTGCTCTGTGCCCCCTGTGAGTTGAGAAGGGAGGTACGTGGCAGAGCCTGATAGGAACTGCCAAGAAAGCTGGCACTTAATCCCAACACCAGTTGCCACTGGTCGAGGGGAACCTACCCCAACTCTTCATCTCAAACCTCCCAAGTAATTCTTTGGGAAGAGGAGCCTTGGCCTATGTGGTGAGCCTGGCTCCTGAGGAGATTCTGGTAAGTTAAATGACCTAATTCAGTTACATTTGTCATCTAGAGTTAGACTGCGATAAGGATTGTGTGTGTGTGTGTGTGTGTGTGTGTGTGTGTGTGTGTGTGTTGGGACGGCTCCTTCCTATTCTTGATCCAGAGCCTGATCCACACCCAGTTTCAGGTGGAAGCCAGAGGTGTGAGGAGCCAGGGGCCGGGCCTTTCACTCATCACCTTGTGGTGAAGTGGGACATACAGATCAGAAGGATCTCTGTGGTAAAGAACATGAGACTTGGACTTCCCCCAAAGGCTCAGAAAGCAGGGGAAGAGAAGGCAGGGCTCTTTTTGCCAGGTTGACACATCCAAGTTTCTTGCTCCTTCCTTCTGGCAGGTGCCACCTGAGGGGACTGGAGGAAAGTACTGGTTGCCAGTCCAGAGGTGCAGACCCTTGGGTATATGGGACTGAGAGGAGGAGGGCCAGATAGACAGATCTGGTAGTTACTCCTTCTCCTTTGTTCACTGGTCGGTGGGCCTTTCTCTCATCCTTCTGCTATTTCCTGCTGTGTCTCTCAACTTCCAGTTTCACCAAACAGCCCTGAGTTCTCTTTTTCTCGGTCTCCTGAGCCTGACTCGTTTCCTCTCTTGCTCTGTCTTAGTTTGGTTTTCTGCAGTCCTCCCGCTTCCACTGTCACTCTTTTGATGTCTCTGACAGTGACTCCTTCTGCATGTCTTCTGCTCTTTGCACGTTCTGCCTCTCTGTCCCCCTGACTCTGGCTATTGTCCCTTCTCTGACAGCCAAGCTCTCTACGCCGCAGCCACCGCGGACCTTCTGTCTTTCCTGATATTTGAATCCTCCATTGTTGCAGTCCGGATGCTGGGACTTCAACCCCAAGCTTCCTGCTCTGGGTCCCAGACCACTCCACTTCCTCAATCCCCAGCAGTTTGTTAGTCTGAGGAAAGCAGGATGCAGGGAAAACAGGAAGGAGGTGGACCCCAGGGGTGCCTCTCTGCCCTTCCTGCTCCAGGGGCAAGGAGAGATGGGTCAGCAGAAAATATTCTGGGAGAAATGCCAGCCTGGCAGCCCGCATTGCTGGAAGAGGAGGAGGGTCCTGGGGGAGTGATTCCTTCATCTTGGGGCAGTGAGACCTAGAGAGAGGGTTGAATTTTTAGGATGCCCACTTTGAGTCTCCCCTCTCCCCAACTTGAGACCAAGCCAGAAGAACTCTACAAGAGCCTTCTCTTCAGGTGGCATAGGAGCATCCCTACCGTGTGGAGGAGACTCGGATCCCCAGACTCTGGAAGGCCCGGCACAGTTTCTGATTGCTCGGTGGATGTGAGGCTAGCCAGCTTCAGGAGGTGTCTAGGAATAGAGTATCAATACGTCTGTCTTGGAATTCAGATCTGAAGACACCAATTCCCCTCCCACTTCTTGATCACGGTGGACACAACTATCTGAAGAGGGAAATTTTGGTAACAGGAGGGCAGACCTTACTCACTTGATTGGCAAGCTATGGCCAATGCTTTCTAGTCATCCGAGGAGTACTTCCTTGTCATGGCCTGGCACCTTTGCATCATGGCGGGAGTACCTAGAGAGCTGGACCACAGCCTTGAAGGATCTCTGGTGAAATACTGAGGGGGGGGGGGGTTAGTCCACATCTTACACTGTCAGTAGGCCACTGTCCCTTTTAGGTCTTCAGGTTTGGGACCAAAAATAAAGGGCATTATTTTCTTTAATATTGAATAATAAAGGGCATCGAAGTCTGTTCTTCGTGTTCTTTGCTCTGGGGGCCGAGCTTTGTATGATCCTTTAGGTTATTTTTTTTTTCCTAGGGGCAGGTTATCCTTTCTCTTTCCAGTCTGCCTTGCCCTCCCTTCTGACAGGTTGGCAATCGCTCACTACTACCAAGGCTACCAGAGGTGGGGATGGGCGTATGCATCAGAAGTCTACAGTTTCACATCGTGGTACTAACTGACCCTCGACTTTTGAAATCCGAGAGGGTGTTCGATGGGGAGGTCAAGCTTGGGACAAGGAGTTCCTAAACCAGGCTCTAGGTCCCCCCGGGACCTGTTAAGGAACAGGGCAGGCTGGGTTAATTTTTACTCAGCATAGCAAATATTGTCCCTACTTCAGTACTGGGAATCTAGTCATGTCATGGAAACTGGACTTTCCCAGACATTCTGTGCTTTAGGAGAGAGGGGAGGAAGAACGGGGCTGCCTAGAGGTTTTCTTTAATATTGACATAGTCTAAACTATCGGTGCTTTAAGCGACCAAAGACACATGTCCCTTCCTCTTCTCCACTTAGGCAACTTCAGTTTCTTCCTCTGTCAAGTATCTCATGGTTTTGGGAGTATAGGTCCATAGATTGCAGTGACAGTGAGAATGAGGATGGAGGAGATGGGGCTAGTTGGAGACCAGAGGGTAAGGGAGCAAAGTTGGGGAAAGTCACAGGAGAGGAGAGGACTTCTTTGGCTTTGCAGGATCTCTTGTCTCATTAGAGGCCATCAGCAGGGAATAGCCATGAGGTGCACTCCTGGGTCATCTTGTATTCTCCAGCTAGAGTCTCAGGGATGGAGGAAAAGAGAGACTTTTTTTTTTGTGGGCAGTTAGGTGACCCTCTGGGGCATGGCTGACACTTCCGAGTCTGGCTAGCAGGATGCACTCAGTTCTTAGCCTGGGTGTCTTAGAGGAGTCAGGGGCTGGTCTTCAAGAGAAATCATGGGAGTGAAATTAGACAGTGGGGACTCTGCCTCCGCCGGGGCCAGAGCTGTACACAGCGTCTCCCGGGGGGGGGGGGCTCCTTGCCCTGCTCTTCAGTGGAGAACAAGACTTCTGCCGTGGCTGGATGGCTGTCTGCCGAGCTCTAAGCAGGAACTAGAAGAGAAGACCTGCTTCACGTTGGCAACTCCACCTTCTAGACAAGCTTCCTAGAGACCTAACATGAGGGTGAGGGGTTTGCACCCTTCCCTCCCCCCAGCTCCTGCTCAGGGTCATTGGGACTTTGATAGAGGGCATTAGAAGCTGAACAGTGCCAGGGAGTTAATGTTTTTGAGAGGCTCAGTGTTGCACCCCTCCCCCACGGAAGCCCTGTACCTTGAGGTGGACTCCAGGATGAGTCCTCAGTCCACCAGGTAAGCGGGAATGGATGGGGGAGAAGTTACAGATTAAATGGAGAGTCAACAAACCATGGTGAGAGAGACCCGGATGTTAGTGTGTCCTGCCTTGGTCTGTGTTTCTGACCAGGGGCAGGGTCAGAGTACGTGAGGGGGTGTAGACATGCACACCTGGTTGAGCATGTGTCTTCACATGTGATTGTTTGTAAACATTTGTGACACTGCGTCCGGTGGGTGGATGTGGACTTAAATCTATTTTATGACCCCAGGTGAATAAGAAGCTGTTCTTCCAAGATGGTGGTTCTTTCTAAGTGTAGACTCAAACCAGGGTTCTCTGTATGGACCATGTACACTCAAGAGGCCAACAGGCTGCTGACGTAGCTGTACCCAGTTAAGGCTCTCTTCGACATGGGGCCATTTAATTCTGACATCAGCATAAGCTATGTTTCTGGGCTTGCTCTGTATACTGCGCAGTTCTAGGTTTCAACAAGCTATTCAGTTGTTCTCGTTAATGGTGGACATCTTAAATCCTCATGGATAAGTCCCCCAAGGACTCCTATTGTTGACTTCTATTCACAGAAATGCCACATTGGGAAGCGATGTTGTGGTCAAGTCTCTGGGCCATATTTGTCTGTGCTCTTGAGGGCTCATTGTATCATAGCTCTGAGACTGTAGGATGTGTGTGTGTGTGTGTGTGTGTGTGTGTGTGTGCTCTGTCTTCTTAGGCAACCCCTTTCTTTAAAAACTCCTAAAACAAAACTAAAAAAATAATTTGAGAGCTAGGAGCCAGATGTGGTGGCGCCTGCCTAGAATCCAGTACTTTGGTGGCAAAGGCAGGAGGAGGGGGAGTTAAAGACCAGTCTTCGCTACATAAAAGTTCGAGGGTAGTAGCCTGGGCTGTGTGAGAGAGACCCTGTCTCAAAACAAAAGAGAAAGAAAAGAGATATTAGGGCTGGGATAGTAGCTTAGGGGTAGAATGTTTGCCTAGCCTCAAATTCTTCTTTACTGCTGAAAACGCTTCATGTTTATGGAGAAGAACCTGAGACTGGCAATGCCATTCTGGCTGAAAAGACAGGGAGTCAGAGAGAATAAACTGATCGGAATAGGGCTGGAGAGATGATGGCTCAGCCGTGAAGAGCACTGACTGCTCTTTTGAAGGTCCTGAGTTCAAATCCCAGCAACCACATGGTGGCTCACAACCATTAGTACAGCTAAAGTGTACTCATATACATTAAATAAACAAATAGATAAGTAAATAAATATTTAACTGATTGGAACCTGTACCTAGAGTCAGTCCTGAGATGTGTTATGTGAGTCCCAGTGATCTCCTCTATCCAATTTAGCTGACTCTCCCAAGCTTGATGCAGCTTTGGGGCCTCCCTGGGACTATCCATTCATCACATAAGCAGAAGGATGGTGGTATCTATCTGCTCCAGACAAAATTTGTCTGTAGTGAGTCAGTTTTACTTTGGTATGGAACTTAATGGAACTTTTTTATTTATTTTTTTTTATTTTGTTATGTTTTTTTTTTTTTTATGGTTTAGAGCCCTTCTTGCCCCGTGTCCCTTCATTTACGTGCCTCTCTTCCCTTGTCCCCCAAACTAGAAGAATAAAACAAAAACCAACTCCCCGGCTTTGGCTAGGCAGAGAAATACCATTTGACCCAGAGGCAGCTCTGGGACTGTTGCCATGTATGGAGGAACCTGCTAAATCCTCAGGAAAAAAAAAGAGTCCTGACGCAAACCAGATGTAACCTCCTGTCCGCCTGCCAACATCTGGCATGCTGGCGGGGCCTCTGCACTTGGGCCTGCATTGAGTTGCCAAGTCTGAGTATTTCAGAGGTGGCTCTGATGTGCTGAGAAGCCTTCCAGCCTCTTTCTCCAGCTCAGCCTTGCGCTCTGGCCTGGGCAGCCAGGAGTAAGCAGCAGGTCACAGTGCAGGGCCTTCTGGATGGGGCAGTTCACATGGAGCCTTCAGGAGGGGCCATGCAGACAGGGGCCGCCCTCATAACTTGCATCTCCAGGTAGCCCATTGCCTGCTTCTGGTCGACTCACATGGACATTAAATGGGGGCTCAAGTTTAAGGTTGGGAGACTTAAAGGTAGAGGCTGGAGAAATGTGTGTGGCTGTTTTCTTTGTTCTGGGGCTACACAGGGTCTTGGTCTCTCTCTCTCTCTCTCTCTCTCTCTCTCTCTCTCTCTCTCTCTCTCTCTCTCTCATATGCAGACGCACACACTCACAGACACAGTGGGAGAACCTTTGGAGCCAGACTCCTTGCTCATGGAAAATATGATTTTAGCCCTAGGGATCCCCAGCAGACTCAGCCAGATGCTGAAAGAGCAGAGAAGGAGACAGGAAAAGTGAGCAGATGGAGAGAGGGGGATGGTGGGAGGAGTTGAACAGAAAGGGAGAAGATCCAGTAGTCTCCCCCTCCCATCGCCTGCCTCAGACCTCCCTGCAGGGCCCAAGGGACCCCCCTGCCATCTGGGCAGCTGCAGCTGGTGATTCATCATGGTGACCTGGGTGGGGAGAGGAACGAGCCAAGGACTTCAAGAGGAATATGCTCCCAGAGAGATCCAGGGGAGCGGGGTGGAGATGGGGGGTGCTCATATTCCTTCCTCCCGGTGGAGGAGGAAGCTGGCGGTGCTGGAGGAGTGTAGACCTCAGTTCTGATGCTGACCTCTGCCTTTCTTGAATGGCCCTACAGACAAGGATGAGAGCGAACATCCCAACAACAGCTTCAACCCCTGCAGTGCCCATGATCACAGGTGCCTGCAGAAGCATATGGCCAAAATGAGAGACCGGAGCAAGATGAAGGTCGTGGGGACACCTCGGGAGGAACCCCGTCCTGTGGTGAGCGCCTCTGACCCATGGATGTGCATGCTTATAGATATCCCACAATTACTAGACCTGGGCCATGTTCACCCAGCAAACACAAGCTCCCTAGGTGCAACACGACCTCATCGCTACCCGGGGAGAATCCTTATTTCTCCCTGTGATTTCTTTTTCACTCTGCATATGGAATATTGGCACAGCAAGTTGACTGGTAAAATCCGGGCACACACTCACTAGTGTTTCTTGGTCCTTTTTGTTTGGTTGGTTTGGTTTTTCGAGACATGGGTTTCTCTGTGTAGCCCTGGCTGTCCTGGAACTTGTTCTGTAGTCCAGGCTGGCCTTGAATTCAGAGACTGGATTGCCTCTGCCTTCCTAGTACTGGGATTAAAGGCACACACCACCCCAGAATGTTTTGTTTTGTTTTATTTAATGGTTATTTATTGTAAGACAGGGTTTCCCTTTGCAGCCCATGCTGGTCTAAAACTTCCTAAATATACCAGGCTAGCCTTGAACTTGCAACAGCTTTCCTGCTTCTGCTTCCAGAGGACAGGCATTGCAGATATGTGCCCCTACCTCCTACATCTATAGGAGTGCTTAGTGTCAAAACCTCCTCGATTTCCACTGTTGGTGCCTGAGTCTGAGTTTCTGGTTTTGCTTCTTGAGCCCCTGCCCAGCGCCCAGGCCTTGACCCTTTGTTCAGGACCCTTAGCCCTCTTTAGCTCAGAGTCCCAGCTTGATCTTCCTGCCTCTCTCCTCTGCTGAGCCCTGTGCTCTTCTGTCCCCAGCCCCAGGGTTCCTGCCAGAGCGAGCTGCACCGGGCCCTGGAGCGACTGGCCGCCTCACAGAGCCGCACCCACGAAGACCTCTTCATCATCCCCATCCCGAACTGTGACCGCAACGGCAACTTCCACCCCAAACAGGTGGGTCTCCCTAAGCTCTGATCTACTCTCAGCATAGTCTGTCCGCCTCGTTCCTTTTGGAGATGAGAGGCAGACTCAGAAAGGACCCTGGCCAGCCCACGCCACAGAGTGAGTTCCCGCCAGAACTTGATTTCCTTTCAGGGTCCTTTGCAGCTTCTCAGATTCGTCCTCTCCCCCTCCCCCCATCGATGATGTAGACCCTGCTCCCTGTGCTTTCCCTCCCCCTTCTCCTTTCCTCCAAGTAGTGCTCCCCGTCTCTGACTATCCGAAGCTTCATCTGGGTTGTGGGATCCCAAGTTATGAGACCTCAAGGAGAAAACAGCTCATCCTTCCGCAGCTGAGCTCAGACTCCCTGGGTGCAGTCAAGAAGGAGGTAGGGGAAGGTCTGGTAGCCTGAGA
Source organism: Tokudaia tokunoshimensis (assembly GCA_036184795.1). Taxonomy (NCBI): domain Eukaryota; kingdom Metazoa; phylum Chordata; class Mammalia; order Rodentia; family Muridae; genus Tokudaia; species Tokudaia tokunoshimensis. The sequence goes on along the minus strand of BTHU01000010.1, from coordinate 22,899,074 downwards.
GAGGGGTCAGGAGAGAAGGCAGCAGATAGCGTCACACTCACTCACTGATTCAGACCGTCCCCGTCTCACCCCTGGCCCATCAGGAGGGCGGCAGTTCCAGACAGGATGCTGGAGTTGGAGTACCTTGTGCTGAATGCGGCCTGGGGAACCTTGTCCTGTTTCTCCTGTAGGTTAGAAGAGCATAGACAGGAATGTTGCCCTCGCTACCGACCATCCCCGTAGTGAGTTGCCGCCTGAGCAACAGAGGCCTCATCAATCAGGAGGAGGGCACAACTGTCCTCGGTCTGTACAGGGCAAGATGAAGGTGTGAAGGAGTGAAGGGTCAGAGGAGGCTCCTTAGAACCAGCGCCTGACTTATCTTCAGCCTTCATCCTGACACATATTTCATGTCTCAATTCTTACTACCCCTTGCCCTTAATTAAACAAACAAAACCAAAAGACCCGACTGTTGGGTTTGTAGACAAACGAGAAGGTGCAGAATGATTGTATCCCATGCCTGCACCACAGCTATTTTACTCATGCTATAATGGAGTGTATTTGATGCAGTTGATTATTGATTAAAATCCAACATTTATACCAGGATTCGTTTTTCCTGTCATAAAATGCTACATGTAATTTTTGCCCCTAATTTTTTTTTTTTTTTTTTTGGTTTTTTTGAGACAAGATTTTTCTCTGTAGCCCTGGCTGTCCTGGGACTCACTCTGTAGACAGACCATGCTGGCCTAGGCCAGCCTAGTCTACAAAGCAAGTCCAGGATAGCCAGGATGACAGAGAAACCATGTCTGGAAAAATAAAAAACCAAACCAAACAAACAGAGACTATGACCCTTGACCCTTTATCTCAAAACAAACTCTGGGTCTTGAGCCAACCTACTTTGAATCTAGCTTTGAAATATACTTTTGTGCCCTGCTCGTGCCCACCCCTGGCCTAATTCTGACCTGAATTTTAGCCTGACCTCAGTTCTTCTGACTTTGACTTATGTCTTTATTCTAATTTAAGCTTCTTGCAACAATCCTGCCTCTGTTTCCTAAGTACCAGGGTTACAAGCATTGTGCCACCACATCTCTCCCAACTGCTTCTGACCTGGGCTCTCAATGTCACCTGGCTCGTGTTTTAACCATATCCCTAACTCATCTTCATCTGTGGTCCTGATGCTGCCTCTGCTCTCAGCTTCAAGTCCCAGCCCAGTCACAACAGTGACTCCAGCGAACCCAGCCTTTACAATCATCTATGCCTTTCAATTTAAGCCTCCTCGGGTCCTGCCTCTGGAAGCTCTGTAGCTCTCTTCTTGGACGACTCTCCCCACTACAGGGAGCTCTGGGGACTGGTGCTCAAAAAGAGCCCTTGCCTTCAGATATCATCTTGAAGGAGCAACTGTCTGACCCGGGGGCTAGGCTGGAGGTGGTGTGGACTACTTGGGCTCTTTGTCTGGGACCTGACTTCTTACCCTTGTCTTGGCAGTGTCACCCCGCCCTGGATGGACAGCGTGGCAAGTGCTGGTGTGTGGATCGGAAGACAGGGGTGAAGCTTCCAGGGGGCTTGGAACCCAAGGGGGAGCTGGACTGCCACCAGCTGGCTGACAACTTCCAAGAGTGAGACCTGCCAGCAGGTGGGGGACTCAGTGCCCCCTACTAGCCCCCTATGCTCTGGGGCTGTAGAGTTGACCTGGCACGGAGGTCTGAGTCCTGGATCTCTGCCTCTGGCCCTGCCCAAAGTTTCCCTTGATGTGTGTGTGTGTGTGTGTGTGTGTGTGTGTGTATGTATGTATGTGTGTCTGTGTTTGTGTGTGTGTTTATGAGATGTGCCCCATGGGGTAAGCCTGAGCCTTGGAGTGCCCACAATGGGCTTAGATAGTCCAAGAGGTCTGAGTGTAGCAACAGGAAGCCCCAGTGTGTTTTCAAATCAATCTTGAATTCATTCATTCATTCATTCATTCATTCATTCATTCATTCATCATTCAGCCATCTGAAAACATGTATTGACAACAAACTATGTGCCGGCTTTAGTTTTCAGCCCCAGGAAGCCTCATTCTGATTTCTTCTGATTGTGGCATGCGAGGTGTTCCCAACTAGAGGCCTGTGGGAGAAAAGAAACCTCATTCTTGGAGTCAGAGAGAAAGAAAGTTGTGAACATTGAACACCCTCCCACTCAATCTGGCCAGAGCGTAGGAAGGTGTGGAGCAGGGGCTCAAGGCTCATGAGACCCACCTCCGCTCTGTGCTGCGTAGATCTCTTTCCTCAGGGCCTTCAGGCCACAAGCTTGAGGGACAGGGCTCATCTTTGGGTCTGGGTATTCAGTCATCTGATAATGCCTTGCAGATGGCTTTCTGCTATGGGAGAGGAGTGGGTGGGGTGACGAAGGCCTGAAGGATGGGGGTGGGGGGGGAGGTGGGCTCATCACTTTGAGCAGACAGGCGAGAGGAAAGAATGTAAGATTGGATTGTGTGTGTCTGAGGGAGAAGGAGACTCACGTGCTGGGGATGGCCTATTTCTGGTCCCTACTTGTGGTTACTGGTCATGAAGACACCAGGATGACCCTATCCTTCCAGTTGCCCACCCCCTGTGGCTCTGCCTCTGTCCCCATATTTCCTTTCCCTTACACCTCCCATCCCACCCTTTCTACCCCCCTGGGCATTTTCTGGCTTGCCTGGATAGATTTAGAGACCTGCTTGTTGGCTATAATGTCTTTTCATTCTTTTTCTTTCTTTCTTTTTTTTTTTTAAAAAAAAAACCAAAACAAAACAGAACAAACCCAAAAAGTGTCCAGATCATTGTGTTTGGTTGATTTATTTACGGTTAGAGACGGTGATGAATCAGGGGTGGAGGGAGGTGGGATCTTTCTGCTTGGTGAGGGGCCACTGCAAACCAAAAGCCCTCTCCCTGAGGTTTCTCCCCAGGCACCCCCCAGCCTGCAGTCCCTTTGTCACAGTGGAGTAGGGTCCTGTGGTTTTGGAGACCAGGGAAGCCTCATCCGGCGGTAATGGATGGTTTCTGAATCAGGAACTCAGCGGAGCTGGGACATAGCCTGGCGTTTGCACAGGATGAGCTCACCGTTTATTTAGATGGGGATGGCGAAGTCACTCTGCACTTAGGGGACTGGACAGCGGTAGAGCGAGCGCAGCAAGCTTCATGGTGCCCGTGTCCATGGGGGATGGGCATGCCCCAACACTGAAGTCTGAAAGACGAGAATGGGAACCATTGACTTTAAGCTCTCGGGGTCAGCCTACGCTTCAGGACTTGTTCCTTCGTGGATCCATAGACATGTTCTCATAGCGTCTGCTTCCACAGGGGTGGGCGTGCATGCATGTGCATATGCCTGGCATTCCCTGTGGGGTGTGTGTGTGTGTGTGTGTGTGTGTGTGTGTGTAATTAGGGATGGGCTGATTTCGGATGGAAGTCCCTCCCTAGAGGTCGGAAGTGGCCTGGAGGCCACGTTGAGTCTCTTGCCTTTTGAGGATTGGTGGCTTGTCTCTGTCCTTGTCCTTCAGTCCCCGCCCTGATTCAGAGACTCCAAGGTTTCTATCTTCATTGGTCCCCAACTTCTTTAATACCTGGCCTCTAGCTTGGCTGCTGCTAGCAGCAGGAGATAGTAAGGTTGAGAGTTGTTCCTTCAGCCCGTGGCCCTCTCCTTTTGGGGCCTAGGCCATGGCATGTTGAGGTAGTGGGGTGGAGTAGCCTGAAGATTATCTCTTTCCCTAAGGCACACCTTCGCATCCTTGCCTCCTTAGCTCCTCTGACTGGGCTCTAGCCTTGCACCCTGGATAACAGGTGGTTATAGGAGATCTCTTTCCTTTCAGGAACTTCAAAAAAAAAAAAAAGCAGAGTCAAGGTTATTAACACATGCAGTGGCTCATGTCTGTGTGTGTGTGTGTGTGTGACAGGAGAGATAATGTGACCTCTACAGAGTGTGTTTCTCCTGGCAATGCATGAGTAGATCTTTATTCTAGGGAGTTAACTATAGGCCTTGAAGAGAGCTGTCTATCGCCAGGTAACAGAGGCTGCACGCTTTGGAGGGGTTTCACATTTCATACAAATACCTTTCCTCTCTTGTGTAGGTTATCTTATGTCAAAGAAAATAAAAGCAACACTGTTTGCGTGACATTCCCAGAGTCAGAGATGTCCTCCTGACCTGTCCTCCACATGCCCTTGAATGTCTGTAATCCTAGGACTGGCAGCTTAGGAGGGAGAAGGCAAGGACCAAATTTGTTTGGTTTTTTGTTTGTTTATTTGTTTGTGGTTTTTCGAGACAGGGTTTCTCTGTATAGCCCTGGCTGTCCTGGAACTCACTCTGTAGACCAGGCTGCCTCCCAAGTGTTGGGATTAAAAGGCGTGTGCCACCACTGCCCGGCAGGACCAAACTTGTGGGGTCACTGCACCTTGAGAACTGAGGTCCTGTCTGCTCTGCACTGCTCTGCCACCACAAGAAGCTTGTTCTTTCTGGACTAGCAAGGTGACTCAGTGGGTAAAGGCACTTGCCACCAAGTCTGAAGACCCGAGTTCAGTTCCCGGGACCCACGTGGCAGAGGGAGAGAATCAACTCCTGCAAGGTGTCTTCTGATCTCCACAGGCATGCAGTGGCATGTGCCTGCTCACACATTACAGTGTCAGTCTCTGTCTCTCGCCCACACACAAACACATAAAAATATGTGCCAAAAGGTTATTTCCTTCTGCTGGGGTGGGGGTTGGGGTCTCTTAGCTCATCCTCGCACTGGTGTTTAGTTTCATTCCCATCACTTAGTGGAGATCAACCCCTGATCTGTTGAGGGAGGGTCAGCCTTGTGCCCTATCATCTAGAAAAGTCCTGAAGTTTAGTTTCTGCCATTCCCCAGCTCCTTCCAGGAAAAGCCAGTCATCCCAGCCCTTTGGCTCTCTGCCACCAAGCTGCTCCAGGAATGTGACCTGTGCAAGGACTTGGGCACCTCCAAAAGTTCCCCTTCCTGGAAGGCATGTGGTTGGTTGGCAAATGACCTCTAACACCCACCCACCCCCACCCCCAGCTAAAGAAATTCCCACTGTGTTTCAGGCCTTTATGGTAGCTCCACCTCTGATCTAGGAGAGAGTAGGGATGTGGGTTGAAGGAGTTGGGAGGCCAGGAGCAGCTGAGAGACTGGGTCTTCCCAGGGAGGTGAGAGGGGAGGGGCAGTTGTTAGCACAGGAGGGAGGCAAAGGAACCAGCCTTTGGGCACACACGTTGTGGGGGACAGAGGGCACCTTAGTCCTCTGCCAGGGATCTAATTAGATCCTGCCCATTCTATGTCTGTGGCCCCAGGGGCTGGGGAGGGTTGAGGTCAGAGGGGAGAGTATGCAGATAATTAAAAACACACTCTCTGGAGCTGCAGGCGCCAGAAAGACCACCACTCCCCTTTCCTTCTTTCCTCCGGTCTTGAGGTCACCTCCCAACCCCCATGTAGACAATCCCAGCCAGGCTGACAGAGCCTGTGAGTTGAAACTCCAAGGGACTGGCTTCCCAGGCCCTTACACAGTCTCTAAAGTGCAAACAACATATTTTCACCATGCAATGGTATTTAATTACACATAAAAACAGAGCCATTAAACTGAAATTAAGCCCTTGTTGGAATCACTTAATTCAGGGCATGACAAATTGCTTTCAGCGGAGGCGGCAGCAGTGTGGTCCCCTGGGGTGGAGCTGGGGGGGCGGGGGGAGAATGGAGATTAGCGGCTTCCATGACTGGCTCCTTCCCCTCATTCTCTTGGTCCCTTTCCCAATTCTAAATTCTGAAACTGGGGCCAGAACCCTCTTCCTAAAGACCACCCAAGCCAAGCGGGGAGGCTCTAGATACATTCAGGATGACAGGAACAGGAGGTTGGGAAATTACTGTTCAACTCAATTATAAACAGCTCGGGCTCTATGGATGGGAAAGTTGAGGCCCAGATGGGAAAGTTGAGGCCCAGATGGGAATCCAGAGCCAGGATTAGGACCTTGGCACCCAGCCACGGCCACAGATGATGGATCGTTGCTCCCCCAACTCCTCCTAAGCTAATATCATTGGATCCTGGGCCTAGAGAGAAGTTGGGGTTGTGTAGTGAGGGTTGGAGACCAGAACTGACCTTTGGTGACTTTCTGGGGACAGCTTTGGAGTCAGACTCCGGAATCAGACAGACCAGGTTACTCACTGTCTTGGTTAGGGTTTTACTGCTGTGAACAGACACTATGACCAAGGCAACTCCTATAAGGACAACATTTAATTGGGGCTGGCTTACAGGCTCTGAGGACCATTATCGTCAAGGTGGGAGTTTGGCAGCATCCAGGCAGGCATGGTGCTGGAGGAGCTGAGAGTTCTACGTGTGGTTCCAAGGCAAACAGGAGAAGACTGGTTCCCACATGGCTTGGACTCCTCCCAGCTCCAGAGTGACACATTTCCTCTGACAAGGCCACACCTACTCCGACAAGGTCACACCTCCTAATAGTGTGCCCTGGGCCATTCAAACCACCACACTCACTATCCCTGAGAGGCTGGCCTGGTGAGACCTTTTGTAACAAATCTAGCAGAAATGAAGATATTCTTAAAAAGATACTTCTGTCTCTCAGTTGGACGATTGATACAATGGGCTCCAAAGCAATGGGATATTCTTCAGGTATATTATGTTAGGAAAAGGAAAAGGTTCCACTCAGAGGGGGAACTTGACTTTCAGAGAGAGATTTCACACAGTACTAAGGACTTGTCAGACCACCTTACAGAAAGAGACTGAAGCCCCAACAAGGATAGCTTACTGGAGGGCAGAACCATCACACCCTGGCCAGGACTGCTTACTCGTGCCTATCTTTGGCCCTCTATTTAAACTGTAACCTCATTTGAGGTCCCTGGAAGGCAGACTTGGGGGAGTTCTGAGCATCTCTTTGTTCTTCTTCCTGACTTTCGTAACTGGCTTATGGAAGACAGGTGGCCACAACACAAGTTGTGACCCCCAAGTTTGGCAACCACAAAGGGGCAGAAACATAATTTGGGGATGCCTGCCACTTGAAGGGGGCTGGGCCCAGGTGGAGAGTCCAGATGGAAGTTCCCATCAGCTTCTGGAGTCATTTTAGTCCAGGGACACTTTCTCCTCTTTCCTCTTCAGGGCCATCAGCTGTTTTTTTACCTGCTTACCCTGGCAAAACAAACATTTTGCTATCGAGTATAGAAGACACACTTGTACACAATCTATTTACAGTAACTAGCAGCGCTCCCGAAGTTCGTAAGGGAATTCAGAATTTGGTTGTTGGCACGTGTACTGGCTAGTTTTATGTCAACCTGACACAAGCTAGAGGCATCAGAGAGAGGAGAGCCTCAATTGAGAAAATACCTCTATAAAATCAGATTGTAGGCAATTCATAGGGCATTTTCTTAAATAGTGATTGATGAAGGAGGGACCAGATCATTATGGGTGGGGCCATTCCTGGGTTGGTAGCCCTGAGTTCTATAAGAAAGATGGATGACAAGTTAAGGAGAACAAGCCAGTAAACTCCATGGCCTCTGCATCAGCTCCTGCCTCTATGTTCCTGCCCTGCTTGAGTTCTTGTCCTGAATTCTTTGATGATGAACTGTATGATATGAAGCGTAAGCCAAATAAACCCTTTCCTCCCCAAGTTACTTTGGTCATGATGTTCCATCACAATAATAAGAGCCCCAACTAAGACAGAGCTATAGACTTAGTCTTCTAAGCCAAAGATTCTAAATTTTACTTTAGAAATTGCTTCTGGCAGGGTGTGGTGCTGTGTGCCTTAAATTCCAGCAGAAACAGGGAGATTTCTGTGAGTTCAAGGCCAGCCTAGTTTACATAATGAGTTTCAGGACAGCCAGGACTACAAAATGAGACCCCCATTCCCCACCCCCTGCAGAAGAAGTAACTTCTATATATGTTTTATACATAGCCATGAAGCTAGCCATCGCTGACACACTGACTCTGTTTATAGACGCCTCTTAGTCTACATAAGCCTTCAAGTGGATCTCTGTGAGTTTGAGGCCAGCCTGGTCTGCAGAGGGAGTTCTAGACAGCCAATGCTACACAGAGAAACCCTGTCTAAAACAAACAAACCCACAACTATGTAAGTCCTCTAAGGAGTGATAGGTATTAGATGTTTGTAAATCCACATAGGTACTTCATTTTCAAAATAGTTTTGTTTTTGTGTTTTTTCTAACTCTTGTTTTATGTGAGTGATCATCTTTTCTGTATGTATGTCTGAGTATTATTTGAGTGCTTGGAACTTACAGAGACCTGGAACTGGGGTTACTAGCAGTTACAAGCCATCTGACGGATGCTGGGAATTGAACCTTGGTCACCTTGTGAGTGCTGAGAATTGAACCTGGGTCCTCTGGAAGAACAGTCAGTGCTCTGAATCACTGAGCCATCTCTCCAGCCCCTTGTTGGTTGTGTTTTTGAAAAGATGTGTAGCTAGATGTTGTCATCAGCTGATAGTTGTATTGTAAAAAACACATAACTAAGTGTCTGTAGCATTGTATAGAAGCATAGCCTCTGGCAATGAAACATGATGTCAGGATTTTGATCCCAGGTTGGGGATGGTAAGAGCAACAGTTGAGGCATTAGCACCAGTGAGCCACTGAGGTTAGGTGTTTCACTTGTCCCAGGGGTGCTGTCCTGGGGTAGGAAACACACAGCATCTCACATTATGGGACGAACAGAGAACAAACCGGATGGTTGATCAGCAATTGTTTTCAGAGAATCTTGTTGCGAGACAAGGGAGGAAGCTGTCAGAAGCGAACTAAAGTCTCTCTGGGCATGGCAGTCCTTGCCTGCAATCCTAGGGAAGCTGAAACCAGAAATTTGAGGCCAGCCTACAGCTCATGAGAGCCCGATTAAAACCAACAAGGGGCGGAATAAGTAGTCCTTTAATGAGATGCTGTGTGTTTCCTACCCCAACACAATCACTCTCTGGGCTGCGACTTCTTGCAGGTCAGCCTGCTTTTCCTCCTTTTCTTCATATTGTCTTCTTTCTTTCTTTCTTTCTTAAGATTTATTTATTTTATTTGTACCATATATGAGTACACCGTAGCTGTCTTCAGACACACCAGAAGATGGCGTCAGATCCCATTACAGATGGTTGTGAGCCACCATGTGGTTGCTGGGATTTGAACTCAGGACCTCTGGAAGAGCAGTCAGTGCTCTTAACCACTGAGCCATCTCTCCAGCCCCCATGTTATCCCTTTCTAAGCTTGCTTTCCTTAACACTTTGGGTTTCCACCATACTTTTGAGCTTCTTTACTATTCCTCTGAAGTCTCCGTTCTCCTCTGAGCCTGCGTGTCTGCCGTGTGTCTCCATCGCTAGTTTAAAGGGCGTGGCTTTTTCCCCCCCTTCTCTCCTCCATTCCCTGAGCAGCTGTTGGGGTTTACAGCTTGTCTGTCCTGGAAATTTTTCTGGGAAATGTTTATAAGATTGTCCTTGAGCTTCTGTTTGAGTCCATTCCTAAATTCTTTTATCAGTGAGACTAAGAACCCCAAGAAGGGAATCTCTCCCATTAGGCTTCCCAGCTCCAACCTCCCTTCCTGTATCCCTCTGGGACCTGGGAACCTGCTCTCCCTGTTGGAATCAGACAGTATTTGTCACAGTGATTGGAGACCTGTCTGAAAGGTCAGTACTCCAAACCCAGGAAAGGTGGGGGACACCGAAGGGAAGTGGGGGCAGGGAGATAGAAGCAGGTGATGAGACTTCCCTTTCCCTAGTGACACAGAAGTGTTTCTGTGGTGGACAGGAGGTGCAGCTGTGAACATCTGTGGAGGCTTGGGTGAGCAGTCAGTGTTTCTTTTCCTAGAGTAGCACTTCAGGCCCTACCCCTGAGGCACAGCTCAGCTGCAGGTTGCTAAGTCGGGACTGACCACTCCTGTCTCCTGGTTCCTTGGTGTGGCTTCAAGATCATACTCCTTATCTTTATCTGCCTTGACTTTGGCAGAGAGGTTCTTAACAGCACGGTGCCGGGTGGGAGATTGGGGGGCCTGGCAGCTTCTCCAGCTGCAGAGGGCTGCCTACCCCAACAAATGCTTCAGAGCAGTTGCTTCCATCTATCCACTTGCCCTTGGGCCCTGAGTGTGAGGAGACCCAGCTGGGTGTGAGCAAGTTGAGGCAAGCTGCACACATACACACACACACACACACACACACACACACACACACACACGTAGGTTGCTGAGAGAGTGTGGTGAAGTTGCAGAACAGCTGCCCTGGCCTGCAGCAGCTGCAGGGGGCTGCCCAAGGCAGGCTTGGGTGCTGGCAGGGGTGGGGAGGGGACTTTTGGTTGCTTCCTCCTCCTGGTGTTTGAGCCTGACCTTCCAAGCGAGAGGAGATGGGAGGGAGGTGGGGGGGGGGAGCAGAGGCCTTTCTCCACCCAGGGGAAATTAGACCAGACTGCTCAAGAAATCAGTGCAATTTTCCAGCATCGTGGAAGGTTAGTTGGACAATAGGGTATTTTTTTTCCCTTTAAAACTTTTTTTTTTTTTAAATAAAGAGAGAAATCCAATCGCTTTTGGCCGAGTTGTTTTCCGACTTCATTTCTCAGCCATAGCTGAAGGCTTCTCATTCAATGCGACATGTGACTGCTTGGTGACCCTGGCCTGGTCTGCAGTTGTGCCAGAGGTCAGGCCAGGCCAACTGGAACCCATGCTCCCTGGGTCTACGACCACCTCTTTCTCAAGAGTCCTACAGTGGGGTCTGTAGAAGCCTCTGTAGTCTGCCCCAGCTGCTTGTCCCTAAAAGGGAGAACAGATTTAGGAGCAGATGACTCTCAGATGCTAGGCACACAGGGGCTTATATGTTGGTGCAGGCCTTTAGTCCCAGCACTCAGAAGACAGAAGCAGGAGGATGTCTGTGAGATTGAGACCAGCCTGGTCTACATAGCAAGTTCCAGGACAGTCAGAGCTACATTAGTAAGACCCTATCTGGAAAAACAAAAACAAACAAATAAAAAAAGTATATAAATTGGGGCCTTGAAAGAACTGAAGATGTTCCAACCCACCCGTGACAGTGAGTGGAAAGCAAAGGTTGCCCCGAGAATGCAAACAGTCCTTGTCCTTTTTCATGGGGATTGTTCTTGGGCCTCTGAGAAGGACAAAGGCCTGGCAGGCTGAGGCAGGACCACTTCCAGCCCTCCTCTGTACAGATGACGGAGTTGTGGGGAACACAGGCATCTTTGGGGAGAGCGGGGCTGTGCTAGATCAGAGAGGAGACAGCTGAGTGTGGGCAGGTGGAGCAGGGCCAGCTCTGGCTGGCTGGGTAGCCAAGAAGACCAGTGCTGGGAGCGGCCTACGGGCAAAGGTTTCTTTCTTCCTTTCTTTCTTTCTTTCTTTCTTTTTTTGTAGCTGAGCCAGTATGGAGCCGCATGGGGGTGGGGTGCGGGCAGGCCTAGACGCGACACCTGCATGTAGGAGCCACAGATAAGCTGGTGGCAGAAGCAGGTGACGAATGAGGACAGTGTTCACCTTGAGGCTGGAGAGGGGGATCTTCAGGCACCTGAATAAACAGGGACACATTTGAAAGACAAAGCTGTCACGATAGTCACTTGGGAAGATGGAAGGAGAGGCGTGCCCGCCGGTGACATGCACTGCATGGTGTGAGCACCTGGGAGATGCCTGGGGCCACAAACCTTAATCCTGGCTGTGTCGTACTAGGCTCAGGAGCAGAGGAGGGAGGCGGGGAGGATTACCTCTGACCTTGCTTTACATTCTCAGCAGCTGCCCACTGACTGTTCTGGGTTTCCCATATCCTGTCCTCCAGCCTCTTTAGTACCACTCATGCCATCCCCAGGGCCTTGGCACATGCTGCTCCTCCTACCCGAATCACTTCTTTAATCATCAGCTCATCAGCCTTCAGGCCAATGGCACCTCCTTTGGTAATTCCTCTGCCAGTCCATGTATAGCATCTCTCCCCACCTTTTCTTTTCTTTTACTCTCTCTCTCTCTTTCTCTGTTCCCTCCCTTTCTTCTTTTGACAAGGTCTCTGTAGCTCAGTCTGGAACTAACCATGTAGCCCAGGCTAGCCCTTAACTATTTAAGGTAACCCTCTCTCTTTGAATTCCTGAGTGTTGATTCTAGGCACCAGCCACCAGCCACTTTTTTAAAAAGATTCACTTATTTATTATATGTGAGTACACTGTAGCTGTCTTCAGACACCGGAAGAAGGTGTCAGATCTCATTACGGATGGTTGTGAGCCACCACATGGTTGCTGGGATTTGAACTCAGGACCTAGGGAGGAGCAGTCAGTGCTCTTAACTGCTGAACCATCTCTCCAGCACTTTCTCCACTTTTTTGTTTGTTTTCTTTTGTTTTCTCAGACAGGGTTTCTCTGTGTAGCTCTGGCTGTCCTGGAACTCACTCTGTTGACCAGGCTGGCCTTTAACTCAGAGAGATCCACCTGCCTCTGCCTCCGGAGTGTTGGGGTTAAAGTTGTGCGTCACCACCTCGGGTTTCCGTCTTGCTTTATAAGGTCTGTGTATCTCACTGCGCTTTTTCAAACATTTACTTTTCTGTTTCTCTACAGCACATGCGCTCTCTTATTTGTTTCCATTTGGGTGTCCTGAGTCTGGCACACAGTAAATACTCAGTGAATGTTTGCTGAATGAATAAATGAGCAACAAAGGAGACAGCTGAGCAAACTTGAGTACTGCTGGCTGGTAAGACAGCAGGACTGGGGTGGGGGTTGGGGAGTTGGGGAGGTTGGGGGAGTGGGGGTGGGGTGGGGTGGGGCAGTTCTTGTCCTGTGTTTTCCTTTCCTGGCCCCTGCTGGGTCTTGTGGTAGGAGAGTGTGTATCCCGACAAGGAATTCCAGTTGGTGCGGCTCCTGGAGCGGGTGGCTGAGAGGGAGGTGTACCAGTTTCCAGGTAGATATATAAGGGACGGGTTTTCCCAGTGTCCTGAGCAGCTTGGGGCTGGAGACAGAGAGGGCGGGAACCCCAGGGTTCCCGTCGTCGTTTTCACTCCTTATACGATAGCTCAGCACATCATTTATCTTTTGGGCTGTGAGCCGCATCTCACTTTGCATCCCTGGCTGGCCATGAACTGGCCGTTGATCCTCCTGCTCCTGCCTTCCTGTGCGCTTTACCCACTGGTGCGTTTCCCCCTCTCAGTGTGCGCCGCCAGGCAGGGCTAATGCTTTCCAAGAGGCGGGGAATTTTCTCTCCGCCATGCAGTCTCTGGGTGAAACCCGTGTGAGCACACAGTGAGGCCATGCATGGCTGGGCTGTCTGTGAGGCGGGAGCGCATCCAGCAGGGTCTGACCACGCTGTGCCCTGATCAATACGTCTAGCTTCCAGCGTTATGGGAAGTAGTATCTAATGTCTGAGGCCCCACAATGTGGTATTTGTTACACGGACCTGTGCTGAAGGAGACTGGATCTCCAGTCTGGCTTTTCCCCACATTTTAGATTTGTAGAGAAGCAGGGACCTAGGCCCAAAAAGAGCAGGGTTACAGCCCTTCTCTGCTTAGGTGTTCTTGTCCTGCTCTGAACTCTCAAGCCCTCAGATTCCCCCCCCCCCTTCACATTCCTACCAGCCCCAGGCTCAGATCTCATCTCCTGCCTCAGGGCCATACTTCAAAAGCCCAGATCTGACCAATTCTTCTTAGTGGAAAAGCCCTTTGATGTCTCCTCATTACCTCTAGGGTGAAGTCCAAGTGGGTTATCCTGACGACTGTGCATTGCACAACCAGTTCACTAGTATACAGTGGTCCTGAGGCTAACTTCACTTACTTTATTATTATTATTATTATTATTTTGGCTTGCATGTATATAAATGTTCTGCCTAGCCAGGCGTGGTAGCACATGCCTTTAATCCCAGCACTAGGGAGGCAGAGGCAGGCGGATTTCTGAGTTGGAGGCCAGCCTGGTCTACAGAGTGAGTTCCAGGACAGCCAGGGCTATACAGAGAAACCCTGTCTCGAAAACAAAACAAAACAACAACAACAACAAAAAATATGTTCTGCACATGTGCTTAGTTCCTTTAGAGGTCAGAAGAGAGTGTCAGATGCCCTGGAACTGGAGTTTTACATGGTTGTACTGGCTGGTTTTGTGTGTCAACTTGACACAAGCTGGAGTTACCACAGAGAAAGGAGCTTCAGGTGAGGAAATGTCTCCATGAGATCCAGCTGTGGGGCATTTTCTCAATTAGTGATCAAGGGGGGAGGGCCCATTGTGGGTGGTGCCATCCCCGGGCTGGTAGTCCTGGGTTCTATAAGAAAGCAAGCTGAGCAAGCCAGGGGAAGCAAGTCAGTAAGTAACATCCCTCCATGACCTCTGCATCAACTCCTGCTTCCTGACCTGCTTGAGTTCCAGTCCTGACTTCCTTTAGTGATGAACAGCAATGTGGAAGTGTGAGCTGAATAAACCCTTTCCTCCCCAACTTGCTTCTTGGTCATGATGTTTGTGTAGGAATAGAAACCCTGACTAAGACACATGGTCTTAAAGCTGCCACATGGATATTGGGCATAAAACTTGGGTTTTTCTGCAAGAATAGCCAGAGCTCGTTGGGCAATGGTGGCGCACGCCTTTAATCCCAGCACTTGGGAGGCAAATGCAGGCGGATCTCTGACTTCGAGGCCAGCCTGGTCTCCAGGACAGCCAGGGCTACAAAGAAAAATGGTGTCTCAAAAACAAAAAAATAACACCACCCCCAGCCAAAGGAATAGCTAGTGCTAATTGCTGAGTCATTTTTTAAAAGAAAAGAACAAACAAACAAACAAACAAACAAAAATTTTCTAGACATTCTTGGCCAGATACCAAAGATCCTGATGGCCCTGGACTTTGTATGTAGCCACACTGAACAAACACGTTTTCTCATATAGTCACGCTGAATGCTACATGTTTTCCTACGTAGCCACATTGAATGTAACACATGTTTTCATACCCCTGTATCATATACACATTTTTTTACCTGCCTAAGAGTGCTGGAGAGAAAGGGCTGGCATGGATCAGAAATGTCGTTTCCCCACTGCTTAGTATGCTAGTGACCCCCCCCGCCCAAGTCTCAGTTTTCTAATCTGAAGAATGGGCTCAAATATAAGAGTCACTCCTCATTGTAGTGAACATCTAGGAGTCCCTCTGGTAAAAAGTGTTTCCTCACAGCGGGGCATGGTGGCTCGTGCCTTTAATCCTAGCATGCTGAAGGCTGAGGCAGGGAGATTGCCTTGAGTTTCAGACCATCCTGCCTCCAACAAAAAGCTGAAATGAAACAACAGGAAGGTGGCTCAGTGGGTAAAGCCCTCACTGTGCAGTACTGAAGATTAGAACTTGGATCCCCAGACCCACATAACGCCAGATGCAGTAGTGCACATCTCTAATCCCAGCATGTCGATGGGAGATGGGAAACAGATGGACAGCTCGCCTGGTGTATACACAGTGAACAATAGACCCTGTCTTAAACAGGGTAGAAGGTGGGATGGACACCTAAGATTGTCCTCTGACCTCCACACATACACTGTCACATGCATGTACACACACACACACACACACACACACACACACACACACACACTACCATGGGGGCTCAGTGGTTAACAGCACTGGCTGCTCTTCAATATGACATGGGTTTGAGTGGGTTTGAGCAGTGGCGAATGCTTTTAATCCCAGCACTTGGGAGGCACAGGCAGGCGGATTTCTGAGTTCGAGGCCAGCCTGGTCTACAGAGTGATTTCCAGGACAGCCAGGGCTATACAGAGAAACCCTGTCTCAGAAAACAAACAAACAAGTAAGACACGGGTTCAATTCCCAGCACTACACAGTGGCTCACAACTGTCTGTGACTCCAGGGGAGTTCTAGCGCCCTCTTCTGGCCTCTGTGGGCAATGCAGAATTGCATATGGTGTGTCCAGGTATGTTACTCTCTGCTCTGTTGGGTCCTTTCTCTGCTCAGGACTCAGGAGATAGCTCTGAGTGTCCAGAACCAGCTAAGGTGCTAAGCGACTTTATTTTCCATGAGGCCCCACAGGGAGGTGTGGAGGACTCTCCCACTCAGCCTAGAATTGGGCACTACTAACTGGGAAAACTTTGCTAACGTCCTGCAGACCCCAGGGGTGGAACAGAGCCTGATCTCCTGCTGGGAGGGCTGTCTTGGCCTGTAACACTGACCTAGCACCCCTCACCCTGAGTCTGATTTGCTTTTCCTGCATTGAAATTATACTTCCTCAGGTCTGACCTTGGCCAATGACAAGGATGCCCTGTAGTGATGGCAGGCAGGGACAGACACTTGCTTCACACTGAGTTACAGTGGGCTTCTGTGAGCTTCCCCTTGCATATCCTAAGGAGGCAGGCAGACTGGACCAAGAGCAACAAAGGGTTTATGCAGGGCTGGCAGGGTGTGGGAGGAAAAGGACCCAGCTTCTTTAAACAGCTGGGTAAGCCGGCTCTTTGCATTCTTGACTCTCTGCTGCCCCCTTGTGGTTGTAAGGTCGGTGATGCCACAAGGTTATGAGTGTATGAGTGTGTGTGTGCGTGTGTGTTGTGTGTGCTGGAGCTGTAGGTCCTAAGGTCCCAGCAAGACTGGAGCTGGGGCAGAGATATACTGTACTCATGATCTATACTATAGCAATAGGGTCTCTCTTCTCCTATCCACCAGATGTGGGTTCCTTGAGCATTGCCAGGCAGCTATTGCTTACCGAGAAACTGAGAGCAAAGTTTGGGGTGATATTCATTTGCAATGGATGCGCAAGGAGGGTTCAGACATGAAGAAGGTGAACATTGCCCAGTCTTTTCTGATCGTGGGGACAAGTGTCTTCTACTGTGCTAGCCTAACAGGCCACAGCCAAGGCAAGCCTTTAGAATCCTGATTCAACATCATAGAATAACTGATAAAGTTAGACAAGAGTTCATGCTTGTAACGGCAGAGTCCAGGGATCTTTCTATCATGCTCTTGGGAAGAAGATTCCAAAACCTTGGCAAATTACACCCAAAAATCCAAGGCATCCAGAATGTTCCACCAGACAGCTAGGAGTTGAACAAACTGTAATAGCTAGATCTCAAGATGGGAGAACATTGTGAATACTGCATTAGAGAAGGCCACACTGACAGAACCTTCATTACAAAGCAGAAGACTCAGGGGTGTGAAAACTCACTCCTGTTCTGTACTCAGTCTTGACTCTGACAACCTTGGGGCAGGCTGCATTTGATGCCCCTCCCCCCAAGGCAAGCTGAAGTGGGTTGCATTATAGGGGGCATGTGCTGTGGCAGCCTGGTCTGCTCCCACTGAGGCCCTTGGCCTGGTCTCCTCTCCATCATAGACTGAACCTCGTAGGCTCCTCCCCATTCAATACCCTCTTCTCACAACAGCTCTTCGTGTTGTGATGGCCCCAGGTCCAAGTTGGAGTGTGGTCTCTTCAGGTTAAGGCTTTGATGACCATCGGCTGAGATTTATGAAAACTTTAATCCCACCCCCATTTTGTGTGTGTGTGTGTGTGTGTGTGTGTGTGTGTGCATACCTCTCTGTCTCTTTCTCTCAGCAGGGTCTCATGTAGCTTAGACTGCCTTAAACTCATTATGTAGTTAAGAATGATCCTGAACTTCTGATATTCCTGCCTTGTAGTGCTGGGATTACAACCATTCAGCACTGTGCATGGTTTGTGGGGCTGGTGACCAAACCCAGGCCCGTTCATGTTGGGCAATTACTCCACCAACTGAACTATGTATATCCTCAGCCCCAAACCTTTAAACCACTTGAAAACAAAAGAATCCTGGGCCAGTGGATCCAAAAGGCCCCCAGTAAGTCGAGGAAAAGAACAGGTGTGGGGAAATGGAATCTTTCCCCACACTGCACGCCTCAACACCAGGTGCCAGGCAGGAAATCCATGGGTTCCGATCCAGCACCTGCTGTTTACAACAAGGCAGGGGTCATAGGTCTCTGGCACAACCTGCTGTGTAGGGAGTGTTCAGGCTAATGAAGGCAGAGGGTTCTTGCAGACAGCTTTTACGTGGGGCATCTTGGATGCGGGTGGGCCTCAGTAGACAGAGGAACACACTAAAGACGCCCAGCCGGGTGTCCAAGAAGTGGCTAAGGATGCATCTTAAGGATGGGTGTCTTTATAACTGAGGCTCCAGAGCTGGGTGAAGGTTATTGCTGAAGTCACAGCAGGTTGATAAATCCTCGAGTCCAAGGCCTATCCACGTGGCCACAGTTCCATGTCCCAGGCAAGTCCCTTGAGATGTCAGAGAAGGCACATAGACGGCACCCTTCCTCCTACATCCTTTCTGTGTCCTGAAGTAGAGCAGTCACCAGGCTGATGACCTGCGAGGCTGACTGGACTGAATCGTATTCTGCGAAGAGGTAGCACACGTTCTCTTGAGGCTCTGTCTGACTCTTGGCCACAAACCCAAAGATCCTGGTGAGAGAAGACAGTCTGAGGGGATGTGGGCTAGAGAGGTGTCACGCTGAGGGGAGGGTTGGATGGGGAGGACACTCAACCTGAACCTAACTGCCTCTCCCCAAGCCAACTGGCTTTGGCGACTTGTGTCTCGTGACTCGTGTGTGTGTGTGTGTGTGTGTGTGTGTGTGTGTGTGTGCATATGCATGTGTGTGTGAGAGATGCACGTTTGTGTGGACTTGTCGTGTGTCTGTGTGTGAGAGTGGAGGTTGGGTGTCTTCCTCAATTGCTCTCTACTGCTTTTTTGAGACAAGGCATCTCACTCAATCTAGAGCTCACCGATTGGCTAGACTAACCAGCCAATGAGCACCCGGGATCCGCTTGTCTGTCTCTGCCTCTCCAGACACATTGCATCTGGCTTGTTACAGGGGTTCTGGGGATCGAACCTCATGTCCTGGGCTTGAGTGGCAAGCACTATACTCAGAGAGTCACCTCCCCAGTATGTTCGGCACCTCCTTATAATGGGGCAGCTAAAGGAAGAAGGTGCCTCCCCTGTCAGACAGGGAAAGGATTTATTTCAGGCTCTGGGTTTCCTTCATTTTGAAAGGGGCTTCCTGGGGACAAGACATGGAAGCGCCATTACCATAACATGTCCTTGGCTTTCATCCCTATAGCTCTGAGATACAACCTGTGCCTCTGGCGTGACTCCTAGGGCTCAGACTGGGGAGTCTGTTAAGTGCTGTTCTATACTGGCTGTTAAGCTCAAAATGGAAACTCTTTTCCTTCCTTCCTTCCTTCTATCATTCCTTCCCTCCTTCGTTCCTTTTTTCCTCCCCACTATTTCATAGTGAATACGGTCTTTCACTATGTAGCCCTAGCTAGCTAGCCTTGAACTGACTACATAGACAAGGCTTGCCTGGAACTATATAGACCAAGCTGGCCTCAAATTCACAGTGATCCTCCTGCCTCTCCCTGCCTCCTGCATATTGGAATTTCAGGTGTGTGATATCACACCTGGGCTTCTCTCTTTGGGGCCTTGGCACAGGGCCACCTCTGAGAGCCACGGAGTGGTGGGAGGAGCTTACCTGGAAGGCTTGCAGTATTTCTGCCACCTGAAAGAAAGGGACAGGACAGGAGTGAGTGAGGGATGGGACTCCCGTGCCTCAGGGCCCTGACAAACACTGGGAGCTGAGGCTGGACGTCTGCCATGCCCCACCTGGCCTGCTCCCTGACCCCTTAGTGTTCACAGGCTGTCTCTGCTATTGCAGTGCCAGAGTCAGCAGATGCCGTGCAGGGTCGGCCTCGAACTTACTTCCGTTGCTCGGGGTCCATCCCACAGAAGCGGAGGGCGATCAGTGGGTAGTGCCGTCGGAAGAACACCCTGAGTGGATGCAGAGAGAAGAGCCGGGTTGGTGAGGGCTTATTCCTGTGCTGTGCCCCCATCTCAGCATTTCTGGCTCCCCCAAAGCTCCCACATCCTAGCCTGGTAGGATTCTCATGACTTGTCATGGTTTCTCACTACTGGGAACTAGGGTTAGGTTTAGGGTTAGGGGTTAGGGGTTAGGGTCGTGTTTTCCTCCTCCCATTAATACATCTGTCTTATGCTTTTATATTGGGGTCTTTGGACATGCCCCCCCCCAACCAATGCCAATCATTTTTTGAAGCCAGGAGTTACATCTTGGTCTACCCTTGCCTTCCTGGTTAAATTAGGGAAGGCTCTGGCTAGATTGAGTCCTGGGAAGAGGTGTGGTCATTCCACACTGGGTCTGAGGAATCATTCGTGTCTGTCCTACAAAGACTTAGTCGGAGTCCAATGACAACTGCAGAACTTCATCCCTGTTAGGACCAATACAGGAGGCCTAGGGAAGGTGGGGCATTCGTCTGGTGTCACCCAGCATTTATTGCCCTTACTGGATCTAAGACTCTGACTTCTGTCTGTCTTTGGCCTTCCTTCCAGCCCTGCTCTTAAGTTAGCCTTGCAGCCCAGGGGCTAGGAGAGGCCCTTACTTCCTTTGGACATCTGTCAGAGTGATGCCCTGTTCAGTGACTTTGAAGTGCACAACAGTGGGTGTGGGGAGGACGTCCCTCTCCAACGTGACTGAGATAGCCTTCTGCACAGCCAGGGCTCCGCTCAGGGTCTCCACACTCACAGAACTCAGGTACAGCGTGTGGCAGCCTGTGGAATACAGATATCAAACGGGATCTGTAGCCAGCATCTTATAGTGTGGGGGTCACTGAATCCTGGTCCTTCCTATGCCCAGGGGCAGGAACAGGGCAGAGAAGATGCCTTTCTTTGTCAGAGATCCATGGGGTACTTTTAGAGCCACCATAGAGACTCAGAGTACAAAGGTGACCAAAACTTCTTTCCCTCTACCTAGGGCTACCCTACCCCGTGGCGAGCATAGAGAGAGAAGGGAGGGCAGCCTTTGTGCTTTGGGGAGTCGGACACAGAATAGGAGCTGCCACTGAGTGTTGATAGATGCTTGGCCTCTGGAGTGGGAGAGGACTTGGGCTTTGAAATCCTTGTGACTCAGAGCTCATCCCCCACAGAGGATCTAGACCTGGAGACCACCCCTAGGGCAGGAATCTCAAACACAGAAAGATGCTAGTATAGATCTGTGAACAGTGTGTGCAAGGGTGTCGGCTTTCAGCTTACCCCCCCCCTTCTCCTCTTCCCACTGGCCCACAGAGGCAGCCTCTCATCGCTGGGTTTATGGAGCCGAGGAGGGGGGCAGTGGGTTAAGGCTGCAGAGTAAAATAGTAACAGAAAGTCTGTGTGTGAGTGTGTGTGTGTGTGTGCATGTGTGGGCCTGGTGTGTGTGTGTGTGTGTATGTGGGGGGACTGTGTGTGTATGTGTATGTGCATGTGTGTGTGTGCATGTGTATGTGTGCATGCATGTGTGTGTATGTGTGTGTGTGGGGGCCTGTATGTGTGTATATATATGTGTGCATGTGTGGGCCTGTGTGTGTGTATGTGCATGTGTGTGTATGTATGTATGTGTGTGTGTGTGTGCCTCTGTGTGTGTGTGTGAGCATGCATGTGTGTGTGTGTGTGTGTGTGTAGGCCTGTTTGTGTGTGGGGAGCCTCTGTGTGTGTGTGTGTGTGTGTGTGTGTGTGTGTGTGTGTGTAGGGCTAGGAGGGGTCTCCAGGGGTGCAGTGAGCCTGGCGCCTCTCCTATACCACTTACTGGCTGATGTCTTCAGGCAAGAGGTCTGGCCGTGTGTGGGGGAGTCCGATGCTGGTTCTGCACCTCCCAGTTCTGAGCAGAGGCAAAGAAAAAGGGCCCCAGGGGGGAGGGTGGAGTGAGTGGTCCCCTCTCAGGGGAGCAGCTCTCAAGAATCCCTTTGAACACCTCCCACAGCTGCCGCCCCCAGGGCCAGGAACTGACAGGCTGGGAAGCCAGGTGTGATTGCCTCAATTAGGGGAAAGAGAACCACTTTGCCCTGTTTGCAAGCTTTTGATCTCTTCCCACCTCTATCCCCGGCCTCCCAGGTCCTGGCCTGCTGCTCTGACCTTGTCCTCACAAGCCCCTGACCTCTTCTTCTGGACCCCACCCTAGGCCCCTCTTTCTAGAGTAGGGATGCTGTCCTCATCACTTGTTTAGGGCTGGCTCTTCCTGTCCCCTCTTTCCCTTCACTCCTGCACAACTGATATGACACCCTTGGTCCAGAAGCTCCTGTGGATGAGGCTGGTGGCCTGGGCGTGGGGTTGTGGGCCCGTGGATCAGCCGCTTGAGCCTAGAGTCTCATTTATTTGTTCCTTTTTCCCTCTCTTTCTTTCTGCCTTCTTTTTCTAAGTCTTTATCTCCCCCGCCCCACCATCCCCCAAGACAGGGTCTCTCTCTGTAGCCCTAGTTTGTCCTGGAACTCCTTCTGTAGACCAGGCTGTGGAGCTCACAGAGATCCACCAGCCTCTGCCTCCGGAGTGCTGGTATTAAAGGCGTGTAGCACCACTGCCCGGCCTTAAAAAAAAAATGAGTCTTATTACATTGTGCTGATTGAACTAGAACTCACTATGGAGCCTTAAGTTCCTGGTCATCCTGCCTCAGCCTGCTGTGTGCTGGGATTATAGGTAAAGACCACAACCTCATTTCTAAACAATGAAATGGGGCAGTAGGCAAGAGTTATATAAGGGGGTGGTCGTGGTGTATGTTTGGGGAATGACATCAGACGTGTCAATTGTTGGATTTAGGCTCTTTTATCCTTTCAAAGAAGGCTGCTGACTCTCTAAGGCAGCGGTTCTCAACCTTCCGAATGCTGTGACTCTTTAATACAGTTCCTCATGCTGTGGTGACTCCCCAACCATAAAATTATTTTCATTGCTACTTTGTAATTGTAATTGTGCTACTGTTATGAACTGTAATATAAACATCTGATATATAGGATATCTGATATACGACCCCTGTGGAATGACGGTTCAACCCTTAACCAAACAGGTTGAGAAACACTGCTCTAATGTCTATTCTGAACCAGGCACTGTGCAGTAAACCTTGCCTGAACCATCTCACTAAATTTGGCCGATAGTTGTTCTTATTTGTGTGTGTGTGTGGGGTGGAGGGGGTGGCAGGGGAAGGTGGCGGGAGTGGGGGGGATGGCGGTGACTCTGAGGCTCAGAAGAGCAAACATCTTTATATTCTCACAGGTGGGAAGTGGAGCAACACGGACCAAGTCCAGAGTAAGCCCATGTCATACTGGCCCGAAAAAAATTCCTAAACAAGGTTGAAGTGGCCACTGGAAGCCTTTTTAGTGAAACCAATGGGTCTGACCTACCTTTCTGGGGGATGGTGAGTTTGCAGGGCAGGGCCAGGGCCATGATGGAGTGCTGGCACACGAAGGCAGAGAGGCTCCCTGCAAGGGAGCAGAAAGCTGAATGAGTAGGGCTTTCCCAGACTCCTTCACAGTGCAGGAGACCAAGCCCAGAGGCATGGAGGCTGGTGGAGGTTGGTGGAGGCTGGTGGAAGCTGGGGAGGCTGGGGAGGCTTACCAAAGTAGGGCTCCTCATCTGCTCCTTTCAGATGCACTCCTTTGGCTGAAGACTCGACCAGGAAGTGACGGATAAGGTCAGTGCTCTCCTCACCTAGACAAAGAAGGAAGGAGTTTTGTTTCGGGTCCCTGCGTTAGCCAGACCCTTGCGAGCTTGGCCCTGTCCACTTCTTCCATCCCAGGCTGTCACGCTAGCCTCTGCCTCCCTGTGGAGGTGCAGATAGGAAAACCTGCGTTCACCAGCTCCAAGGTGCCAGCACGTTTGTGCAGAGGGGTCTGTCTTTAGGAACTTCCCGGCCCATTCCGGGCGCCATTATTTCCTGTCAGCTCAAGCCTGATGGAGTAGAGCTGGCTCTGACAGGTAGCAGAGGCTCTCTGACCCCGCCCACCACGGCTTACTCCTCCATTTTGGCTCATTGCCTCTTGAAAGGCTTCCTTGGAAACTGACCACCTGCCCCAGAGGTTGCTGAATCCCCCCACTCCCAACATTATGCTGTGGCTGTAACCCACATTAGGCAATGCCTCTACTTCTGAGTCAACTCCTCAAACCCTTGCTAACAGCACAAGGTTGCGAGAGAGGGGGAGGGCCACCCTCATTCTATGCCTTAAATTCCTTGGGGGGGGTCATTCACTCCCTGAGACTCACTCCTAATTGGGTTGTTGTTTTTTTTTTAAAGATTTATTTATTTATTATATGTAAGTACACTGTAGCTGTCTTCAGACACACCAAAAGAGGGCATCAGATCTCATTACGGATGGTTGTGAGTCACTGTGTGGTTGCTGGGATTTGAACTCAGGACCTCTGGAAGAGCAATAAGTGCTCTTAACTGCTGAGCCATCTCTCCAGCCCCACTAACTGGGTTTAAGTGAGGGGACTATAACCCTGGGACTTTGTAATATTGGTATGATTTATCTCATTTGTCTCCCCAATGAGGTGGTTTCTGTGTTCCAGCCCTCTACACACATGCCTGGTTCCTTACACAGGGTCTGGTATAGATCTGATAGATCCCTCAAAGAGATGTGTGCTGAGATACCAGACAACCATGTGAGATCATAGGGGAGCCAACAAGCTTTCGCGCATATGTGATTAGCGATTACACACCAGATACGCTCTCTCACACAGGATGAACTAGTGAACACAGGTAAGTCATTTTATGAATGATAAGCTATCAGGAGTGTGATAAGCTCACAAATACATTAGTCATATTAGGTTCCTAGAGATAAACCCAGGCTAGACAGAGGTGCCCAGAAGACAGCAGCCTGAGGAGAGTCTGGGACCTTTTTTCAAAGGTGGAACAGGGAATCTGGGGAGGCAGGGACAACTCAGGTTTTCAGAGTTGGTCTCCATGGTGCCTGGGCACTAAAGGGTGGGTTGGGAGAGCCAAGAGGTGGACTGTTCTCCCCAGAAGAGTCACCCTGATAGTCACTGTCAACCATGGTGGGGGCTCCAAAGTGATCAAGCGAAAGGTACGTACATACATACCTGGTCGGTTTGGAGCAGGAGTCTCCTGCACCTTCAGGGCAAGGCCGAAGGATCCTCGGTAGGAGGAACTGTCCCTGATGACAAAGGCACCTGGCTTCTCCGTCCTCAGTAGATTGATTGCTGGAACAGTCTTCAGTTAGAAGGTGATCCACTCTCCCACTTGCTATTCCCATCCCCATAGGGACCTCACAGAGACAGTCACACAACTGTTTGTCCCCAGGAAGTCTTTCTCCAATCTACTTTCTGCATGTTTTTCTTATTTCCTAATGAGGCCAGCAGGTCACCTACCCTTCTGCTGGCTGCTGTTTGACACCTGCTTTTTTTAAAAAAAAAAAAAAAAAACCTTGACCCAGGGCCCCATTTGCCTGCTGCATGGTTACTGAGTCGCTTGTCCTCTGA
Source organism: Tokudaia tokunoshimensis (assembly GCA_036184795.1). Classification (NCBI taxonomy): domain Eukaryota; kingdom Metazoa; phylum Chordata; class Mammalia; order Rodentia; family Muridae; genus Tokudaia; species Tokudaia tokunoshimensis. The sequence continues at coordinate 22,873,919 of BTHU01000010.1, read as the reverse complement.
GACACAGTCCTGGATTTACCTTGCTCTCTGGTGATGCTTGGCTTAAACCAATACTTCGATGTGTCCATCACGAACTTCATGGTGGGCTGCATGTCCTTGGCAGGACCTGGAGACAGGCAGAGAAGAGGCGTCCTGTAGGCTGGAGAGAGGGTTGCTGAGAGAGGACTAGGAGAATGCAGGAGACCCGCCCTGCTCCTCTTCCCAGGGATCCCATTCCGCTCATCCTTCCTGAGCCCATCTCCAGGGTCTCTCCAAATAGGCCAAAGAGTAAAATCCAACTGGAGCTGTAATTCACTGGGTAGTCAGCTTGCCTAGTGTGCATGAGGCCCCGGGTTTGATCCCTAACACAGTGTAAAACCAGGACTGGTGGTACATGGCTGTAATCCCAGAGTTTGGGAAGATGAGGCAGGGGGACTGCATTGAGTACAAAGCCAGCTTGACTGCAGAATGAGACCCTGTCACAAAAGCTGGCAGCAGTCCTGGCAAGATGACTCAGTGGGTAATAGCTATTGTCATGCAGGTGTGACAACCCGGGTTTGAACCCTTGAACCCACTTTTAATCATCTGTCCCACCCCTGCAACAATGATAAAGGGTTTTTGTTGTTGTTGTTGTTGTTTTAAAGGCATAGCTGAGGTGCCATTTTCTTCTGTTTGTGTTGCTTTCACGGGAGTGACCCATCTGGGGCTATAGTGAGTAGCTCATATAGCATCTTGGGAAGCCCAAGGCAGAGCCAGGCTCTGCCTGCAGATGGCTGGGGGGGGGGGGGCTGGAGGAGTCTGGGACAATGTCCTCGGGTCTCTGCTCAAGCATGGGAGGTGTGCATCCAGAGAGTGCTACAGCTCAGCCTGTGTTTATGGTTCCGATTCCTTGGAAGTCTGTAGTCACAGGCTCCAGGAAGGAGGGTGTTTGCTGTTTTGTGGTTTTCAGCCATCTGTGTTGGAATGTATTGTCTCCATTCTGTTTGCCCCCTCTAGATTAGCGTCATCCGTGAACGTCAGGGTGAGGACTGATGTGCCCTCTGGGTCTCCGTGGATTAGCCAGTTAGTCACCAAGCCTCTTGCTCAGAGAGCCTGAGGGTTGTCTGGCTCTCTTCCCTCCTCTTTACCTCAACTGCCCAACCCTGGTTCTAGCCCTGCAACCCTTCAGCCTAGCAGCTTCCAGGGTAAATCATTCGACTTGTACTGCTGACCACACATCTTCCCTGATTTCCTTCCCAATGGCCCTTATAGTCCAAAGAACAAAATCCACTTTTTAGTTTGACATTTGAGGACTCATACAATCTGCTACTATTCTCATTGACCTGTATCTAACATTCCAGGAGTTTCCTCACTGTGCACATTGTGTGGGCACAGTGTTCTATGAGGTTCCAGTTATCTCTGCAATGAATGCCTGTAGCTGGTCTTTACTATTTGTGGGTTCTTTTTTCCCCACCCTTTATCTCCCTAGTTTTACCTCCTATCACTAGATAGGAGAGAAAGAAAAATTAGAGGAGAGAGACAGAGGGAGGGAGGGAGGGAGGAAGGGAGGAAGGGAGAGAGAGAGAGAGAGACCCTGAATCTAATTTCTTTCCTTTTGTTTCTTTTTTGAGCACTACTAACAAGTCACAAGCATCTCCCCTGAACAACCACCAACCACCAACCTCAGCTCTCCTCTCAGGACCCTAGCGTTGACACACCCTCTGAAAAGTTCCCAGAATTCCAAAGTCACACAATTGCAGAAACTATCTGCAGCTGGCAAAGTCGTGGCCCTGCTGGAGCACGAGGCAAATCACAGTCAGCTGCTCCTGACAGTCCAAAGCAGCCCCATATCCCACACCTGGGATAAAAACAGAAACACTTTCTTATGCTATGTTCGTGAGTGTGTGTGTGTGAAGATTTATTTATTTTACTTATATGAGTACACTGTAGCTGTCTTCAGACACACCAGAAGAGGGCATCAGATTCCCATTACAGATGGTTGTGAGCCACCATGTGGTTGCTGGGAATTGAACTCAGGACCTCTGGAAGAGCAGCCAGTGCTCTTAACCACTGAAACAGCCCTCCAGCTATGTCTGTGTTTTTAAAGAACCCAAAACTCCAGAGTCCTCACTACAAATACCTTTTTCCCATTCCTCTGGCTGCAGCTCAGGGATCACATTGCCTGTATGCCAGGCTGCCTGCCTGAGCCTGGCAGGCGCCTCACCGGTGCCTTCTTCATCTGTCACCTACAAAGCATCTCTGCCTCTGTGATGGCACTACTCTCTGGTAAGCCTTGGTTTGGGACACTCTTTCTAGTGTGTGTTCATCTGTGTCTCCTCACACTGCTCGGCATACACTGGATAGTCAATAAAAGTGGTAAGTGGCTGTTGCCACCACCGCCCCTCCCCCCAGACTCTGACTCGTTCCCTTAACTAAACTGTACAACGCAGGAGGTATTGGATTACAACATACCTTCTGGAGATGCAGTGATAGGAACATCTGGCAGAGTCTTGCTGTGGCTCTTGGTGGCTTGACAGAGGTGGCTGGGAGATGTAGTCCTAGGCTGGACAGAGTCCTGGTGTCCTGGTGTCCGGTGGGCTGGGGGAGACTGTGGTTCTGGACTCCCATTGATGAGCACTATAGGTATGTCCACCATGGAGTTGGTGACAGATGGGGGGCAGCTACTGACCTGCTCCTTAGCCACTGGAGTAGACTGGATTGCTTGGGGCTGGCCCATGCCCAGTACGGGGTTACTAGGAGCCTGGACATCACTCGATCTCACACACTGGGACCCTCGGTCCAGGCTGTGGAGGCTAGAAGACGAGCTGGCTGGACTTCCCAAGGATCTAGAAGACGATGGATAGCTGGAGAGGCTTGAGTGAGGGAGGGACTGATTGCTGCAGGAAAAAGCACAAAAGAGTCTTAGGGTGTCGGGTGGTAGTGACTTGGGATCAGAGCTAGGTTCTAGAATCTAGCCAACTGGGGGCCCTATCCTGTCGAACAAAAACATTGCATATACCCTTACCGAAAACTCAGAGCAAAGAGAACCCTCGTCTGAACTCTAAGGGCTGCACCAGCGTACAGAACCTCCCTCGGCCTAGAGGATCTCTTATCGTTTAAGCTAGCCAGGGGAATTAACTCCATCAGGTTAGCCTGGCCTGGATTTTCTGTTTTCCCAACCAGGCTGGTCTGATGGAATGGTCACAGACAGCAGGATCTCCCCTACCCATGACTCTCAGGAGCCCTGTGGGGACAGACTGAACTGGACATGTCTTGGGCTGATGCAGGGGGAATGTTCCCTCTGGAGGGGGTCACCTCTACTAGGCCAGCAAGCGCGGTGGTGGATCCCTGGCTCCTTTGCCAGGGACTGCGTTGGCCATTGCCTTTGGAATTGGTGTGTGGGACTGAGGTCCTGGGGTTTAGTTGTCCCGAAGTTGTACGGGCTGTTGTGCAATTCTATTGTGAGGCCTAAGAACAGTGACCTGGGACAGTTGTAAATAAGGCCCAGGGGGCTTGGTCCCTCCTAACTAGGCTTTGTCAGTACCATGGGGGTGTGGGGGGGTGGAGGAGTGGAATAGGGGGGGTAGAGGAGTGTTGGGGGGAGTGAGCGGGGTGGAGGAGTGGGGGAGTGGGGGGTGGGGGGGTTGGAGGAGTAGGGGAGTGCAGGGGTGGGTGGGTGGGAGGCTTTCATTCCTAGTAGCTTCACCTCAGGCCCCCCAAGTCTGTGTACACCTCTGAGATGTACTTATTTTTAAAAGTTATTTATTTTATGCATGCGAGTGTCATGTCTGTGGAGGTCAGAGGAGGGCCCTGGATCCCCTGGAACTTGAGTGACAGATGCCTGCTTGTGAGCTGCCATATGGGTGCTGGGAACCGAACCTGGGTCCTATGCCAGAGAAGGAGTGCTTTTAACCACTGGGCTACCACTCCAGCTCCCACCCCTAAGTTTTAGAAGTCCTTCCTTCAGATGGGTCGTGTGAGGGCTGGAAAGAAAGCAGGTGAGTCTCTTTAAAGAGGCATTCTGTTCTCGAAAGGTCAATGGAAGCCAAGAGTTTAGCACACACTGAATTATGTTCTACATGCTTTGAGGGGAACTTGAGATAGAAACGCCTGTGGTGCTAGAAAAGACAACATGCATGCTTTTTCTCTTCATGCCCCTGCCTTTTGCTCACAGAACAGGGTGCCCTTCTAGTGTGTAGTGTGTGTGTGTGTGTGTGTGTGTGTGTGTGCGCCATGCACGCAATTGCGGTCTGAACACAGTCAGAACTTACCTTCCAAACACATAGCTGACATCCGATACAGGGCTGGCCGACAGCACAGAGACCCTACTGCCCCGCTGTGGGGCCCTGAGCCCCTTCTCCCAACCTGGAGGAGTTGCTAATGGGGAGCCCGAGGCTCGGCTTTCCCGGCAAGGAATGGAATTGCTAAGGGAAGAAGGGCTGTGGGGAGAGGGACCTCTGCCCTGGTTCCCAGAGAAAATGAGGCTCTCGCTGCTGCTGCTACTTCGTGTCTCTCGGAGGAAGAGGCCGCCACTGCGTGGGGAGCCAAATGGTGGGGTGACACACGGGTTGGAGCAGCGTTGGGGACCATCAAGGCATCTTGATCTGGAGGAGGTCACTTCGATGTACTTTATATCTTTGGGAAGGGAGAAAGAATACACTGCTGAATCCTAGAAGCTAGAGAGAATTGGGGCTTACTCTCCAGACCTGGGCAAAGCACTGTCTGGCACAGGTGGTGGAAACTAGGGGTACACAAGCTGTCCCCCTTCTAGAGGGTCACGAATCCTTTCCGTGGCTTCCCAGGATGGAAACTAGGGTAGAACCCTGGAGAGCACTCATTTTACTACAAAATGTCTCACCCCTCTTCAATTCAAAACTGTGGAGCCCAGCCTGCCCCGGGGTGATCCCGCTTCCTTCCTCGCAGCCTGGATGAAAGTAGGCATTAGGTTAGGCACACAGGGCTAGTGGGCCAACTTGGGTATGCTGATTCGGGCAATGGAGAACTAGCCTGGCTCTGTAGTCATAGGAACTTGGGTGTGAATCCTGACGTCAGCGCTTTCTAGCCAGGAGGCACTGAGTAACTTTCCAGACCTTTCAAGGCCTCAGTTTCCTTAGCTGCAAAGCCTTGATCCAGGCCCAGTCTCCTAGGGTGGTGCTGAGGAGCCTGGGTTGTGGTGGGCCTCTTCAAGGAGGGACATTCCCCACCAGCTGCCCTTGGTAGTTCAAAGGGAGCCCCCTTGCAGGTTCACGATGGGTATCTTAGGCTGAAGAGGATGAACTGACAGGACTACACTGTGCTCTGAGAGAGATCTGAGAGTAAGAGAGATTCTTCCAGGAGGCTGGCAAGTACAGTTCACACACACACACACACACACACACACACACACACACACACAGAGACACAATCTATCACCAAACTCCTTAAGTAACCCAGGACAACCTTGAACTTCTGATAATCCCGCCTCTACCTCCTCCGTGCTGGGATCACAGATCTGAGCTAACACTTCTAGTTTTATGTGGTACCTGGAGTACTGGGGACAGAACCCAGGGCTTTATGCATGCCTGGCTGGCCCTTTACTGAGTTGCTGCAGCGCTAGCCCCAACTTCTATTTTTAGAAAGACTTTGTGTTTATACCTATAACCACCTCTGACCCTCACACTAGCCCTTGGGTAGGCCAGACTTTTTTTTACAGAGGCGATTGGTGACTGGAGATTGTGTGGGAGTTGAGGTTTCTTGCGTAACTTTGACCAAAGAGAGGCAATTGCTAGCGTGCAACATAGTTGCTACCTACCTGTGCTGTTACCCCAGCTCCATTCAAACGCTACAATCCCAAAGTAACAAAGAAGAACTCAAGGCTTGGCTAGGTTAAGTGAGCTCTCCAATGCCACACAACTGAAAGAATGGAAGAAACTCCAATTTCTGCCCTTGAGCTGTGTTAGGGATTTTTTCTCGGACAAAGAGCAACTCTTTGAGATCCCATTTTAAGACTTTCCTAATGCTTGTCTGCTCCAGTATGGGTCTCTCTGCCTGGTGAGGTTACTAGCCAACAACCCCCTACTCCCCCACCCCACCCCCAACTTCATGGGTCATAAAAGTATCTAAGATCTTGTATGGGAGCTGAGTGGGGGGAGATGAGGGGAGAGGGCTCTGTGCTGTGAGTCACACACCTCCCCCCTTGTCCTGAGGTGGATGGCTGGGGAGGTGGAGGCTCCCACCCCATCCCTGGGGTGCAGCCGCTGTTTACAGGCCTGTGGGGCAAGTCCCAGCAGTGTAGGGTGGATGTAGGCGCCAGCCGCAGGCCTGGCCGGTGAAGGGAGGGCATGTGGGTGGGGGGAGGAGAGACAGTTATTAAACAGCCTGCCCTTGGGACTGGCAAACAGCCTTGCCTGGCAGAAACTGCTGGAAAATGAGATGTGGGGACCTGTTCCAAGGATGGGGTGGGAGGTCGTAGAGAGGATAAGGGAGATGGCGTTTGGGTCTAGGAGCCAGGAGCCCTCTGGGATGGCGACCCTGAAGGACAAGTATAAAGAAAGGTGACAAGGGGGCTGTTGACCGAGTTCTGGGGTGGGGGTGGGGCTCAGTCGAGTTTCAGAGAAGCCTATAGGTTGCCTCTAAGCAAATTCCAGTTTAGAGAGAGAAATAGGAACAAGGGCTTTAAAGATTAGAAATAGCCAGTCCTGCCACTCAGAAGGGGGTGACTGAGGACCATGGCTTCCCTCCTTGACCTCAGTTACCACATCTGTAAAATGAGTTCACTGTGATTTCCCTCAGCCACAGGGACTTACATCACAGGGACTAATCCTCACAAAAGGAAGCCTATGGCTCTGTCTAGAGAGGATGACCAAACTTGATGACGGTTGGGCTTTTACTAAGCAAGGAGAAGCAGGACCGTGAGCCTCTGCTGGTTCCTGAGGACAGGGTTCCTCAAAAGAATATGAATGGGATGTGTGTGGGGTGGGGGGAGGATCCACGCTGAGGATGTGAAGATGTAGGGGATCTCACCCAGAATTATGTACAGGGTCCTGGGCCTGTGGGTTACTTTCTCACCAGCAACAGTGGCCCACAGGAGGGTTTGGGGAGGCTGAGAAGGGCATAGCAGGCCTTTGGCGCAGCCATTCTTGACCAGTTCCTAAAGGGAAACTGATTTAGTCTCACTGTCTTAGGAGGAAGGGGTTCTTAGACTTGAGAGGCATGTGGACTGCGGATGGATGGAGGTAGGATTGTTTACCACCTACCAAAAAGAACAAGGGAGATGTGTTTGCCTGTAGCTCAGCAGTCCAGAGACAGAGGTTGGAGGTTGCCTAGTTGCTGGTTAGCCTGGGCTACAGAGCAAGACTTTGTTTTAAAAAAAAAAAAGAGGGGGGGTGGGAGGAGTCAAGGCAGAGGGCTGTCCAGGCCTTTGGCCACTGCCAGGTTTTTTGTACACCTTGTTCCCCAGAGTTGGATGGACCCAAGCTTTTTTGTTTTTTGGGTTTTTTTTTTAAAGAATTATTTATTTTATTTATATGAGTACACTTTCACAGTCTTCAGACACACCAGAAGAGGAACTTGGATGGTTTTACAGATGGTTGTGAGTCACCATGTGGTTGCTGGGAATTGAACTCAGGACCTCTGGAAGAGCAGTCAGTGCTCTTAACCACTGAGCCTTCTCTCCAGCCCCAAGGATGGACCCATGCTTATAGTGGCAGGCTGTACTCAGAAAAATCTGAGGATGTGGACCCCTCTGCCATTTGCTTTCCATCATTCCTTCAGTGGAGGAGGACACTGGTTGGGTGTCTACCCCACACCCCACCCTATGCATGTGGACTCCTAATACCGATCTTGCCCCAACTGGTTTTGGCCGGGTGGAATCCCTGCCCTGGGGCATGAACATTAAAACCCTGGGCTGGCTCCTGCCAATGGTAATTAAGTCTAAAGCACTTCCCTGCAGTGATGCGCCCATGACTGGCCTTCGACTGCTGGGGAAGAAGACAGCTCCTTTCATAGGCTTGGCAGGACTAGGGGAAGTGGTGGAGGCCAGGATCCCCTGCTGGGTGCAGGAGGGCCTGGGTGCTGTGCCAGCTTCTATCCCAGAGTCTAAACTGACTTGGGGCTGGCCATATAGGCAGTCCCCACTCTACCATGGCTCAGTGCACCAAGGCTTGTGACAAACATTCTTTCAGGTTAAGAGCTCTTATTTTGTTCATTTAATAGATGAGGAACCAAAGATACAGAGGCGATGTCAACAGCTTACACAAGGTCCGCTGGGCCCAGTGGTTAGGTTCCTTATTCAAGCCCATGTTAACTTAGTTGTTCATCTGTAAAGAGGGGTCAAATTCTCTTCTCAGTGAGGTAGGATAGGAGGACTGAAGATTGCTAATCCTAGCGCTTGGGAGGAGAAGGCAAGAGGAAGAAGAGGAAGAGGAGAGGAAAAAGAGGAGGAGGAGGAATTCAAGGTTATCCTGAGCTACTTAGCTTGACTGAGGCCAGCTTGGGCTACATGAGATGCAGTCTTTAAAAAAAGATTCTGTAGGGGGCTAGAGAGATGGCTTAGCCGGTAAGAGCACCAACTGCTCTTCCAATGGTCACGAGTTCAAATCCCAGCACCCACATGGTGACTCACAACCATCCGTAAAGATATCTGACGCCTTCTTCTGGTGTCTGAAGACAGCTACAGTGTACTTACATGTAATAAATAAATCTTAAAAAAAAAAGATTCTGTAGAAGGTACTCAACATAGGGACAGGGGCCTGGCATGCAGTAAATTCTCAGTAAGTGACCGTTGTCCTAGATCCCAACTGTACTGCCTGGCTCCTGCTGTCTGACCCCTGGAGGCCTGACCTGTCAGTCTGCCCCATAGGTCTGCCGCTAGCTGCATTCTCAGAATACTTGAGATTTTCTATGCATGGGAAACCGAATCGGCACCCAGGGCTTTCCAGCTTCTCTCGGACCGAGCGGACTGGTGTCGGCTTGTACCAGCTTGTTAAAGAGCTAAGATGGCAGATTTCAAGGTGTTGTCTGGCTGGTTGCTGAACACGGCCATTATTAACAATCGTATTCTGCAAACTGATAGTGAAATAACTTAGATTCAAAACAAAAGCTGACTAGGTGCAGTGTTTAAGAGAGGAGATAGAGTTTTAGGGACTAGCCTGGGCTACATGGAGACCCTGCTCTCAACAAAACAACAACCCCACCCCACCCCCAAAAAAACCCTAAAAAAAAAATAGAAAAAAGAAAGCAGACACACTCAAAATACAATCATTCCCATTATTTTACCATTAGGTACGCTTTGAGGTTATATGGCTATTGTATTGGTACAGTGAGATTGATTTTGTCAGTAGCTTGGAAATGGCCAGGATGGGAGAACTTAGACCATGGAAATGGGCAGACGCTTTAAAGCATTGCTTCTGCCTCCCAAACAGTGAGTCTTTTCTCTTGAGTTCTAGGTCTCTCCCATCAATCCCACTATTTCCAGCTTGGACCTATCTCAAGAGATGTTCCCCTGAACAGGGGTTGGGGCCACCCTGAACTCCTATGATAATTTCAGGGGACCAAACTTAGACTTAGAGAAACATCAAGAGCTTAAGTAAGGCCCAGGGACTCCACAATCAGGAAGCCCTCACTATGTGCCCGTCATCGGGGAAACTGCTTACACAGACAAGCATATTTAAGTTCTCATAAAAAAAAAAAAAAACAAAGACAAAAACAAAACAAAACAAACAACATGAACTTGGAGTCTCAGTTTCCAAACTCAGGACCTAGACAGAATTGTATAGTGAGAGAAACTTGCATTTATAACTTTTGTGCAACAGAGAAATCAGAAAGGTCAGAAGCTTGTTTAGGGCTGCATAGTACTCCCCATGGGACAGGACCTGTGCCTCAGATTCTGTGGAAGAGCTCTTATTTGATTGCGATCTGTCCCCAGCTCCCCTCTTAGTTGTGCCCCAAATCCTTACCTAAGGCTTCTGGTTCCTCCTTCTTGTTCCTTGAAGTGACATTGTTGGTAGACTCAGCCTGGGGACCAGCAACCCCTGAGGGAAGCAACTGGAAGGTGGGGTCTAGCTCTAGGATCATCTGGTTGAGGGCCTCCAGCGAGAAGTCAATGCAAGAGTCCAGATCTTGGGAGGCCCCTGAAGCCTGGTCCCCAGGGCACTGAAGGAGGCAGTGAGCTTTGGCCTCGGCTTGCTGGGCCTGCTGGAGCCTGTTGGAGCTGCCTTTGCAGAGTGTGGGGGCCATCAGAGGCTGGGTTCCCCAGCTCTCGGTGGTGTAGTAGGGACACAGGGCTGGAAGGCCAGGGCTGGGGGTTGGGTGCAGGGCCATCCTGGGTTCCTCATGTGGAGTCAAGCTGACCACATGACCTCCAGTCAGCAGGGAGCTGGACATGGCGGGGCAGTGAGCCCAGTGCTTTACCTCAGGCTTCCGAGCAGCCTCACTTCTGCCCCAGAGCTGGATCCTGCTCACGGGGACTCCAAGGACCTGAAAGACAAGGGAGGGAGAGAGGGTGGGATCCAAGTGACCTCTGTAGGTGAAGCCTCTGTCCAGGTCCTCAGCAAAGGACAAATCAGTTCATTCAGTTAAAGACCCCGCTGGCTTCCTGGCTCTGACACTCGCTGGCTGTGTAAGTTTGAACAAATGAATTAAGTTTTCCCCGACTTAGTTTCCTCATTTAAAAAATGAGCTAACCTGATGATATGCTCTGGACAATGCCTAGGAAAGGGATGGTTAGGTGACTTAATGGATGGCTAGTAATCACTTACGATGTCATGCATATATTTCTAGATAAATGTTACCCAGTTGTTTATGAGGAACTACCAGGTTCATGAAGCCCTTTCAAGTCCTTATAACAACCCTTTGAGGTAGGTACTGACATTATCCCATTTTGCAATAAAAAGAACGGCTCAACCGTCACATAGGCAACCAGCGTCAGAACAGGACTGGGCTCTAGGCTGCCTGCTGTCTGACCTCCTGTCCTGAGGCTAGTTGGCGAAATGGGTCAGCAAGCAGGCAAGCAGGTGTCAGTAATATCACAGGAGACTCAGGGACTTGGAGGAGATTCTGTGGCACTGGTGGGGATGATGGCAGGGAGGACTTCATAGAGAAGGGGGACTGTACAAAAGTAGAAAAGAAGGAGCTAGCTGATCAAGGCAGGTAAGAATGAGGAGGCAAGGAAGTGTTCAAAGCAGTAGGATGGCATGTGCAAAGGCCCAGGGGCCAGATGGGAGGTCAAAGGTATCCAGAAAGCAGGCGCTTGGGATGGAGGGATAGGGTGGGCCAGCTAGGTTCTGCCAAGACTCACAGGCTCAGCTCAGGACTGACAGTTCAAACTCTGAAGGTAAGAGCAAGTCACAGGAGTGTTTCAAACTGGGTAGCCTTCTCTATGTGAAAAGTTCTTCCTATTGTTTAACCTTGATGCCACATACTTGTTTCTCATGGATTGCTGTTAAGGAGGTAAAAAGTCCTGGAACAGCCTAATGAGAAAGCTGGGTGGACCGGGGACTCGTTAGCCTGAGCCCTCCTGGCAGTTGGGAGCTTTGCTGCCTGCCTACCGTGTCAGAGCACGAAGCCACAATGTGCTGCATGAGGAGCCACTAGACAGTTCTGGAGTTGAGTTAGAAATGGGGGTTCATGGAGTATGACATCCTCAGAAGCGGTTTCCCAGGTACCGAGCACCATCAGGCAGAGCCAACATGCCTTTTACAGCTGCACCCGGCCATTCAACCTTCCCGAGGCCCCAGCCTCTGGTCTCAGTCCATTTTGTCCCTGAAGATACCCAGACTCAAGTCAAGAAAGCACCAGGGATTGGGTGTGGTGTACACACCTGTAATCGCAACACTAGAGATGTACAGGCAGGAGGAGCTACACAGCAGTTCAAGGCCACCTGGAGACAGGAGTCGGGATCTCAATTCCCCCATCCCTCATCCTTCAGCCAACCAATCAAATAACCCACAAAACCCCAAGAGGCTTCATATTTGAGATTCAAATCTAGGCCTTGAACCTTCATAATCTTAACTTCTTCAGTCACATGGAAGTTCAAAGGCAGAGGGGACACAGAGATGGGGGTATGGTATGCCTAATGACAAAAAGCCAGGCCTATCTGAATGCCCCCCTCCCCCGGCCCCCCAGCTTCTATGGCTGTGTTATCAGACTTCTTGGCTGGGTCCTGGAAGGGGGAGGGGGGTGCTCGTGCTGATGTGGAGAAGTCATGTGGTGAATCAAATCTACAAATGGCAGTGGAAGGGAGCTGGCCTCGGACCGCCTGCCTTGGGGGCAGCTGAGGACACATAGCCCAAGACACTGCTTTTCCCACAAAGTCTCCAAGAGTCCAAGGAGTCAGGCACAGCTTGCAAGATTCACTGCCAGGCCTACAGAGGAAGCTGGGGACGCCGGGCAGGGTGTACTGGAAGCTGAGTGTCCCCTATGACCAGGACTCCAGATTGCCCAGAGGCTGCCTTTGTGCTCCTGTGGATAAGGATATGTCCTTCTCTGAGCAGATCTCAGAGGTTTTATCTGGCTGATGGTGACTTGATAATACCAGATGCTTGACCCTTGTTCTTTTTCCCAACAGTTCTGATGGGGGGAGTGCTGGCAGGACTGAGGGCTTGCCCAGGCTACAAGGGAATGTCTGGGATCTCGTGGTGGACATTCTTACCTCTAAAAGTCCCACAGGATCACCCCTATGGCCTCTGTCTGAACCCAGCGGACGCTGAGCTTCAGGGAAGGATGCTGAGGACAGAAAAGCCTTCTTTCTGCATGTTCTCACGTAACTTTCCCTGGGCTCAGGCTCAGGCTGACTCTGTCTGCTCCTCTGAAATGTTGCTCTACACTCCAGGGCCTCCCAGCAAATCGGCCTCTCGAGCTGGTTCCTTTCTGCTCTAAGTCTTAGAGAGAGGAGTGCCTGGGCTGAGATCGTGTGTGTGTGTGTGTGTGTGTGTGTGTGTGTGTGTGTGTGTCTGTCTGTCTATCTGTCTGTCTTAGGAAGGACTCCAGTTATCTCTGCCCTATTTACAGCTCCCTCCTACCTTCTCTTCTTCAGATTCCTTCTCTTGTTCTATTCTCTTACCCTCCCCAAAACTCTGGGGGCAGGGAATTCCTGGGGCAGCGGGAAAGCCCTCGTGGTCATCCTGGTTTACCTCGTAGGAGCCCAGGTCGAGAAGGTCCAGGCTCCCCGACTGTACAAGCCCAGGATCCCCATCATTTGAGTCTGCTCCTCATTGTCCCTTGTCTCCCCAAGAGCCAGGTGGTCTCGCCTAGGACAGCAGGCAAGGGGCAGCCTCCTAGTCCTTCCTAGTGCTCTGTCTAGGAGTCAGGAGACCTGGGTCTGTTCAGGCTCTAATCCAATGTCCAAGATCCCAGGGCCAGCTTCTTCTTCCGTGGCCTTGGATTCTATTATCTATGCCCCCTGGGTGCAGACTTAGCTGCAGTTTAAGCGCAGAACTGGGTTCCCCCACCCCTACTCAGTGAGTTAAAGCACCTACCTGCTCGTGGCGGCTGCTCCCGTCACCTATGACTCGCAGGATCAAGCTGTGCTGAGGCCAGGTAAGCTGCCAGAGGAGGAGCCAGAAAACCTCAGATCCGCCTTATAAAACAGCCCGCCTTCTGCCCGCCCCGCTTCTCCTACAGGTGGCCTTGACAGCGGCTGGCCCTGCCCCAGAGGTGTCCTAACCGCACAGGTGGGGCCAGCACAGGCTGAGAGAGGTGTGTGTTAGGGGTGGGGGGTGAGGGATGCAAACATGAGTTAGGACGTGTGTGCGTGTGTGTGTGTGTGTGTGTGTGTGTGCGCGCGCGCGCGCGCGTGTGTGCGTGTGTGTGTGTGCGTGTGTGTGTGTGTGCGCGCGCGCGCGTGTGTGCGTGTGTGTGCGTGTGTGCGCGCGCGCGTGTGTGTGCGTGTGTGTGTGTGTGTGTGTGTGTGTGTGTGCGCGCGCGCGCGCGTGTGTGTGTGCGCGTGTGCGTGTGTGTCACCTCTCATATGTAGGAAGGAGGAAATAGTGGGTTGGCAGAGACATTGTTTTTTTCTTTTTCGAGACAGGGTTTCTCTGTGCAGCCCTGGCTGTCCTGGAACTCACTTTGTAGACCAGGCTGGCCTCGAACTCAGAAATCCTCCTGCCTCTGTCTCCCAAGTGCTGGGATTAAAGGCGTGTGCCACCACCGAGATATTGAGAAGGAAGAGCTTGGGTCTTGATAAAGGACATGGGAGGAGACTCTTCCCCAGAACTATCCTGTGATCTGGACATCTCTGTGAGGCCCACATGTGGTCTTCCTTCTGTCCAGTTCCAAGGCCACCTCCAGCCTGGGGATGAGGCTTCTGGCCTAAGGGAAGAAGTGGAAGGCCCTGGAGGGCTCTGCCTAGGGCTTGTTATCCTGCTTCTCACTGATTCACCCTCCTAGGAAGCTCTGTTAGGTGGAAGGCATCCTCTCCTGTTTCCATGACTCCAACTCCCTCCCTGCCAGGGGTCCTCGGTGCTGTGAGGGCGTGTCCAGCCGGGATGAGGGGCACTCAAACCCCCATCTGAGCAGGTTGGGGTGAAGTGTTTTCAGCCTGGAGACACACGATGACCCCAGCAGGCTGTTCTTGAGAGTGGGTGGCCTGGCATCTCTGTGAGGCTCTGAGGTCTACTTTCTGGATTCTTTTTGATGCCCTGTGGCTTCCGAAGACTCATGAGCCAGTGCGCCTGTCACAGGTGGAAGCTAGGTAAAGCAGTTCAAGGCTTCTCTTTTGAGAGCAGCATTGAAGGGCATCCTCTGGTATCCATATGATGCAGCAGATGCCAGACTTGGCAAATACCTAATGTATTGTTGAAGGAAGAAACTGGTTAGCTGTGAGCTAGGGCGGACATAGTCTGTAGGCTTTAGCTTCGTGGGTGGATGGGAGGAAAGACTGCTGAGTTTCTTGGGTGGAAGGGTGGGCTGCCTGGAGGAGAAATGTCTCTGCAGTTGTAGCTCCGTTGGTATGTTGCTTACCCATCATGTAGGAAACCCTAGATTTGATTTTTTTTTTCTCTGCAGTTAGCCTTCTATGGTTCACACACAGCCACTTCCTTCAGCTTAGCTAGCCCAGAACACTGATTTCAGTTTCAGCTGCTCACCTCTTTTCCCCACTCCCCTTTTTTGACACAACCAGCATTGCCAAAGAGCTGACATATCCTCGTCTATGTTTGGTAGGACTGTCTTCCTCAGTCTGCCACCATGATGGGTTCCATGCCTGGGGTAGATCTCGTTATGCTGCTTACAATTTTTTGGATTTGATAATATTTTGGTTAAGAAGTTGGTTCCTGTGTTCATGAGGGCTATGGGTCTGCAACTGTCTTATCTTTGTAATACCTTTGATTTGGGCATTAGGGTAAAGCCAGCCTCATGGACAGTCAGGAAGGGAGCCCTCTATGCCTGTTTTCTGAAAGTGAGTGGAGGGAACTAGTGTGCTTTCATCCTGAACTATTTCGTACCCCTCGTTCTGCAGTGAACTGTCCATTGCTTCGTTGCTTCTGCTTTGAGAGATAATTACAGCTGTCCAATCCCGATCCCTAGATTCCACACTCATAGAATCAGCAAGATGAGGATTAGACAAAACTGTCTGTACAGACTCCTTGTCAGTATCTCCTAAGCATAACAACTACATTATATTAGATACAAGTAATCTACAAATCAGTTATTTATGTGAGAAGATGTATGTAGGTCCTACACAAATATACCATTTTATATAAGGGACTTGAACATATGCAGATTTGGGTATGGAAGGGAAGGGGTTCTGCAGCCAACCAAAAGGTCCTCTGTCCCTAAGGATATGGAGAGACTGAGAGGCAGGGTGGTGATATTCCTTTAATATGTATTAACAGCTTTCCCTCTCTTTTCCCCTTCCCCTTCTCTTTCTTTCTTTAACAGGCTCTTATTACATAGACCAGGTTGAACTGAAACTCACAGTCTCCTGCCTCAGCCTCCTGAGTACGGGGATTATAAGTGTGAATCAACCAACATGTTCTGATGCTTAGCTTTTCTTTTCCAATCTTGAACATATTATTTCTCAAGCTGTTGTTCTGTATTTATCCTTCTACCCCAAGCAGCATGTTTAAAGGTACATTTAAAAAAAAAAAAAAAAGCCCTGACTCTTTTCAATGTTGCCTGCACTCCTCTCATGAAAGAAGAGGGGAAATTTGATTAAACAAGTAAGAATTGTTACTTCTTATATATTTTTTTTCTTGTAGGAACTCGATTTTGTGTCCATATATGTGTTTGTCTCTGTGTGGATGTGTCCTAGCTACCAAATGTCAACTTGACACAGGCTAGAGTCATGTGGAAAAAAAAAACCAAACAAGTCTCAACCGAGTACTTATTTTTATCTTGTTGATTTGCGAGAACCAGTCAGTGAGATAGTGTCTTAAAAAGGCCCAGCCCACTGTGGGTGGTGCCATTCCCTGGGCAGGCTGTCCTAAACTGAGCTGAGCAGCGCATGGCCTGTGAGGGAGGCAGAGAGCTAGCCAGTGGGAAGCATTCCTTTGTGGTTTTTTTTTTGGGGGGGGGGTGGGATCGAGACAGGGTTTCTCTGTGTAGCCCTGGTTGTCCTGGTACTCACTCTGTAGACCAGGCTGGCCTTGAACTCAGAAATCTGCCTGCCTCTGCCTTCTGCCTCCCAAGTGTGGGATTAAAGGCTTGTGCCACTGCCTGACTGTGTTTTCTGTTTAATTTCCTGTCCTGACCTCCCTTCTGACAGACTGTGACCTGGAGGTGCAAGGTGAAATAAACCCTTTCTTCCACTAAGAGGCTTTAGGTCAGAATGGTCTGTCACAGTGACAGAAAACAAACTAAAACAGGTGTGTGTGTGTGTGTGTGTGTGTGTGTGTGTATATTTGTGCCTGTATGTGGTTTTGTGTCTGTCTGTGTGTGTATTTGTGTCTGTGTGTGTGTGTATCTGTGTGTCTGTCTGTGTGTGTATATTTGTGTCTGTATGTGGTTTTGTGTCTGTGTGTGTGTGTATCTGTATGTGTGTGTCTGTGTATGTATTTGTGTTTATGTGTAGTTTTGTGTGTATCTGCATGTGCATCTGTGTATCTGCGTGTGTTTGTGTGTGTGTGTACGTGTGTAAGAGAGAGATCAACTTTAGGTGTCTGTCCACGGGGAGCCATTTACTTTGTTTTTGTTTTTGAGGCGGGGTCCCTCAGTGGTACCAATTAGGGTAAGCTGGCTGGCCAGCGAGCCTCGGGGATCTGCCTGTCCCTGCCTCCTGGACACTGATTGTAAGGTCACGCCTCTGCACCAGTTTTTTTTAAAGTGGGTGTTAGAGTTTGATCTCAGGACCTCAAGCTGGTTTCGTGACAAGCACTTTACTGAGTCTTAGTGAACTTCATTATTAAACTCATTATCAGGTATCATTAAAACACATCCACAGAGCACTCTCGCCTTTCAGCACTGGGATACAGAAACAAAGGGGCAAGGTCACTGACTCCAAGGAACTCACTGTCCATAAGAGGGAAGATTCTAGTCTCAGCCGGGTGCTAGTCTATAAGAGACCAGAACTCCACTATCCTATATGGCAGGCGTCAGTCAGGTATAGCTACTGGGCTACTCAGCACTGAGATGTGTTTGGCGCAAACCGTAACTCAGATGTTAATGGCTTAGGAGGAAGGGCTATATTATTCACAATTAAAAATGTATTTGTTTCTTGTGCAAGGTGGACCTGGGCAATGTGCCATGACCCACATGCACGCATGCGGAGGTCAGAAGACAGCTTGCAGACGTCAGTTCTCTCCTTCTATCCCACACGTTCTGAAGATCAAATTCGGGTCGCTGGGCTTGGCAGTCAAGGATCTTTCCCCTCTTCAGAGTCATCTCAACGGCCCTCTGACCCGCTGTTTTATCTCAGTGTTGTGTTAAAAGGACGATGCTCTGTGGATCTCGGGTTAAATAAAATAGACGGTCAGAACTGATTTCATCTGTATCAAATTACCACACACCCAGGGAACCCAAACACACTGTCTCACAGTCGTGAGCCCCAAATCTGACCAGGACGTATTCCTTTTCCAAAGGGAAGAATTCATTCTCTGCCTTTGGCAGCTTCCGGGGGCTGTTCTGGAATCCTTGAATTGTGTCTACATCGCTTTCATTTTTGTCTTCATCCCTCCTCTCCTCTTTTGCCAGCCTAACCCCCTCCTGTCTGTCTTGTACAAGGACACTTGCTGTGGTGTCTAGGGGCCACACAGAGAAGCCAGGATTACTCTTCTCACTTTGAAATCCTTCTCCCCACCCCTCCGTCTCCCATAATTTAATTACAATTTCATTAATATTTAAAGGCTCTGGCCGGTAGGACCTGATTTGCTTGATATCTTCTTATTCAGCCTACTCTGGGTGTGGCTTGCACTGTATTTTCTGTGGAGCAACTCTAATCCCCCAGTAACCCACAGAAAGTGTCATAGGTTTCAAAAAGGGCAGATGGAATTTAGAGTTGGAGAGGCATTTCTAGGGAACTCCTTGGATTTTATTTTTATTTAGTTACTTATTTTTTTGTGTGTGATAACTCAGGTAAGCCTGGCAAAATCTCTGAGGGAATAACCCAGAGAGAATGTGTGCCTAACGTGGCCCCCACCTAACCTTCTGGTGTGCCCTTCTGAGCTAGAGCACGTGTGCTAGACACTGCATTTCTCCGATTCTTTTGCTGTTAGAATCCCACTAAGGTAGTCAGTTATGTCTGCTGGACAGACTTGGGGGTAAGGAACTGGGAGAGGCAGTGTCTTCCTTCTGCCTTGCAGTTTGCTGCTGTTGGTGAGTCTGGTGAGGGCACGGGAATGCTCAACTGACCAAAAGCCTCTTAGCAAGAGTGGAAGCCTCTTGTTCTTCCAGGTCACAGTCTATCAGTAGGGAAGTGAGGGCTGCCACAGCTTTTGATGGCTACAAAGTTGTTGAGATGGCTTTTTGATCCCTTGATCAGTTATTAGCATGGTTCTGGAAGTCAATGGTCCCTGAGTAGTTCCTCATTTTTTAAAAAGGCTTCCTCATAGTACCAGAGAGGCGCCGCTTCCCTGGTGAATCTTTCAAGCGCATTCTTCTGGGATCTGCTTCAGTTGCAGCCGCCTTCCCAATGAGTTTTCTCTCTTTTCCTCTTTTCTTCTTTTTCTTTTCTTTGTATTTGTTTTTCGAGACAGGGTTTCTCTGTGTAGCTCTGGAACTCACTCTGAAGATCAGGCTGGCTTTGAACTTAGAAATCTGCCTGTTTCTTCTTCCTGACTGCTGGGATTAAAAATGGGCACCACCACCACCTGGCTCCAATGAGTTTTCTAGCAAAGGATAATAGCATAAAGTTCTTTCTATTCGAAGCTGGAGAGATGGCTCAGTGGTTAAGAGCACTGGCTGCTCATCCGGGAGTCCTGAGTTCAATTCCCAGCAACCAACGGTGGCTCACGATCATCTGTAATGGGATCTAATGCCCTGTTCTGTCTGATGTTCTCTTCTGGCATGAGGACATACATGCAAACAGTGCTCATATACATAAAATACCTAAATAAATCTTTAAAAATGTTCTTGCTGTTCAGATTAGCATGAATGGCCTGTCTGAGTTACTTTTACATAAGAGGACAGACACCATGGCCAAGGTGACTTAGAAAATAGTCATGAGCCAGTGGTGGCGCACGCCTTTAATCCCAGCACTTGGGCGGCAGAGGCAGGTGGATTTCTGAGTTCAAGGCCAGCCTGGTCTACAGAGTGAATTCCAGGATAGCCAGGACTAGACAAAGAAATCCTGTCTGGAAAAACAAAAACAAACAAGCAAACAAACAAAAGAAAGAAAAGAGAAGAAAAGAAAAGAAAAGAAAAGAAAAAAAAGAGTCGTGACCCTCATGGTGGGGAGCGTGGCAGCAGGTAAGTAGGTAGGGTACTGGCACAGTAGCTGACATCTTGAGACACAGTCATGAGGCAGAGACAGCTAACTGAGAATGACTTGAGTTTTTGAAACCTCAAAGCCTACCCCAGTGACACACCTTCCCCAAGAAGGTCACACCTCCTAATCCTTCCCAAACAGTTCCACCAACTCTGGGGGACCAAACATTCAAAGATACAAACCTATCAGGGTTATTCTCATTCAAACCACCACAACCCCTTTCTGTGTAGGTGACTAATTCAGTGGCTTGGGACTAGAGAACAGTGGGTCATTATAGGTTGGTTTAGGCAGCCTGGATTTTCTGCTGTGAGCAATGAAAGTACTGAGAAAGTCAAGAGACAGGAAAAGCACAGGGAGGGAACAAGTGCCACAGCCTTGCCTCAGGAAAGTCATGTTGCTTCAGGGGAGGCTGAGCAGCTCCATAGGCAGCACACGTGCAGTCAGTCTGTCTGTCTGTCTCTGTCTCTGTCTCTCTGTGTGTCTCTCTCTGTCTCTGTCTCTGTCTCTCTCTCTCTCTCTCTCTCTCTGTATTTTGAGACAAGGTTCTCATGTAGCCCATGTTGGCCTCAAACTTGCAATCTTCTCGCCTTGGACTCCCCAAGTGCTGGAATCACATGTATGTACTGTTTGGTTTTGGACCCCAGATCAAGAAACTGTGGTGTATATTTTACATACCAAAGGAGACCTGGCCTCCAGGTTCTCCCAGCATTCCCCAGTCCCTACCTGGCATACCCAGCCCCCATCCTTAAACTTTGCAGCCTAGGGGTTGGTCTGCCCTTCCCCCAGAGGCTCTTCTGTATATAATCCAAACATTTTGGTCTCTCTTGCTCTCTTCTCTTCTCTCTCTCTGTGAGGACATCCCTTCCTCTCTCTCCCCTACCACCCCTCTTTCCCCATGGCAGCTCCCCTAGCCTCGGGGCCAGTGAACACTCCAGCCCAATTGCAGCTTCCCAATAAACCTGACTTTAATATAACCTAACCTGGCTTGAATTGGCTCATTTCACAGGCGGCGGAGAAATAACCTCTCAATATGCCATTATGCCTGGCTTGTGACAGACCTACAAGATCGGGGAGAGGTTCTTGTAGCTGACCTGGGTGTTTAGCCTCTTGAACATCTGAGGCTTAATTTGCAGCACGCCAATCTGAAATTCATAGCAGAAAACTCTCCGGCAGAGACTGTTGTGATCATCTTGGTAACCAAGGACCAGACTCCACATTAAGGTCCAGACAGTGGAGCAGTAAAAAGCCACAGGCCCGGTCTCAAGCTGTCTGAATTCATACCTCCTTCATTGCCAGTTAGCCTCGCTGTGCCAAAAAAGTAATTTTTCGGGTCCTTTGAGGGACCTCTGAGCCAACAGCCTTTAGCTCTTTCTCCTTGAGGGGGAGAGGGAGGAAGAGAAGTGACAGATTTTCTTTTTCTTCTCTTCCCCCACCTCCTCTTTTCTTTTTTGAGACAGGGTTTCTCTGTGTAGCCCTGACTGTCCTGGAACTCACTCTGTAGAGCAGGCTGGCCTCGAACTCTGCCTCTGGAGTGCTGGGATTAAGGGTGTGCGACAACACCGTGAGGCAGGATCTTCTTTTTCTAGAGGAGGAGATCTTGAGCTTTACAAGGGGGCAGCTCTTGCTCTCGGTTGATTCCTTTAGACCTGTACCTTCTTACCTATAAAAGCACACATGCCTGAGTTCATCCCTTGCCCTTACAGGGTAGGCCAGGCCCAGTCCGGGAACATCTTTATGATGTCCACACCCAGGGCAGGGTTAGGCCCCATATAGTCTGGTGCCAGGACTGGAGGGGACATGGGCACTGCTAACATCCTTCAATTCAGAGTTTATTGTTCACATAAACCATCAATAAAAGATGTGGAGTAGTCACGGCAGCTCCTGTCTGTTTATAATGTGCATACGTAGAACTTTATAGAAATATAGAAGCTACACATGTGAGTGTATATGAGTAATTACATAATAAAAACATGTGCGTTATAAACCATACACACAACATGTAAGTTCGTACAGGATATTATGCACGTCATAAAACTGTATAGACTATGACAAATTTAAAAAATGAGCAATATCTTAAAATCATTTCATGGTGTTTCATTTTAGCTGAAATCCATTTTTTTGCTCTTGAGACGAGAACAATGTGGTGGAATATGCTTGTTTATTTTTGAAAAAAAAAAATCTTGGTTTTACACTCTGTGGAGCCAGGATCTGAATGTCTCATTTTAAATCTGGTTTATTTCAAAGTTCAGTTTTTAATGGCTGCCAGGGATGAAAAACAGGCCTCACGAAGACACCTAGATCCAGACGGACGAGGTGCATTGTGGGGCTCAGCTCAGGAAATCGTGACATTAATTTTCAATTCCATCCACCAATTATGGCAAGGTTTGGCTCAAAATTGGCTTGCAAATTCTCATCTTCTCTCGTGTCAATCAGTTGTTCTTAGGAAGAAACTGGAATAATGTTGCATTTTAATACTTTCAGCAAATGGATTTTAAACCCACTCAGACTCTTCATTTAGAAGGGCTTTTTTTTTTTAAGCAAATTAAATTTTTCTTTTTTGTTCTTTGTTTGAAGGACAGCTACGAAAGATTTTGGAAATGCATGCAGTTTTCAGTCACTGAATCCGTGGAATAATGAGAGCGCTTTTAAACTTTGTCTCCAAATTCCCTGATGTATTACGTCCCTCTCCCAACAGCTTTACTGGAGAATCTTCTAACTGCACATTTATCCTGGCAGAGATGCCACTTGGAAAAATCTACAGTCCACTTAATAGGCAATTTTAATTTTCCCTGTGATAGGAAACCAAGTCTTCACTTTGCAGGAGACGTTGCTATTTTCTTGCTATCTGGTTACAAGAAATCTCTTTCAGCCATTTGTCTCCGTGCAAGTAAGTGTGCGTGAGTGTGTGTGTGTGTGTGTGTGTAAGGTTTCTCTCTTCAATCCAGGCTGACCTAAAAATCACAATATAGCCCAGACTAACTTTGAACTTGTAGGTGGGCCTCCTGCCTCAGCCTCCTGAGTGCTGAAATTTCAGGCATGAGCCACCACACCCTACAAACCTTACTTTTGAAGGAGTATTAATTTAGTTTAATCAGGCATTGGAAGCTGTGATTCCACTGGAACTGGGCACGTGTAAGCGTTAGCACGCCACAGTATATTAAAAGTGAGCTACAGAGTGAGGACAGGCCTGTCAAGTCCTCCGCCTAATGGAACATTCTCACTCCTTCCAGAAACTGACTCATGCAGGGGGTTGACAGGCCAACCCTCAGAGAGAGACAACATGGGTCAGGCTATATGCCAAATGTTAGAAGTCCTGAATGTCTTGCTTTTGGATAGAAATACGTACATATTAAACTTGAACTTTCATTCCCATATTCTGTTCAACACTACTTGGAGGTCCCTTTGACTCCTGAGTGACAGAGGCAGACTGAGCTCAGGCCATGGTCTTCTATGATCCTTGTCACTGTGTGGGGATAGGAGGAAGGTAGGCGGTGAGATTCCTATACTCCTCTCTTCTCTATGTCACCCACGCTGCATATAGTTCTGTGACTTCGGGAACATGGCCGAAGGGTTCTAACCACGCTATGTTCTGAGGCCAGGGCTAGAACCCCGACATCTCTGCTCTGCTCTCTGGGGGCAGCACGGGTGGGCCTGGGAGCCGGTGCATGTGCCCTTGGCTCTGCATGTCCACACTTTCCTTTCCCACACCCTTGCTGCCTTGAGACAGGCAGGCAGGAATCACGGCCTCCTCGTTCCTCAGACACTCCCTGCACCAGGATATTTGGACTTGGCTTTGGGACCTAATTTCCTGATCCTTAAATCCAAGAATTAGATTGAAAAAGAAAACCAGGCACTGTGTCTACAAAAAGACCAGCAAGGGTGGGAATAGGGGGGTATGTAACCGTCACCCCCGGGCCTGCCTTGCTTGGGTTCCTCAGTCTCCCTGAGGGAGGGACGTGTAGGGACGATCTTGAGGAGATCTGGATCTGTGTCCTATCCCTGATTAGGTGCAGCAATGATCTAAGCAGCTGAACTGTCTGCCGAGGGGTGGCCAGGAGCGGGTGTCCTTGGCCAGTTCGTGAGCCATCCTGCATGGATGGCCTAGGTCCATAGGATGAGCAGATCTTCCTGCTGAGCTGCCACTGACAAAGAGAACGTACTGGAGGGGGGGAGGGGGGAACCCATAAGGCTAGTGGCAAGGCTCAGTGAGTAAAAGTGATTGCCGCACAAGTCAGATGCCCTGAGGTCAGTCCCTGTAATTCTCAGTGGAGAGTTGTGTTCCAACCTCCACCTATGTGTCATAGCATGCACCTGCATGTGTATGTGGGTGTCCTCACACAATGACGGTAACAGCAATAACAATAAGTAAGAGATAAATACTCAAAGAACTCTGGTAAGTGTGTCAGCACACACTTTTTTTTTTTTTTTTGGTTTTTTGAGACAGAGTTTCTCTTTGTAGCCCTGGCTGTCCTGGAACTCACTGTAGATCAGGCTAGCTCAGAAATCCACCTGCCTCTGCCTCCCAAGTGCTGGGAATAAAGGCGTGCGCCACCACTGCCTGGCAGTACTCACTTTTAATCCCAGCAGTTGGGAGGCTGAGGCAGGCAGATCTCTGAGTTTGAGGACAGCCTGGTCTACAGAGAGAATTCAAGGACAGGCAGGGTTACACAGAGAAACCCTGTATCAAAAAGCAAAAACAAAAACAACAAAATAAAACAGGGCTGGAGAGATGGCTCAGCGGCTAAGAGCACTGACTGCTCTTCCAGAGGTCCTGAATTCAATTCCCAACAACCACATGGTGGCTCACAACCATCTAAACTGTAACAGTAGACAATGAATGTGGTAGCCAGCATGCTGTGTCCTTCCCAGTTTCAAATTTCCTTTCTCAGCTTCCTCTGCAGTCAGTAGGTGAGGTCATGGGGACTGAGTTATGGCCAGGAGAAAGTGACCCAAGGGCTCTAAGCCATGCTATATTCAGGTTTGGTTCTAGAAAAATCCGCCTTGCCTGGCTCTCTTTCCTGCTTGCCAGCCAGTTGGGGAAGATCCAGAAGAGGATGCCAAGACCCTTGCTACTTGCTATGCTGGAATGGAAGGGGATTGGATCCCTGTGTACATGGCAGACATGAATGATTTTTGAAAAAAAATCAATCGATTAATCTAATTAAGACATGCTCTTGGGCTGGAGAGATGGCTCAGTGGTTAAGAGCACTGACTGCTCTGAGTTCAAATCCCAGCCACCACATGGTGGCTCACAACCATCCGTAATGAGATCTGACGCCCTCTTCTGGTGTGTCTGAAGACAGCTACAGTGTACTTACAAATAATAATAAATCTTTGGGCCGGAGAGAGCGGGGCTGGAGCAAGCAGAGGTCCTGAGTTCAATTCCCAGCAAGCACACGAAGGCTCACAACCATCTGTACAGCTACCGTGTACTCATATACATCAGATAAATAAATAAATTTAAAAAAAAAAAAGACATGCTCTTGCTGTTAGTCCAGGCTGGACTCAAACTTGATTCTCCTGCCTCAGTACCCCGAGTGCTGGGATTGCAGGTGTGGAATCAGCCCATCTGACTAAAAGAATCCCACAAGGTCCTAGAAGTGGATTCTTCCTCACAGCCTCAAAAGAGAGTCCAGCCGGGCGGTGGTGGTGCACGCTTTAATCCCAGCACTTGGGAGGAGTAGGCAGGAGGATTTCTGAGTTTGAGGCCAGCCTGGTCTACAGAGTGAGTTCCAGGACAGCCAGGGCTACACAGAGAAACCCTGTCTTGAAAAACCAAAAAAAAAAAAAAAAAAAAAAAGAGAGTCCAGCCTAGTTGATACCCAACTTTTAACTTTGTGCGACCCCAGTGGAGGAACTCAGTGACCTCATCTAGACCTCTGTCCTATGCAGATGTAACCTAACACATGGGCAGGCTGCTTCCAATGGTAAAATGCTTGCCTTGCAAGCTTGAGGACCCAAATTTGATCCCCAGGACCCATGTTAAAAACAAAACCAAGAGCCAGGTAGAGGTGGTACACTTTAATCCCAGCACTCAGGAGACCAGCCTGGTTTACAGAGAGAATACCGGAGCAGCCGGAGTTACACAAGAAGCCCAGTCTTGAAAAACTAAAAGCAGAACCAAAAACAAAACCACAAAACCCTTAACCAAGAAGCTATCTGCAATGGACACCTGCTGGCAAAGGGGACATCATTCTTCTCTGTGGAGTGACAATGGGTGTATCAACCACAGACCAGGGCAGCCCCTGTGCACAGGAGGAGTTCACCAACACAAAATGGATTCCAGTTTGTTTGTTTCATTTTGTCATTTTTTTTTTGGGCCATATTCTTTTTTGTTTGTTTGTTTTGATTTCTTTTTCTTTCTTTCTTTCTTTCTTTTTTAAAGAGAGAGAACATGAAGAGCAAGGTGAGAAGGGAGGTGAGGAGGAATCTGGGAGGAGGCAGGAGAAGGGAAAACATGACTAAAATATATTTTATAAAACCAAAAAAAAATCGAACAAACAAACAAACCAACCAGCCAATCTGGGCACGGTGCCAAACATCTGTAATCCCAGCTCTGAGGAGGCAGAGTCAGGTGGCTCTCAGTGTGACCTTCCAGTCTGTTGGCCTGGTCTTCTTAGCCAGCTCCAGGCCAGTGAGAGATCCCTCTTAGTAAACACAAAGGATGGCGGCTCTCGAGTAACCAGTGACAGCCAAGCTGTCCTCCAGCTTCCACCTGCATGTTCACACACGTGTGTACATGCACATGAATGAAGCTCAGTAACTTGTACATGCGCAGGAACATGCTCACATATATGCATAGATGCATGAACACGCTCATCCGTGCACACAGACATGAGCATGCTTATACACGAGTGCACACTTGAACATGCTCACACACGTGCACACACATACACGTGTTGAAACACAAACAGGCATTCGTTTAAGTCACTAAGTTGGTGGTGTTTTTTGTTTTGTTCTTTGTTGTTGTTACAAAGTAACAGAGCATGAATCCAAACTCTAAGTTCAAATATTCAAAAGTCCTACATCAAACACAATCACTGTTAAAATATGTTCTATCCATCTATTGTGACATATGTCTTCACAATAACCGCGAAGGCTAGGGTCATGGTCCTAGTTCTCTGATAAATTGGAGTTCTGCTCCAGGAGGCAGCTGCCTGGGGGAGGGCTGGCCCCTTGGATCGCACGCCTTGCCTGTGGTCTCATTTTTCTTATCTCATTCCTGTTTCCATCTTGGATCTGAAGGTGTGGATAGCCCATCCTAGAGAAGCCAGATTCCACTCGCTCCCTTCCAGTTGGCTGGCCCCTGGGAGAAGGGTGTGGTTTACTTTGGGTTCCTGCCTGATTGGGAGGAATGCTGTGTGCAAGAAGAAACCTAGAGAGGAGACCAAGGCTCTCGTGGGCATGTCCACTTGGACCCTTGGACTCCTCAGCCCCCAGAGTTGTCAGTTCCTTATCATGTTTCTGTTTATTATGTCAAATGCATATTCTATAACCTCCACAAATGACTTTTAGCACATTCACAGTGGCGTGTGAATGCTATTTCTATCTGGTTCTGAAACATTTTTTTTCCCACTCCAAATGCTCTATCTCCATTAAACCTCCAGTCTTCTCCCTCTACCCCAGGTCCAGGCAACCACCAATCCATGCCCTGTCTTTGTGGCTTTACCTATTCTGGATATTGATTGTAAATGGTATCTACAACCTGTGACCTTTTCTGTCTAGAGTTGTTCTCCCAGTGTGAGTCCTGCATTGTGACTGAGTGACCAAGTATTATAGAGCGAGATCCTGGTAGCATCTTAGATGGTGCTGGGCTGGGGGTGTGGGATGGGGCGAGGAGATGCCAGTTAGCTCTAAATTCTACCTCTTTGTCCCTTTCTGCTCTGTTCATTTTGGTACCTGTCACAGTAGAATATGCTACTGAAACCTGGGGACCCCAGGAAACGGCCAGTCTCATGATGTCTCCTGGTCTCTGCGACCTGACCGTGAATCCTGCCTAGGAACTAGACAGGGCTGGTGTAGACCTGTCCTGGGAGGTTCCAGGGTCTATTTCCCAGTTCTCTCTGGTCAGGGCGTTGCAGTTGATTTCAGGAAAAGCCACAACCTCTTGTGACAGTTTTGAGGTCACAGAGGGTTTCAGGGGGAAGAGGACATGGCCTTGGGAGTTGGGGTTGCCTCACTGCTGTGTCTGGAAGGTAGAGGGGAGTCTGGCTTGACACCAGGGAAGGCAGAAGGTCTCAAGAGCCACTTAGATCTTCACCCGAGGAGTTCTTTTTTTTTTTTTTTCAGAGAAACTTAATCCCACACTGTTTGTTCTCTACTCGGCAGACGCCTCAACTGAGGAAACCATTGGAATTTTATTTGAAGGAGAATTTGTCTCCAGACCCCCCCCTCTCGCCACTCACCAGTGGGAGAGTGCCAAGACTCCAGTCACTGCCACCAACTCCAACAAACCCCAGACCACAGGCATGTAAGCAGGTCACCTGGGGACAACAGAAGGATATGTGGGGACAGCAAATGGGCCGCAGGCTGTGGGCCTGTGCTATGTGTTGTTTGGTTGTTTTGTGACAAGGGCGTTTGAATTTGGGGGTCCCCGGACCTTGGCGTTGATCCAAGTCCTGCCACTCTGGTCACAGGATCTTAGGTGGTCACCTCTGTGACTGACCACACTCACCTGGCCAGTTTGGGCTTCTGTCAGACCCATTTGAGGAAATGACCTTGGCTAGGAGAGAAGAACCACAACGGGGGGGGCACTGGGGGGATGGGGGGCACTGGGGGGTTGGGGGGCACTGGGGGTTGGAGGGCACTGGGGGGTTGGGGGGCACTAGGGGGTTGGGGGGCACGGGGGGCGCTGGGGGGGGTAAGGGAAGGTTAGGATTTGTCAGTCCCCAGGCTCCACAGGGTGAGTCAGAGAAGCACTTAACAACATCCTTAGGCCTTAAAAAAATGATTTTTTTTAAAAGATAGATCTTGCTAAGTTGTCTACATTGGCTTTGCATCTTCATTTCTCTACTCACCTTTTAATTAGCTGGATTTGGGGCACGCCACGATCCCCAGCTGGAGTCATACAGATGTTGAAATGAAATGGACCTGGTATTAAGATGTCTGCTAATAGAGGAAAGCACCCAGTCTTAGGAAGGAAGCCATTCACCCTAAGTCATGCTGGCAGACCACGCATCCACCCCAGTATCCATGGACCATGGACTTTATGTTCAGAGGAGTGGAGGAGCTGGAGGGATTTTAATCTGGGCAGGACGCAAGGAGATGCATGTTTTGGGAATTTTTGTTTGCTTTGCTTTTCAAGTCGGGGTTTCTCTGTGTAGCCCTGGCTGTACTGGAACTCCCTCTGTAGACCATTAGAGATCTGCCTGCCTCGGCCTCCGGAGTGTTGGATTAAAGGTATACACAACCATGCCTGCCTGTGTTTGGGAAAAATTTTCTTAGCTGTATCAGAGGTGGCCTGCTAGGGAAGCAGGCAGCTGGGGAGCTGAGGGAATGATGAGAAATCATAGCTTTAAAAATGTCACAGGACCAGAAACTTGGCTCAGCAGTTAAGAGCACTGGCTAGCCTTCTAGAGGACCTGAGTTCCATCTCCAGCACCCACATGGTGACTCACAACCATCTATAACTCCCAGCCTTAGGGGATCTGATGTCCTCTTCTGTCCTCCAAGGGCATCAGCACGTATGTGACATACTGACGTAGACATATATGCAGGGGAAATACCTATACACATTAAAAAAAAAGTAAGAAAATTGAAAAAGGTTTATTTTAAATTGAGTGTGTGTGTGTGTGTGTGTGTGCTGAGTTGTGCACATTTAAGTGCGGGTGCCTGTGGAGGGCTGAAGAGAGAGAGCATCACATCCCTTGGAGTGGAGTTACAGGTAGTTGTGAGTACTGGGAACCAAACTTAGGTCCTTCCTAAGAGCAGTACATGCTCTTAACTCCTGAGCCATTGTCTCTGTAGTTCAGTGCTTCTCAGCCTTCCCAACGCTGTGACCCCTTAATGCAGTTCCTCATGGTGTGGTGACCCACCCAAGCATAAAATTATTTCGGTGTTACTTCATAGGTGCAATTCCGCTGTTGTGAATCATAAGGTAAATATCTGATATGCAGGATGCCTGATGCTCGACCCCTGTTGCCACCCACAGGTTGAGGACCGCTGCTCTCTCGGCCTCTGTGCTGTACTTTTTAAATGATGGCAGCAACTCATGGCCAGGATTGCAGATGGTGGCAACTGTCTAGACACTAATGCCTGTGAAGCCAGAGGAGTAGAGGGACAATCATTTTTACTCAACTGCTGTGTCCTCAGGGTATAACACAGGGTCTGGCACCCAGATCCACGCTCAATCAGTGGTTGTTTAACAGCCCTCTCATACTTTCAAATACCAATGATTAAGTGAATCAGTGAATGAATTGCCTACCCCACCCAGATGGGAAAGTGTGGCTTTGATCAGGTTCTTCCGTTTCTGAGAAAACCGCCATTTCCTGTGGCTTTGATCTGAAGTCCTAAATTCTCAACAGTCCCGCCCCAGCCAACAACTCCAGCCTACCATTTCCTGTTTTCTGACCACCTTATCTCTCTCCCGAAAAAGATCCTTGGCTTTCTCTTACTAGGTGACTCCTCCAGGGCGCCCTCCGCCCCGCCCACCCCCACCCCTCCCCCACACCTCTAGTTCTTCCTCTCTGGGACAAGAGAGAGAAGACTAGCTAGATTAAAGCCTCCTGGGGTGCAAGGTCTGGCTGTAAGCCTCCTGGCAGGCAGAGGTCAGGACTGGGGCTGGGTATTGATTCCTATTCTGTAGGAGGGTGTTAGGGATGGAGGTTTGATCAAGACAGAGCAACCAGGAGCGGGTATAATCTCAGACTGTGGTGGTGCTTGGTTCTTGGAGGGAAAGTTACATTTCGGATTTTGGACTATCAGGGAGGAGTCCTCCAAACTAACAAAAACAGACCAACCTACAGACAAGGGACCCCAGAGACAGTAGGTGTTTGCTTTGCAAGAAGGGCTATGGAGGATCTTGCAGGTGGTAGCAACTGTGTGTGCAAAGGTCCTAGGGTAGATAGGAGAATTGGTGGCCTCTTAAGGGCTGAACGAACACATAGTGCAACCTACCTCACAAACGGTGAAATGAGGCTAAGGAGGTAGCCTAGGGCTAGCCCCCAAGCACCAGGCTAGACACTTTTGGCTTTATCCCTAGATCCGTGAGAAGCAACAGAGCATCTAAAGAGGCATTAATGACCCTGCATTTGGAAAGGCCCCGTATGGCTAACAGACAACAGGGCAAAGGGTGAAATGAGAAGCGAGTTCCAAGGCTATAGCCGTTCAGAGGCAGCAGCGTCAGGTTGGCGGTGGTGGAGAAGGAGCTCCAGGCGCATGACTGGTTTTGTCTGGAGGTCATGTGGTCAGTGGGCACACTCAGGTGTCTACCTTAGGGAGTCCGAGAGCTTCGCTGGACTTTGCCTCTCACCTGGGCAAGCCAGGCAGACCAAAAGGGCAAAGTCCCGAGGTATGTTCAGATGGCACGTGCAGAAGGCACACGACTGATGGGAGATGTTCTCTCTCCCATGCAGCTGTGCAAGCGGAACCCTGGGAAAGCAGTCGTGCAGGTCTCCCCCAGCACTGGAGTTTGCAGCATGGTACTGAGAATCTTCTTTGTAATTCCTGGGATACGCCCCCCCCCATGACCTGGCAAAGACCCCTTCCTTAAAGTAGCAGGCAGGCCAGAGGATCGTTCCTGGAGGGTCGACTGGGCCAGTGAGTGGGACATCCAGACCTGGTCTCCTCTTCCTGCCTCTGAGTCAGGTTCTTGGAAGTTCATTCCTCTGTAACCTGATTACTCACAGAGCCTCCACCCTTCCCACAGAAGCCCGCACCCTTCCCTAGAGGAGGGGCTGGGAGAAGAACCCTGAGGTTGTGGGTGCATAAACCTAACAGCCGCTGCACACCCTAGGCCCCAACCCCAGAGTAAGGTCTGAGTCTCCCCTTCCGGGAGGAAGCTCTCCAAGATTACGAATGCTTCTTGACTTTGGACCTGAATCTCCAAGGAGCCCACCAGGAGGGTGGAAGCCTTAGAGTCAGGAACCTGCAAATGATGTATGGTGTGGGTGGGTTGTCAGAGGTCCAGCCTCTGCCCCACTGAAAGCCCCTGACATTGATGACTATCTGTGGCTCTGAAGGGCTTAGCTGTGGGGGCCAGGACAGCGTACAGTACAGAAGAGTACTTTCTTATTAGAGTCCATTTGGGCCCCTGTCACCCAGGAAACCCAGGCCCACCACTCCCTGCTGTGACTGTCCGTGCATGGGGTCAGTGTTAACAGGGTTGCTAGGGACCTAGAGAGTCTGGCTGCCAGCAGTAGTTTCCTTTCCTGTCTGCCCTGGGGGTAGAGGGCTGATTTCTGTCCTGGTCTCTGACATCTGGCTCCCCACCCAGCTTTACAGATGTGCCTTACAGACCGCTCAGCAGACCTTAGGGGAGGGTAAGAAGTAACATTTAGATTGCAAGTCAGAGGGAGGAGAGTTTCCAGTGACCAGCAAGGGGGTTGAAGCAGGAGTGGGGGTGGTGGGGGGGTGGAATGGGGTATGTGTGTATGTGGTGGGGCCGGAGTGTGGCAGGGTGAGACTTATCTCTCACCTAGACTCCTAAGTCTAGATAAGCAAACAGACCATGGTGACCCAGAGGTACACAAGAGGAAGTTCAGAGAGTATGGTGGCAGCTTCAAACTCTCCTCTAGAAGGACTAAGGAAAACTAGCTTCCAAATTGAACCGGGCAGAGCCACATGGGGTTACAATAGAAAGATCATAAGGCTCGGATGACCGAATGGAGTAGTGACCCACAGATGTGGCCTCAGGGGAAGGCATAGTTTTTAATCCATGGAGAAACTTAGCCTCCCCCAGGAACACAGGTAACCGAAGTTCCCTTGGGTCTAGCCCAAGGCACTAAAACCCAGAGACCTGAGGTCCTTGGTATCTCTGAGGCACCAGTTTTTGGATAGGTTGTCTCACTCCCTTGTAGCTAGACTGTCTGTGAGGTGTTACAAAGAGCCAGAAGCCTGACCTTGACTCGCTTACAGGGGAGACATTTTTTGAGCCTCAGTTTCCTTACTTGTAAAATGTCACTGAAGCAGTACCACAGGAGTCAGAACCTGTACACTCTCTCATGACATCCTGGTGAGTGAACCCCACTCTCAGATTCTCTGCTGTCCCTGGAGTGCCCTGGCCCATTCTGACCTTCACAGCGTCTGTACAGACATTTCTTCATGTTGGCAATGCCTCCCCAGCCTCCCAAGTCTCCTCAGGATGGATGAATGGTTCCATGTGGAATGTCCTCCAAGGAGCTCTAGGACCTGAACCCCAAAGGAATTCCCTGCAGTCACCTTACCTCCCTGGAGACAGAGATACAAACACATGCACATCCTGCAGAATTAGGAGTAGCTCACCACACCCTGGAGAATGCCGTGCTCAGAGCCCTTTAGTCAGCATCTTCGTCAATGCAGACGGCCACGGGCACTGTGGACTAGGGACAGGGGTGTTTGTCGTCTGAGTTCTATTTCCCTGTGCAACTGTGGAGGCTCTTGTATTCAAGTCTGCTTCCAGGCCCGGCAAGGTTTGTTCAAGGCTTCCTGCTAACCTCAGCTGTACCATTTATCAAATAGGGGTGTCAGAGAGTCACCCCTAAATGGTGTCTGGGAGGATTAAACCAGGAGATATTTCCTGAGCAGGAGGGGAGTGTGCAGTCCGGGTCCCTCCGCATCTTTCTCCTCTCCCTGATCACTGGAGAAAATTCTAGGATGGCTTACTCAGATTTTAAAAAATTGATTTAGCTGGACTGCGGTGGTGCACACTTTTAATCCCAGCACTCAGGAGGCAGAGGCAGGTCGATCTCTGAGTTTGAGACCAGCTTGGTCTACAGAGCGAGGTCCAGGTCAGCCAGGGTTACACAGAGAAACCCTGCCTCAAAAAAAAAACAAACAAACAAACAAAAAAAACTAACAATAAATAAATAAATAAATAATAAAAATTGATGGGGCTGGAAAGATGGCTCAGCGGTTAAGAGCACTGACTGCTCTTCCAGAGGTCCTGAGTTCAATTCCCAGCAACCACATGGTGGCTCACAACCATCTATAGTGGGATCCGACGCCCTCTTCTGGTGTGTCTGAAGACAGCGACAGTGTACTCACATATATAATATAAATAAATCTTTTGAAAAAAATTGATTTATGTATTGGTCTTCTTTGCACTGTAAGAAAGGTGCCGACTTATTGGAGCAGTCTAAAGGTATTTCTGACATAAAATGGGAAAGAGAGAGAGGGAAAGAGGATCAGGGCAGGACTCGGAGAGAAGAGAAATTAGGTCTCACTATGTAGCTCCTGCTAGCCTGAAACTTAGCACCACAGGTCCTGCCTCGAGAGCAGTCCGGATGTTGAAGGAAGACAGTGGGTGAGGGAAGGATCTGGGAAACATCTTTGTGCCTTACAAGTCTCTCTGCTTAGGGTTGGAAGAAATTCAAGGAAAGAGTTTTGAAGTGATCACTTCACTTTCCTGTTGCCTTCCTTGATGACAGAGCCACCTGGGCAGCTGCTCTAAGAGGAGACAGGGCAAGCTCTGAGTGAGAGAGAAGCAGCGTATGCAGAGATGGATGCTGGATGCTCTCGTGTGTGTCTGTCGCTTCCCACAATGCACTGGTGTTTTCTGAATGATGGATGCATGGGAACTTAAGAGCCACTTGGGGGAGGGGCAGGTGGATCTTTGTGAGTTTGAGGCTAGTCTGGTCCACACAGCAAGTTCAAGGCCAGCCAGAGCTGCGTCGTGATATCTTGTCTCAACAAACCAACTAAGAGCCATTCGGTGGCGGCTGTACTTGTTTCCCATGTCCCTTTGTTAGACTGGAGGTTCCTTGATGACAGGGACTTTGAGTCCTTTATTAGACGGTGACTGTTAGTGTGGACTGTATTCCTTCTGACCTTGGACTCTGCCTGAAGCACCAGAACAGAATTCTGTTCCTGGCTGGATCCTGTCTCTGTTCTGCCTGAGAAGGTAGAAGGAGGAGGAGAGGCTGCAGGGCACAGAGTGTCTCCTGCCATGTGCTGCCCAAGGAGGCTGAACGAATAACAGAAAAACAGCCTGCCCCAGCCCAGCCCCAGAGCTAGACGTGTCATTCGGATCATGAAAAGATCCCAGCCCCACCCAGGAGTTCCAGGTAAGCTGTGTCTGGCCCAACTATCTTTCTTCTTCTGTCTCATGGGGTGGGGCAGGGGCCAAGTCAAACCAAAGCTCTATCGCGTGGCATTGAACGCGTCTGCTTGTATTTGGCAAAGTGGCAAGGGTGGGGGTGGAGGTCACGATGACAACAGCTCAGAAACTTCTGCAAGAAAGGAACAAAGTGTTTGCGTCGCGGACGAGTTAGGATCTGTCCGTGTGGGTCATAGCTTGGGCAGAACAGCTTAGCGTGGCAGTGGGGTTAAAACTGTTCACTCTTTGGTTTAGTTTGTTGCAATTCTGTGAAATCTGAGCTTGGGGATCCAATGCCCACAGGCTCAGACTGTAGTGCATGCTGGGAAACATGAGGGCAAGGTCAGGACACTGTCTGTAAGGAATCCTTCCCCACTAGAAGTTCAGGTGTGTGTGTGTGTGTGTGTGTGTGTGTGTGTGTGTGTGTACACGTGGCTCTGCATGGTGCAAAGAGAGTGGGAGCTGGTGCTGTGGGAAACAGAGCACACAGGACAGAGAAGTTAACCGTCTCGGAGGTCGGAGGTCAGAGAAGACTGTTTATGCAGCTGATCTTGAGGAATGAATGCACAGGTAGCCCAGTGGTTAAGAGCACTTGCTCTTGCAGTAGAGTCTCAGGTTCAATTCCCAGCACCTATGTGGTAGCTCAGAATTGTCTGTAACTGCAGTTCCGGGGTGTCTAATGCCATCTTCTGGCTTCCACGGGTACTACACACATGTGGTCCACAGACATACATGCAGGCAAAACATCCAAACACATTAAAAAAAAATCTTTAGGGCTGGAGAGATGACTCAGGAGTTAAGAGCACTGACTGTTCTTCCAGAGGTCCTGAGTTCAATTCCCAGCAACCATATGGTGGCTCACAACCATCTGTAATGGGATCTGATGCCCTCTTCTGGTGTGTATGAAGGCAGCTACAGTGTACTCACATAAATAAAATAAATAAATGAATCTTTAAAAAGAGAAGCTTTTTAAAAAGGGTGAGTGAGTAGGGATTTATGAGGTGGCGAAAGGAGGGTGTAGAAAGAGCAAAATGATAAGGGGCTTAGAAATAGAGCAAGTGGCTTAGTATGAAGCTGGGGTGTGGCAACACAACCAGCACTCACCAATCACCAGGCGCTGTGCGAGGTGCTTTGCCTGAGTATCTCTTATTCCATCCCCCAGCACGCCAAGCAGCTAGGTACAGATGAGGAGACTGACCTGGAGGATGCCGATGTTGAGCCAGAGCGAATCAGGTTTGTTTGATTCTCTGTGTGTGTGCTTTTTTAACTACGCCAGGGGTGCCCTGAACATATTCTATGCGATTTATAGTCTATAACATCTTTAGGGTTCTGGAGAGGTGATTTAAGGACGTGTTGGATTTTAGTTTCATATTTAAAATATGACCAACAGACACTGAGATGTGTTATGTAACAAAAGGCATCTCTCTTCCATGCCTGTGCCTATTTTTGAATTCTTTACGAATATATCATCGACAAGGAAGGCTACACAAACAGTTCTGGTGTGTGCGAAACTGGAGCAACTGGAACTGGGGAGATGGCTCGGTAGGTAAAGGGTGTGTCACACAAGATGGAGGACCTGAGTTTAGCTCCTCAGTGCTCATGTAAGAAGCTGGGCACAGCAGCAATTGCCCGTAGTCACAGTCCTGAGGAGGTGGAGACAGGAGGATCCTTTGGGGGCTTGATGGCCAGCCAGTCTAGCTAAATCAGTTAGATTCTGGGAGAAACCCCATCTAAAAACCAGACCAAATCAAACCAAACCAAAGAAATGTGGATGGCTGGAGAGATGGCTCAGTGGTTAAGAGCATTGCTTATTCTTGCAGAGGACCCAGGTCTGGTTCTCAACGCCTACATGGAAGCTCACAAACATCTCTAACTCCAGTTCCAACAGGTCTGAAACTCTGTTCTAACCTCCTCAGAAGCCAAGCATGCACATGATATGCACATGACACACACAAGCAAAAAGCACACATAAAAATAATAAAATCTTTAAAATAGATCTCTTGGACTGGAGAGTTGGCTCAGTTGGTTAAGAGCACTTGTTGCTCTTGCAGAAGACCCGGGTTCAATTCCTAGCACCCTCACGGCAGCTTACCACCATGGACTGTTAACTCCAGCTCCAGGGGATCCGATGCCCTCTTCTGACCTCAGTGGGCACCGGGCATACAGGCAAAAACATACACAAAAAATAATAAATAACCCAGGAAAAAAATCCCCAAACATAAGATGGAAGGAATATCAGAAATCAACCTTCGGTCTTCATACCCACTTGTACATAGGCATATATTTGTATATACACACATAACATGTACATATGTACTTACTCCATGCAAAATCAATAAATATGCAAGTGAGCGCCCTCCAAGCCCACTGGTCTCCATGACAAGGCAGTTGGACTTCCAACCTAAATTTCCCCTTCTTTCAGAAATGTCTTAACAGTAAACAGTAAAGACAAAGAACTTGAGAAGAGGTTTGGTAGAGAGGATGGTAGCCAAGTGAGGAGGGCAGTGGAGGCTGCGACATATGGCAGAGCTTGTGACTGAAGAGGGAGCTGAGCTGCCTGGATGAGCCTGGGGAAGCTTAGGACTTTGATGGGCCCGGTGCAGCAGAGAGAGCGTCCTACTGGAAGTCTATAATGCAGTGGCTCTCAACCTTCCTACCACTGTGAGCCTGTCATACTGTTCATGTCGTTGTGACCCCCAACCATAAAATGATTTCATTGCTACTCCATAACTGTAATTCTGCTACCGTTATGAGCTGTAATGTAAACATCTGATAGGCTACTCCTGTGGGGGGTTGCGACCCACTGGTTGAGAACGGTTGATGCAAGGACCCATCAAACCTCTCTGACCAGTTCATGAGGACTGCTCAGCCAGCCAAGGGTTTGCTCTGCTCCCCATTTTGTTCCTTCTCCCACATTAGAGGATCTTCTTAGAAAAAAAATTAAGTTGTCTGGGGGAAGATTTAAGGTGGTTCCCTGAACAAAGCCCATTGGCGGCTGGCTTTTAGAAGTCTCCAGGCAGAGAGAACAGGCTGCTGGGAAACAAAGCCTTCCATTCATATCCTCTTATCCATGTGCACAGGGCTTCCAGGAAACTTTGTAGGGCTCCATTTGTTAATGTGAATGGACAGCCGTAAGCCAGGAGCTATTTGAGGAAGCCTGAAATATGAACTAGAAGGACTAAGATAAATAAACTGAAAATAAGACCTCTAAAGAAACAGAAACAGTTCCTAGGTGGGAGGGAACTTTAAAGAAAGAGTTCAACAAGATCTTGTATTCATTAAACATGAGCAGTGGGGTGAAAAGGGCATAAGTAGCAAACAAGTCAGCTGGACAAATACACCACACACACACACACACACGCATGCACACACACACACATGCATACACACACACACACATGCATGCACACACACACACATGCATGCATGCACACACACACATGCATGCACGCACACACACACACACACATGCATGCACACACACACATATTCAGTGGGAATGTTGAAATAGAAAATAAAGCAAGAAGGGAAAGAATAAGACTTTTTGTTAGAGAAAAGATAGAGATGTTAAAAAGCAGTTAATGAAGGACATTCACATTTGCCCAGTAAATATCATTCCTTTTCCCTTTCCTGTTCTTCCCCTTTCTCTTTTTCCTCTTTCTCATCTTTTTCTTCTTCCTTCTCTTCCTCCTCTTCTTCCTCCTCTTCTTCCTTTTCTTCCTCCTTTTCTTCCTCCTCCTCCTCTCTCTTCCT
The DNA here is from genome assembly GCA_036184795.1 of Tokudaia tokunoshimensis. Taxonomy (NCBI): domain Eukaryota; kingdom Metazoa; phylum Chordata; class Mammalia; order Rodentia; family Muridae; genus Tokudaia; species Tokudaia tokunoshimensis. Next base: position 22,835,139 of record BTHU01000010.1, on the reverse strand, counting down.
TCTCTTCCTCCCCCTTCTCTTTCTCTTCCTTTTCCTCTTTCCCTTTCTCCTCCTCTGCTTTCTGTTTCTCCTCTTCCTCTTTTTCCTCCTCCTCTTCCTCTTTTTCCTTTGAGACAAACTCATGTAGCCCAGGCTGGCTACAAACTTGCGGCATAGCTAAGCATGACCTTGAACTACAGATTCCTTACTTCATGGTAACATAACACCCAGTGAATGAGGTATTGGGGAGGGGATTGAACCCATGGCTTCATGAATGCTAACTCTACCAATTGACCTCTGTCTCCATCTTTATTTACTATTTACTTGTTTGTTTTTGATTAGTAAGTATTTCAGGGAGAAGAGAAAGCAGGGAAAGAATTTGTTTTCAAATTAGAATATTAAAGGGAACTTCACAGACTGAAAAGATTTACAGTTTTCATACTAACAAGGCTTTTTAAATCCCCACCATAAGAAACACATAGGATTTAGAAACTGTGGAAAGCCTGGGAAAGTAAGATTCTATAATTACAAAGAAAGGAAAGAAAAATCACCTGTAAAAGAATACAAATCATAGACTGGAGGGATGGATGGCTCAGTTGTTAAGATTGCTTCTTGTTCTTCCAGAGGACCCAAGTTTGATTTCCAGCACCCACATGAAAAGACTACAAAAAGGGATCTGACACTTCTGGCCTCCTTGGGCACCCAAACGCAGACACATATGCATACACGTGATTACAAATAAAATAAATATTAAATGGGAGACCATAAATCAGAAAAACACTGGTCTTCTCACTAGCAAGTCTAGATGCCAAATGGCAATATAACAAACAAAGGAGCCGAAGTTCTGAAAGAAAAAGACTTTCAATTTAAATTTCAATACCCAGCTAAACTGTCTATTTGGACTGGGGCAAAAGAGATTTTAAAACACCCAAGTAAGGGGATGCTGTTTAATGTCAGCACTCAGGAAGCAGAAGTGGGTGGATCTCTGTGAGTTCAAGGCCAACCTGGTCTACAGAACCAGTTTCAGGACAGCCAGGGCTACAAAGAGAAACCCTGTCTCAGAAAACCAACCAACCAACCAACCAACCAAACCAACAACCAGCCAACCAAACAACAAACAAAATTAAAAACCCAACAACAACAACAACAAAGCCCCCAAGAATTAAGAATATTTGCTTCCCACACACTCTTAGGAAGTTACTTCAACATTTGTTGCAGAATGGAGAAAAAAAAGAAAAGAGAAACATTGATATTTCTCAGCTTATAAATTACCTTAGTTTATGATTGTATGTATCAGGGCTATATTCATTTTGTTATGAGTTTTCTGTTTTTTTTTTAAATGCTTTGAATGTGATTGTCTAGAGATAATCTCTTGGAGGGGGGAAGAGAATAAAGAAACAATGTCCTTTAGATCTTTTTAAGAAAGCAGTTTTTAGCCAGGAGGTCATTGTTCATACCTTTATTTTCAGCACTGGGGAGGCAGAGGCCGATGGATCTCTATGAATTCAAAGCCAGTCTGATATACAGAATGAATTCCAGGACAGCCAGTGCTACAAAAGAGAAACTCTGTCTCAAAAAAAACCAAAAACCAAAAACCAACAACAACAAAAACAAGCAAATAAATAAATAAATAAGAAAAAGCAGTTCTTTGACAATAATTTTTCAATGGCTTCTTTTATTATTATTCCATGACCTTGGTATCGGGGTCATTCTCTGTTCAATATTCTCTTTCATTATTTAAAAGAATCTACTTTGACAATTTCAAATAAGTTCCAATGTCTGCATTTTGGAGCAGCAGGGCAAGAGGTGCCTATAGCTAATGAGATAAAAACACACCTACCACAGGAGGTTTCTAGAAAGCATATTGTTAAAGCTTGCTGTCCCTTTGTCTGCCTGCCTGTGGGGCTCTGAGGGGCAGGAGTGATCAGACAAAGATCTTGGGTGTGGCCAGAAAGAAGGAGCCCAGGTCCTGGTAACACCTCAAAGCTCCACACTGCCCAGAACCACCTACCCCTAGATTTCCTGTCAGACAAGAAAAACATTCCCCTTTGTAGTTTAAGTTACGGTTTCTGTCCTTTGCAGCAGATTCACTTTCAATCGAAAAACTCTTAAACTTATGAGCTGCTTCCGGGAACACGGGTGTTTTTAGATTGTGTGAAAAGTACCGAGTGCATTGAAGACTGGTATAAAGAGAGACAACTTTCTCCCTCCCGTTTCCCCATCTGCCCATAAGTCAGGATCCTACATCCTCTTGGAGGTTTGGGGGCAGAAACTTTCAGAAGACCATCTTTTTTTTTTTTTTTAAGATTTATTTATTTTTATTTTATGTGCATTGGTGTTTTGATTGCATTTATGGTTGAAGGTGCCAGATCTCCTAGAGCCAAAGACAGTTGTGAGCTATACCATTTGGTTGCTGGGAATTGAACCCAGATCCCCTGGAGGAGCAGCCAGTGCTCTTAACCTCTGAGTCATCTCTCCAGCCCCTCAGAGGACCATTTTGATGCCCTGTCAAGGATTCCCCGCTATGAACACAGGTGGGACCCCCTGAGTGTGGGATGTTGGGAAACGGAACTGGAGCTCCGAGCTCACACTGCTAGCCTGTTCCTGGTGTTGTCTGAGACTCACCTGTCTAGAGTAACGTGCTGTTCATGCATGCTCCTGCCTCCTCCCGGCATCAGTTCCGAAAGAACCCAGCTCCTGCTGGGGAGAACTTGAATAGTCCAGTTACTGAGTGGGTGGGTTATTTCAAAGCAGCGGTGTGTGAATGAGAAGTCCTTTTGGGCTTTAGGTCATAGCCATATCCTCCAGACCATCTGGCTCCCAAAGAAAGCTAATATTTTAATCCCCGTGTATTTCTATTGGGTCAAAACCTGAAGAAGTGGGGGGTGTGACCAACCAGTACCCACAAACCCCAACTTCTGTTGAGTACTTAGCCATAGAGGGAAATCTCTAGATTGAAAGTAAACACTGGCCGGGCGGTGGTGGCGCACGCCTTTAATCCTAGCACTTGGGAGGCAGAGGCAGGCGGATTTCTGAGTTCGAGGCCAGCCTGGTCTACAGAGCGAGTTCCAGGACAGCCAGGGCTATACAGAGAAACCCTGTCTCGAAAAAAAAAAAAAAAAAAAAGAAAGTAAACACTGGTTAAAAATGTTTGATGATTTTAGACTCTTGTTCTTTAGACTCCATTGTTAGCAAGTCTTTTGATCTTACCATTCAATATATTTAGTCTTTAAAAAGTCTTTATTTATTTGATTTTATATGTGTAAGTAATGTTTTGCCTGGGTATGTATGTCTGTGCATCATATGAGTGCCTGGTGTCCCCAGAGGCCAAAAGTGAGTGCCAGATCCCCAGGAACTGGAGTTACAGATGGTTTTGAGTCATGTGGGCAGTGGAACTAGAACCTGGGTCATCTACAAAAGAACAGGTGCTCTAAACTTCTAAGCCATCTCTCTAGCTCTCGATATATTTAATTAATAATTTAAATTATTATTTTGTAAAGAAGATTATTTCTTTTATGTGTGTAAGTACACTGTAGCTGTCTTCAGACACACCCAGAAAAGGGCACCAGATCCCATTACAAATGGTTCTGAGTCATCATGTGGTTGCTGGGAATTGAACTCAGGACCTCTGGAAGAGCAGTCAGTGCTCTTAACCACTGAGCCATCTCTCCAGCCCATTTTTAAAAAAGCCTTCTTTCTTCTTTCTTTCCTTTCTTTCCTTCCTTTCTTTCTTTCTTTCTTTCTTTCTTTCTTTCTTTCTTTCAAGTATATGAGTGCTTTTTTTGCATGCATACCTGCAGGCCAGAAGAGGATATTAGATCCCATTACACATGGTTGTGAGCCACCACACGGTTGCTGGGAATTGAATTCAGGACCTCTGGAAGAGCAACCAGTACTCTTAACTGCTGAGCCATCTCTCCAGCCCATTTTAATTATTTTTAAGGTAAGCGCCTGGGCTGGGAGTTATGAAACCATCTTATATTATGGCCACTAACATTCTCTGTGGCCTGACGTTTCTGGACTTCAATTTTACTGGGACTCAAACTAGGGCATTAGACTGCATGAATGGGAGCTGCCATGCTGAGCTTTCAGAGTCTTGTATTCATTCAACACTCCCCCCCACCCCCTGCAGTGCCTGTATTGTTGAGCAGAGGAGGCTGATCATCCAAGGTTATATAAAACCAACCAGATAGCTACAAGTGATGGTTCCCACTCATAATCCCAGCACTCTGAAAGTTGAGGCAGGAGGACTGCTGTAAATTTGAGAGTACCTTGGGATATATTGTACCAGTCCAACCAGGACTTTTAGCAAGAGCTTGTCTGGAAAAATGAACAATCAAACCCCACAAAACAACAAAACAAAACCAGGCAAGTAGGCAATTAAACTAACAAGCGAGAGCCAACCCAGCCAGGGATGGCTGGGAGGGTGGAGCCTCCTGGAAGCAGCAGACCACACAGCAACAATCGCTGCATCTTATTCTCTTCATCACTGTAATTGTAAAACATGAACCATTGGATCGGATACACATTCCTACTGGTTATCACTCATCAATACTCATGGAAAACCTTACAGGCTGGTCCAGCAGCCACACATGGAGATGCCACCGATTCTACAGCTGTGTTCCAGCCACTGTGTTTGGGAAACAAGAGAGAGGCTTTCATAGGGCCAGGTTTCTGGGAAAAAAAAAAGAGAAGAAAGAAAGAAAGAAAGAAAAGAAAAGAAAAAAGAAAAAAGGGCTAAGCATTTTTTAAGAAGTTACAAATGAAGAACATATTTGTTGCAAAGGTTAAGCAATAGAGAAGGAAAGAATGAGTTTCTGCTTTCCTTGCTCCCTTTCAAAATATCAATAATGGACCCAGGAGGACAGGGACGAGGTCCTACCTTACCTGTGATGTATCCCTGCTGGGTGTCAAATAAGTATTTGGTAACTGAATTAGTGATTAAGCAGAAGTCCTACACAAGGACTATATTTCAATATTAAATTTTATATATTTCAATATTAAATTTTGTTTTTATTATTTTGTACACATCAGAGTGTATAAGCTAAGTAGGTACAGTACCCAAAGAGCCCAGACGAGGGACGTGGAACTGTGCCGTGGGTGCTGGGAACCGAACTGAGGTCCTCTGGGAGAACAGAAAGCTCTCTTAACAGCTAAACCATCTCCTTAGCCTTTATAGATTTTAATATTATGAGGACAGTAGTAGTTACAGCACTTGGGAGGCAGAGGCAGGCAGGTCTCTGAGTTTGAGGCCAGCCTGGTCTACAGAGTGAATTTCGGGACAACCACTAGCGAAGCCCTGTCTCAAAGACACAAACATCAAAACCAACCAACCAAACAAACAAAAACAACAACAAAACCAAAAGACAGCCAACACTCCATGTCCAAAAAAAGGGACACGTTTACCTATGTTTTCCTCTTTGCATCTTGCTGTGCCCTGCAATAAATCATACATTAAAGTAACAGTCCCTGGTGTGGATGAATGTGACCTTATTTGGAGTAGGGTTTTAACAGATGTGATCAACTCGGCAGCACACCTTGGATTCTGGACTTGCCATTGTCAGAATGGCAGCACGATGGTTTTCTGTTGGTTTTTTTTTTCAGTCATTTGGTCATGGTCCTTTGCATGGGTAGAGAATCCACTCTTTACGGTATCTTTGGTTGCTTCCGGTTGTCGAGCTGTAATGATGATGCCTGCTACGGTATTTTCTGGGCTGCGGATGGTCTGGAGCAGCAACCCTAGAAATCTGTTCTCTCTAGGAAGCCTTTGGAACAATCATGGACCAAAGCCTGGGGGCTCTAGCCTCCACATAACCTTGGCTACGTTGCCAACTAATACCCGGGACACCTGTATCCTATTTGGGACATACCCTCATCTAAAAAAGCCTTTGTTGCTCATTTGAAATGCAAATTTCACGGGGCTTCTGGATTTTTATTTGCTAAATCTGGCACCTCTGGATCCTTTGGCTGTGGGGCAACTCACATTGTACCAAGAAGGAGCCCTGGGAACTTCTTTGTTTTGTGCTCTTTATTTCCTGACTGCAGAGGCTTGGGGAGAGTCCTGGCTCCTGCACTCTCCCCTCGCACCTCCCTCCCCAGAACGCAGCCCGATTTCTTCCCAGCTCCTCACCACTGTACAGCACTTTGTTTTGTTTCGTTTTTTTAAAGATTTCTTTATTTATTATATGTAAGTACATTGTAGCTGTCTTCAGACAGTCCAGAAGAGGTCATCAGATCTCATTACATGGTTGTGAGCTACTCTGTGGTTCCTGGGATTTGAACTCAGGACCTCCGGAAGAGCAGTCAGTGCATTTAACTGCTGAGCCACCTCTCCAGTCGTTTTTGTTTGTTTTTTGTTTTGTTTTCCAAGACAAGGTTTCTCTGTGTAGCCCTGGCTGTCCTGGAACTCACTCTGTAGACCAGGCTGGTCTCAAACTCAGAAATCCACCTGCCTCTGCCTCCCAAGTGCTGGGATTAAAGGTGTGCGTCACCACTGGTCAGCTCCTGTTTTTGTTTTTTTAAGACAGAGTTTCTCTGCCTCCCAAGTGCTGGGATTAAAGGCGGCGGTGCCTGACTCTGCGTGAATGGTTCTAGTCTGACCACCCCTAGCTTGCCCTCTCTGCCTCTCTCCCCTCCACTGGCCTTGCAAAGGTGCCCTTGCAAGGGTGGACTTGCTTTGTCCAAAGGACAGAACTAGCTCATGGTATTCAGGTGTGTAGCGAGCCCGTGGTGAGAGGAGTGCCTCCCAGTGTTGCCTTCCTTTAAGAATAATTGTCGGATGTCTAGTTAAAGATGCTACTCCACGGGGCTTGAGGGTTAACTCGGTGGTTAAGAGCACTTGTTGTTCCAAAGGCCCTGAGTTCCCTCCTTGGGTACTAGATGTGAATGTGGTGTACCAATGTACATGCAGGCAAAGTGCACATAAAATAAAAATAATAAATAAATCAGTAAAATAGATGTTACTACCAAGTCTCCCTGTGAGCTTACACTTGTAATCCCTGCACTTGAACACTCGGGATGCTGAGGTAGCTGGACGATAGTGAATTTAAGTCTAGCTTGGGTTACAACCTGCCCTGGAGCTACAAAGCGAGACCCTATGTGCGCACACACACACACACACACACACACACACACACACACACACACAAGGGAGGGGAAAAAAAAATCATCTCTTGATTGGCATCAGACATCCCCAAGGAATGGGTCATTGTCCTGTAAGGTCCTGGCCTTGTCTGCAAGGAAGTGTGCTCTGAGTTCTGCAGTCTCCGTGGGAACCTGGCAGGAGAGGTTTGAAAGCAAGGCGAGGAGGAAGGACAAGAGGCTGAGAGCCAGAGAGGAAGGGAGAGCCTGCTGTAGCCGGGCAGGAATGCAGGAAGCTAAGAGGAAAAAAAAAGGCTCAAACCATGGCCAGAGAAAGGAGCCCACGGATGCCACATCTGCTTAGGCCTTGCTGGCTAATTTAGAATTCAGCCTAAAAAGCAACAAGAAAGCCCTTGCTTGGAGCAAGGAAGCAACCTTTCAGAGGTGAGCCTGGGGTTGCCTCCTCTCTGGGACACTTGGCTTCACAGTGTTCCTCATTCAATCCCCCCAACCCCTAATCTGGCAAAGACACTCCCCTCCCCCACCTCGGACCTTGAAGACTCAGCAGGGGCTTTGTGTGAAGTCGAGAGAGCGGTGAGCATCTCATGCTCTCTGTGGTGCAGGCAGGCGACCGTGCTTGTGAGAAGTAGGTACAGGCATCCAGGACAGAGCTAGAACATTTCCATATTAGACAAGCAACTTCAGCAAATATTGTTTTTGTTATTGAGCCGATGCTATAAATGTTCGAGTATGTGGTAGGCATACCACACGTCCTTCTGTGGGCTCCCTCGAGTGTGGGCTGGACCTAGGGACTTGCTTTCTAATGAATAAAACATGACAGAAACAAGAGATGTCCTTTTTTGAGATTAGACCCTGGAAAATCGGGACTTTCAGCTTGTTCTCACTCATTTCCTGCAGCCTGGGTCTTTATTTGCTGTGAGCCGCCGGTGCGAGGACAGTCCCACAGAGAGACCATCGTGCCAAAGACCTGAGGTGGTGAGAAGACAGAGGCCTTCAATCCAACATCCCACAAGGAGATGGATCGTGCCAACAACCATGTGTGAGATCTTGGAGGTGGATCCTTCCCTGGCAGAGCTGGGGGACACCGTGACTGCAACTTGCAGCTACCACACCTATCTCCATCCCTGCAGGGACTGAGATAATTGAAGTGCTTGTTTAGGACGCTAACCTTTGAGGTACTCAACTATGATTGGGAAAGGCCAGCCACACCCATTCCATTCTCCTGTACATGGTTTCTTGTCTTTCCCTCTTTTTTAAAATGCATATTGTCTATGCTGTGGTGGACAAGCTCCTCGTGGAGGCACGATCTTCAGGAGCACTGCCTTGTACGAGGAAAGTAAGTGCTTCCTAGATGGAGCCACCCCCACAGCCTTTTTCCCCCCCGTATACATTTCATGAGTTGAAGCCATGATAGGGGCACTAATGTTGAAGCCTTTTTTTTTCTCTTACTGATTTTCAGTAAGGAGGTAGAGTATTAACTGAATATCTAGGTTCATGGTCTGTTTCTGGTGCTCTCAGGCTGCATCAGTAAATAGAAACTATATGCCTACTGGGCTGGCAAGATGGATCAGCGAGTAAATGTGTGGACTGGAACCCAAGTTTGCTCCCTGGAACCCACAGTAGGGACGGAGAACTGACTTCAGAAGTTGTCCGTGATTTTCACTTTGGCACTAGGACATGCAAACCTCTGCAATCACATCACACATACACCACACACACACACACACACAGTAAAGTATCAAAAAGGAAACCCTATTATCTTAATTAAAACATACATGAGCAGATAGATGGCTTAGCAACCAGCAGTGTGGAATTCGAAGACCATTGAAAATCAATAATCAAAATTACCCTGGAAAACTCCATGCCTTACTGCAAGACCTGAGGCACTGGAACCCCAAAAGTCAAGAACTATTTGGGTTCTCATTGTTGCTTTCCAGTTTCCCTTCTATCTCCTCAGAGCACTGGGATTATCTTGGATATGAGCAGGGAGCCTCCTCCCCCCACAAGCACGGTTGGTTGACTAGCTGGTTAGGTGGGAGGGCCGGGGGATTTGATGTATAGATGAAGTGCTCTGCTCAGTTCTGGCCCATCCACAGCTGTGTTTTCCCAGGCTTGATTGCCCATTGTGTAGACACTCCAGTTTTTGAAACCACTTCCCTGTTTTGGTTCCCAGCTTTTGACCTTTAAAGAAAGACTTCCATGCATGTATTTATGCAGATTAATGCTTGGCTTCCATTCGAATTGTTTCCTTGGGATAAATTCCCAGGAATGAGCTGACTAGGTCAAAGGGGGTAGAAGAGCTTTATGCCCCTTGCTAGGAATTGCTTTATTGCTTTCTAACTACATCAGAGCCAGCTCAACAGTAATGGTTTACAAACTGTGAGGGGTCAGCTTCAGGGCAACACTGTTATTCACGCCCAGAAAATCAACTCCCAGGTCCTTCATGACTACCCAAGTCATAGGATGTCGGAAAGTCCAAGACCCAGAGAGCAGAAGGAACAGTGTCCAACCTGAGCTGTTAACGACAGGTCTTGAGTTTGAATTCTTCTCTCTTCCAAGGCAGGGTCTCAGCCCAGCATGACCTCAACTAGTAATCAATACTGACCTTAAACTCCTGATCATTCCTTCCTTCTTCTGCGGAGCACTGGAATTTGTATCCATGTGTCGCCTCCCCCGGTTGGCTCTGAGTTAGAATTCTGACTTTGCCACTGAATATCTCTAGGGTAGTTACTTTAACTGTCTGAGACATTATTATTATTTGCATCTATCAGGCAGAAAACGATAGTGATTCTGACCCCCATAAAAATGAGAGGAGGGGCCGGAGAATTGGATCAGCAGTTAAGAGCACTTGTTCTCCCAGAGGATCAGGGTTTTATTCCCAGCACCCACAAGGCCCACAACTCCAGTTTCAGGGAATCTGACACCGTCTTCTGACCTCCGAGGTACCAAGCACGGATGTGGTACACATGCAGGCTAAACACCCCTGCACATAAAATGACAAATCTACACAAAGATTTAAAAGGCAACAGGGAGACTAAATGAAGTATTATTTATTATAGAGCAAGAGATGGGGACAGGGCTAGGTTGTAAATATTCTGTCAGCATGCAGGGATTCATTTGTATCACAGAGTGGCTCAGCCTCAGTTTCCATCTCAGCCCTGTGAGCCTTCTCCTCTGCTGAGTTTCCACAAGAGACCCCATTTCATGTTCTCCAAAATTTCCCCCAACATCTTGTTTCTCTGAGGCCAAATAGTAGTAATCTTGGCGCTGAGACCTTGAGTCTGATAGTCTTTGGATGCCCCCTTGTGGACAGTGTTTTCATTTACGCTTTCTTAGCTAAAAAGTGTGTGTGTGTGTGTATACATGTGTGCGTACGCATGCTCTTTCTGTTTCCAGATAAAACAAGAAGGATATCCCCTCACCTTCCTTGCTGGCTAAGGAAGGATGGCTTTCCAGACTCTCAGTTTACCTGTATATTGTAGATGGGAGCTGACTGTGCTATGTGTGTTCTCACGTGTGCACTGGGGCATGTACATCTGATGTCAGTCTTCCTGGGTGATTGTCTGAACAAGACCATTGTCATATACTCTGATCACTTCTGCTCATTCAGAGGGACAGTCATCAAGTACCTACTCTGTACTTCTGAAGAGGCACCGGAAAGCAAGACAGAAATATTTCTACCCCTTCACTATTAGATCAGATAGACAGTCAACTACATCACTACATCCCAGAGCCTCGTAGACTGCAGGGAAGCTGCCTGGCAGAGGAAACTGGAGCTGATCCATGACAATGTGGGTGCCCTGGCTCCCTCTCGTCTGTGGGGTTTGTATGAAGGACACGCACGAGGCTTTAGAAGAAAGCAGGGCCGTTTCTGAGTTTTTTCCTGGCTTACGCCAGGGGCTTTGGCCACAATACCCCACATATTCTATCGACTTTGATGTTTTCTGATCTTTATTCACTCTGCCTGAGGAATTCTTTTTCTTCCACCCTTCAGTCACGCTCCACCCGCTTCCCTGAAGAAATGAAAACCAGATTGCGTGGTTTGAGCAGGAAAACATTGGCATCCTCACACAGGCCATGGGTGTACATTTCTGTACACTCCCACCCCTGCCTTGCTGGGAATCTCCAGCTGCCCAGAAGTGACATGATCAAGCGGGTGAGGGGGTTGGGAACCGAATGGTGGTGAGCATCTCATGGATCCAGTTCCTTTTGCATTTGGCCATTTGAGGGTGCCTGTGGGGATACCACCGAGCTTATGAGATCTCAGTTCCAGTTCAGCAAAGTGCACACTTGTCTGGATCTCTGTGGTGACCTGGTTGGGCATATAAGGAGAGCCTTCTGCTCTAAAGAGGACCCAGGAAGCTCTCAGAGAAAAGAGACGGAAAGGCAATTACAATGAAGCTGTTTAATGTATCATAGGGGTGAAGGTGTGACCAGAACATTAAGTTGCCCTTTCTGTTGACATTAGTCTAGGAGAGTATGTCAGATATGTGCCAAAGGCCTGCAGGTGACTCTATAGTTGGTTATAATCGGAATATATAGTTTACTGAGTGACTTTGGCCAACTAACCTAACTTTTCTTTTTCCTTTTCTTTTTTCCAGTATGGTTGAAAAAGCTACCACTGAGCATCGACAGTGTCTTTCTGTCTGTCTGTCTGTCTGTCTGTCTGTCTGTCTGTCTTTCAGATTTTGATAGGGTTTTGCTGTTTCCCAGGCTGGCCTTGAATTCACTCTGCAGTCTGGGCTTGAACTTGTGATTGTGTGATCTCAGGCCCCTGTGGAGATACTCTGAGGATGGCCTGACATAGGAAGTGTGAAAGTGTTTATCTGCAGGGCACATAAGCATTAGAACCTGCATAAAAAAGCCATGCCCCTGTAACCTCAGCCTTGGGGAGGTAGAAAGGAAGCTCTTGGGGGCTTGCTGCCCCAGCCAGTCTGTTTAGTTCAGGGAGAGACCCTGTCTCAAAAACTAAGGTGGGGAGCGGTTGAGAGGAGGTACCCAGTGTTAGCCTCTGGCCTTACATACATGCACACATATATGCAGCCACGTAGGCACACTCAAGTACACATGCACATAGACACAGACACACAGACAGACAGGCATGCACACGTGCATGTGCGTGTACACACACACACACATACACACACACACACAGACAGACAGACATGCACACACAGTTCCTAGCATCAGGAGGAACTCCCAAAGTTAGTAGCAATTTGTATTGGTCTGGATAGGCTTACTGGTCTAACAAACAGGCCCAAGAATAGCTAACTGCTTAGAGACAACAGAGTGCTCCTACCAGGACATACCAGGGTAGGCAGTGGAGGGGCTCAAAGACCAGACTGCCGAGACAGTCTGCCACCTTCACTCAGTGGCTTCCAAGAGCATGTTGGCCATGGGTGTCAAGCTAGTTGATGGAGAAGAGAGAATGATGGCATCCCAGCTTTGTCTCAGAAGGGACACCTCTGCTCACATCCTAGGGGTGAGAGCTGATCATGTGGTTCCATCTGAATCCTGTGGGCTCTTGGGAGATAGGGTCCCTGGCTGGCCACTCCATTCCCGGTGTCAAGCCTAGACACTGTGAAGGAAGCAGGAGACAAGCATGTATACTGACTGCTACCAGTACGGCTACCTCCTTCCAGTGCAAACTGTCAACAGCCCTGGGTGGGTCACAGGGTCTCTGTGTATGTGTATGTGAGGAGTTAGTTCTAAAATAGGGACAGGGAGATATTTTCTGTTTGGTGATCAGGCAGTGCTGTTCAGGGTAGAGTATAGGAGTTGGGGGATCATCTGAGTCAGGGTTTCCCCAGGGTGAGCTGGTAGCCAGCAGGAAGGACACAGGTCACAGGGAGTCACAGGACTCCCATGACCAGCCAGGAGGCAGGAAAGCACAGGCTTGGAGAGTCTGTGGTGGAAAGGGGTGGAGAGGTGAGTTGGGGGCCTACCAGGAAGGCCTGGCATGTTGAGATAAGGGCATGGAAATCGGGAGCCATGCCTGGTCTCAAGGCAGTGCGGTCCAGGAGAGTGGGTGCTTATGGGAGTAAGAAACAAGAAATGGGGGAGGAGGCTGTGAGGATGGAGACAGAAATGGGGGATGAGGGAGTGGGAGAGGCAAACAGAGGGGAAGGAGGAGGGACAGGGTGGGGCCTTGACCTGACGTGGTGTTCACTCCTCTGTTCCCTAGGCCATCACCTAGCAGCCACCTTCCATAGGGTTGCCTGCTTGGGGCCCAGCTCCCTACAGCCCAGAGTGCAGGAGAAGCCTTATCTCCCCTTCTCTTCTTTGTTCTCCTTCCAGGAAGGAAGTGGCTCCAGCGGCCCGTGGGTGGGACATTCCTTGGCTTTGCTTACTGTTCCCAGATTTTTCACGATTCCTGGTGACAGAGCTGGCATCTCTAACCAGCCTTGGAAAGGGGCAGAATCCTTCTCAGGAACACACTGAACCCGAGGAAGCCAGAGCTAGGTTTTCAGCTACCCCAGCTCAGTCACCTCCAGAGGGCAAAGTCTAGGCTGGAAAACACGCTGAGGGCACAGGGACTGAGAGGAGAGGAAGGAGCCCTGCACAGGCTAAGAGGTATCATCAACGAGGCTGTGCCTGTAAGGAAGGGAAATTGACCTTGGAGGAGGTGACATTTGTAATGGCCTGTGACATAGGTTTCTGCTGGTTGGGGTGGTAAGAAGAAATTGGGAGAAGGAATTGAAAAGTAGGGGAGACTCAGGGCTTCTTAGGGAAACATGAATTGATGCAGATTTTAGCTGCTAGGTAGGAAGTCAAGGGGACCCTGAGACATAGTGGGGTCCAATGAAGGAGTTAGGATAAGAGCCTTGTGTTTCATTGAACAGGCAGTTTAGCTTCTCAAGGCTTCTGGTTAGGGGTGAAGCCATACGCTGCACCAGGGTCTCCTCTTTATTTAGAACACGGTCTCCCAACTGCCTTTGCCCTGACATGAGATCTCTTCAGGGCATTTCCGAAGTTGATCTAGGGGTAGCCACTGCCTTGTAATTGCACAGACAACATCTAGAGGCCAGAAGACTTGGGGACAGGAAGGTTCAACTCTGTTCTCAAGAATCAATTCAGGTTCATCCAAAAGGCTTGTGGTCCTGGGAAACATCAGGCTAGTGTGGAAAGAGAACCGGGAAGCCTGGGGCTTGCCCCACTTCGTTGACTGGGACCTGGGCGGATTAGTAAGCATCTCTGGCCCTTGGTTTCCTCAGTGTGACATGGCCAACGGTGTCATCTGTTTGTGCTAAAATGAGGTCACTGCTTTGGTCTACACGAAGTTGCGTTTAATAAATATTAGTTTCCCTCAGATTGGGATTGGCATGGGTGGGGAATGAGGGTGGATCAGTGATCCGTGCTGCAGATAGCTCGGCTGGGACAGTGTTAGGGAGGTGACCTGGATCCTTCAGACCTGGCCCTGTACTGTCTGGGAGGAGTGATGTTCCTTCTCAGGCCTCTCTGTCCCTTCCTGCTCCTTTGATATCAGGAGGGCCACTTAAGGCCCCAGTGTCTGTCCTATTCTCCCTGTTTGAACATCAAGTGCCACCTAACCAATCTGTCAGGAGTTATCTGGCTCTAGAGGCTGTGGGTCCCTAGGAGAGATGGACTCAGCACAGGGTAGCAAGGGAGGCTGGGAGGAGGGCCTTAAGCCCAGTCTGGCCCAGCACAAGGGCAGACATGCAGGCCACCAGCAGGTGCTCCCTGGCTAACTTGCTGTCTCCTTTTCTTTCGCTGGCTTTCCTGGTACTAGAGTTGACAAGAGCTTGTAGGACAAAGCTCACTTGCCAAAGTACAGGAGAAGGGGGTGCCAGGGGGGCCTCTCTCGCTCCTCTGCTGTTCTTGGAAGGAGGCTGAACAGACTCTTGGCCTCCTGTCTGCAGACTTGGCAGGTGGTGGTGGTACCAGACCCATCTTGGTTCTAAATCTGGCCCTGCATCTCATGGGCTGGGTGATGTTGTGTGTGGTATTAATCTCTTCCAGCCTCAGTTTCTTCCAGCTTACAGGTTCTTTGGCTGTAAAATAGGAATAATGTCATCAGTATTGGGAGAATAGGATTGCTAATAGTTGCAGAGTTAACATAGTGACCAGCCCAAATCAGGGGCCTCTAAAGCATCAGTTTCCCTCCCTCCCTCCCTCCCTCCCTCCCTCCCTCCCTCCCTCCCCCCCCTTTCTTTCCTTCCCATCCGAACTCTGAGATGGGAGACCTATTGGCAGGTACAGGAAGCTCCTCTTTTCATAGAATCCCTCTGGACCCTAGGCCAGGAGACTGAAGAATAGTAAGGTGTTGGTGACCTGACTCCTGGGTGCAGAATTTTAATCTAGGGATGACTTTCATTGTAGTATGACCACTTTTGGGCACAGGCTCTTCTGTAACCCTTGTCTTTGGGCTTCACTAAGGCTGCGACAAGCAGGTTGGCCAGCTGGAGTAGAAGGAGGTTGGAAACTAGCTGGCCTGGGTCTTTTTCCTTTCCTAGGACTCGTGTCTTCTATCAAAACTCAACAGTCTGGATGGCCTAGCTCGCTCTGCCAGCCAACTCCGAAAGAGCCAGAAGCTAATTCACACTCAAATGTTAATAGCGATAAATGAACCAATGATAGTCACCCCCAGGGGTGTTGATGGCTGTTAATGACTTTCAGGTTCTGCCAGCTGCTTTTAGAACAGCTCAATTCCCTTGAGCTACATCTGTCTTGGGCTTAGTCATTTAGCATTCTCAGCCCTCAGCTTCAAATGCTGGGAGCTCAGGAAGGCTGGCTCTGGAAGAGTATGGGGAACAACAGGGGGTGTCTAAAACACTGATAACCAGGGGACAGGAGCCAAGGGCCAGGGCTAAGACAGGAGCAGGCAACACTGGTACCATGGAGGTCGTGGTGGGAGGCAGGGTACAGTGTGGAGCCACATTGACCGTGGGATGAGCTGTTGCGTGCTGCTTTTCAACACGGGTGACATCCCTGTGTCTGCCTTATCAGACCCTCTGGAGACTTCAGATGCTTTTGACTGGTGGCTGTATCCAGTAGGTTACAGCCTCCCTTGGGCATAACTGGGCAACTCTTTGGGCAAGACATAGCACTTAGGAACTCAGGCCTGAGTTGAGCCCAGTACTGCATTTCAATCTTATTGGGGTGGGAAAGACCTAGAGGTCAGGTTAAGATGCAAATTCTGGGGAGATGGCTTAGTAGTTAAGAGCACTGGCTGCTCTTCCAGAGGACCTGAGTTTGATTCCCAGCACCCACATGGAGGTACACAACCTTCTGTGATGCCAGTTCCAGGGGATCTGACACCCTTTCCTGGCATCATATATACCAGGCAAGCAAGTAGTGCACATATATACAAGTGTGCACAAACATAAAAAAATAAAATTAAGATTAAAGAATTTAAAAAAAATGCAAATTCTGATCCTATGTGTGCAGAACCTGGGGTCTGTATTGTGTTTAAGCTCCCAGATAATGCGGGTTTGCTGCTGTTTGAGTGCATGTGAGTGTGTGTGTGTGTGTGTGTGTGTGTGTGTGTGTGCAGAGGACCACAGGCAGGACACTTTCCTCACTGTCATCTCAGAAGTCCCTTCTGGCTCTGACACAGCACCAGCACATAATAGGTCGAGGATAGGTCCATTCAGTGCTACCCCCCCATATGCCGGCCAGTAAAGGAAGACAGCTAATCCTTTTTTTAAAAAGACTTTTCTTTCCTCCCTTTCTTCCTTCCTTCCTTCCTTTCTTTCTTTCCTTCTTCCTTCCTCTCTTTCTTCCTTTCTTTTGTTCTTTTTTAAAGATTTATTTACTTATTATATGTAAGTACACTGTAGCTGTCTTCAGACACTCCAGAAGAAGGTATCAGATCTTGTTAGGGATGGTTGTGAGCCACCATGTGGTTGCTGGGATTTGAACGCAGGGCCTTCGAAAGAGCAATCGGTGCTCTTAACCACTGAGCCATCTCTCCAGCCCTGACAGCTAATCTTTAACAGGGGTCAATTATCAGATCGGTCACCAACCACTGAGAACTTACTGATAGTTAGTTCCTCATGTCTCCATTGCATAATCTGGCCCCAAGATGTTTTTGAGACTGGAGGGAGCCTGGATCTGGAGAATTTGGAGATGAAGGACTTTGAGCATCTATTTGTCTCGCAGATCCTTAGGTAGTTACAAGGAAGTTATTAATCCTTTTCTTGGTCCTGGTCCAGGAGCCCACCTCACTGATGGCTGGGCTGGTGGGATTGTCCCTTGGCAGGGAGGCATGCTGTATCAGTGATGCCCCGGATGTGCCTCTGGTCGACCACAGGTAAACATTAAACTTTGTACCTAAGAAACTTCCCTCTGAGGGCTGGGTTCCTGTCAAGGAGAGAAAGTTTCCAGTGTGTGTGTGTGTGTGTGTGTGTGTGTGTGTGTGTGACCCACAAGCTGGTGGATGTGCTCTTTATCCTTTCTGCAGAAAATCAGGTCAGTGGTTTCAGAGTTACCATCCTTCAAGGTTCAGGAGAGAGGTAGCTAGGGTTGCTGTGGCCTGAGGGTCAAAGCCACTTAGGCTACAGGACCCCCAGAAACTAGTGGAAATGACTGCCTACCTAAGGAGAGGATGCTGCTCCACCCGGCTCCCTCCCAGCCTTTCCCTGGAGGGCTTCTCTCCTTTCTTTGCCTCCCTGGATGTGAATCTTCCCCTGGTCACTGGCGGTGGAGTCATGGGAACTGTGGCTGCGCTCTGTGGTAGCCAGAGACTGGGTGGGAAGCGTGGAGAGCCCTAGGGAAATGGGGGTGGGACTCTCCCTATGGTGATAACAGCAGTAGAGAGCAGGTCATGGGGCGTGTTGAGCACTTTCACACTTGTGTCTTTACTTTGCCCACAACATAGAGCCCGAAAAGGCGAGGAACGAGAGGGCATGGGCGGGTGTTACTGATGTGCGGTGGTTGCTGATGGCAGTGGAAAGCTACTTCAAAGGCATCCCAAGTCTCATACTCTCCTTCTGAACCCCCGAGGGTCCCCCCAGAATACCACCTCAGAAATGGAAGGGAAATTGGACCCACTATGCTTGGTGTCTCTAGTAGCCTCATGCCCTACCTTGACCCAGACTGACCTAACTAAGCTGGATCTTTTGGGTCTGGATTTGTCACGAGTGTCATTGTGTCCCTGGTCATCTCAGAACTGGATGAGACATGGACCTGCTTCCTGGGTCCGATCTGAGTGCTGTGGGGGTGGGACTGAACACTCCGGCTCCATCAGCCTCAGTTTTCTTCTTACCCTGCTCTTAAAACGTACACCGCCTCATCCACTGTCCACCCCCATCCGCTAAGCCTTCCTGCCTCTGCTTTTGCCTCCCAAGCTGTTTCTCAGAGGCTCGGACAATGGAGGCAGCTGATCCGGAACCTTTACCCCGACCAGCGGCTGAGAGCCTCCTGCAGAGCCACGCCCCCTCTCAGCCCCCAGCTAAGCCAGAAATCTGTTAGCTATCCAGGGCGTTGGATTGCCAGATGAGACCCTCCCACCTCTTTCTGGAAGTGAGCCCCCTGGCCCTTCACTCCCCGTCCCGCCCCACCCCCCGCCCTGCCCCATTCCTCCCTCAGGGAGGTTCAAGGATAGTCTATGGTCTCTCTGGGTACCTCCTGGGCAGCCCCCTGCAGAGGAGGCAGGGACTTGGTGCCAAGAATCTCCTGGGTGGTTGAGTCTAGGCGTGACTTGCACAGGTCAGCTCAGTGGCCTGTGCTGGACACCTCCCAGGGAGCAGAGCAAAGTAGCTAGCTGTGGGGCCATGAGCCTGACACTGCACAGACCTGCTGAAAATTACAGAGTGCTGGGGAGGGAAAACAAACTGGGGTTTCAGTTCCCATGGAAATAACATCTATTTGCATAGGTCCTTGCGTCAGAGCCTTGGACTCTGTGGGGTGTGTGTGTGTGTGTGTGTGTGTGTGTGTTGGGAGGGGTGATGGGGGGAGGTGGGAAAAAAGTCCCCCATTCTTCATCCGTGATGAAGAGTTCTCATACAAGACCTTTTGGCCCAGGTGGGTCTTCACGGTACAATTTTTTTTTTCTTTTCAGATTTTAAATTTATAACTTAATATGTCAAAGATGTAGGGAGACTTCAGATTCACCATTTATACAGTTATTAAACCGATGGGGTTATTTATTTATTTTTGAAGCTCTCATGTGCCAGACACTGGGCTCTGTGTATCAACCAGGAGTTAGTTGTTCTCTTCTTGCCAAGTGTGGTGCAGTGAGGTGCCACACAGTTCTTTCTTCTTGGAAGGTGCTGGCCTCAGTCAGGTGGGGTGGGGTGGTGGCTTCTTTGTGGAGATCATCAAAGCTCAGGAACTCGGCAACACCACCCCCATGCCCTCTGTAATCAAAGCCAGTGACTTCTGTCCTCTGGTGTCAAGGGGACCAATTTCTACATCTTATAGGGCAAAGACAACCCCTTAATTGCTGAGTGAGCTACCCAGAGAGCAGGTGATCATTCTGGCTATTGTTTGCAGAGTGTCTGCCCCTACCTTCTCCACCTCATCATGTGTTACTAAGAGTCCTGCACTCGAAGCTCATCTGAGAGCTTCAGAGAATCTATTCTCAAACCAGGAAACCAACACTCAGGAAGCTCTTGTCAGGGCTACATGGATGACGCATGATGAAACCAGGTTGCAGATTGGAGGCCAAAGTGCACCCCCCCCATCCCCTGCTTCTTCATCCCTGTCAAGGGGGCACCTGGTGACCAGACCTCCCCTCCTGGCTGGCCTCCAGTCAGCCTGCTGCTATTTCTCTTCCTCCCCTCAAATGGGAAGCAGCTGTGCGGGTGGGTTGGTGGGCGGGGGTGGACTCAGGCCATGTTGTATCTGGTCACTGTATCCTAGAGGAATGCAGTTTTCTGGGCCTTCAAGGTGGCCTGGTGGGTAATGGTACTTATCTCAGGTTTCCGGTTGGTAGCCAGGGAGGGGGTCTTTTATCCATCTGTGGGTGACTGTGAGTTTGTGTTTGTCTGTTTGCTTGAGTTGATTGGGAGGAAAGCCTCATATAGCCCAGTCCAGCCTGTAACTCATTATGTAGCCAAGAATGATCTTGAACTTCTGATTCTCTGTGTTGTGATTATAAAAAGATAAAGAGGTATTAATATATGTTCTATAGGGGTGTGGTGAGGTATGGGGGAAGAGTGTGCCTCAACAGGCCTATACCAAGGCATCTCTTCCCCCTGAGGGACCAGCCACATGACAGTATAGTATAGAATAGAGTTTATTCAGGGCATGGGGACAGGAGTTAAGAGGGTGGTAGAGGCCAAGAAAGGCAGAGAGAAGGAGAGAGTAGAGAAGTAGAGGCCGGCCATTACCACGTGGAGAGAGGGGGAAGGGAAGAGAAGAGCCCAAGAGGGCAAGAGAGAAGCAAGCAGGAAGCAGGATTAAGAGAGTAAGAGAGAGAGGAGGGGGGCAAGCAGCCCCTCCTATAGTGGCCCAGGCCTACCTGGCTATTGCCAGGTAACTGTGGGGTGGAGCTTAGACAGAATCCTAACACTCTGGCCCCTGTACTGCTGGACTTACAGGCCTTTAACCACCGCGCTTAGTTTACGCTGTGTTCATGCATGCTATGTGAGCATTCCGATGGTTGAGCAATATTTCCCAGCAATTTTGTTTGAATTTTTTCTGAGACAGGGTCTTGATCTGTAGCCCAGACTGGCCGAGAATTCTCTCTTCCTCCCTCAGCCTCCTCAGTGTGGTGGGGTTACAGACATGCACCATCACAAATGGGCTGAAAGGAGTTGTTTCTCTGGGTCCCTCTTTGAGCATCTGTATCACCTGACAGGATACAGACCTTTGAGCATCTGTATCACCTGACCTCCAGGGGCTTCTGGGAAGGGCAAAGCCTGGAACTGTTTCTTACAGGCAGCGCTGGGGTTGGGGGAGAGAGCAGAGGCAGAGAACTTTGGAGGCCTGGGGGCCTGTTTGGCTTGTGGCTGGAGCTATGGGATCAAAAGGAACTGAGGAACGTTGGAAGTCCCTGAAGGGAGGGTGGGCCTTGAACTACGTCCACCTCCCATGCTTGCATCTGGCTGGGAAGTGAGGGGGAAAGAGGAGAAATAAACACATTTTGAAGGTCTGCCGTTAATGAGGGGGTCTGGAGTTTCTGAAGCAAGAGTCAGATTGCAAGGCCTGGGCGAGAAGGCAAACTGTTGAATGCTGGGAGAGCCTCACGCCACACAACCCTGCAATGTAGACAATGGTTTCTCATTCCATTGAGACTGAGACTGAGGCCAGGCAAGTTCAGCCATGGGTCCAAGGCCACCTAGCTAGTAAGAGGAGCGGGGAAAGGGATTGGCTGTTCATGTGAGAGAGAACGGGAGCTCTGACTTGTGTGGGTTCAAGACTCCCCAGGCTCTTACAGAACCATGACTCAGACCAGTTCACTAGGCGCCTCCGTTGTCGCCCAGTCTGCTGTTTTTGGCTAATGTTCTTCCTCTCCTCCCAACCTCTCCTCCCAAGGATTCCTCCACTCCCCAAGGTCTTTCCTTAGTCTCCGCTGCAAGGATTGGTGGATGAACCCACAGCCCGCAAGAGAGGCCAGCTGTGACAGTTGAGGATACAGTAAAGGAGATTAAACCCTTCCTTTCTGTACCATGGCCTTGTCTTCATCTGGCTAAGTCAATTCCATTCATGTCAATAGGTTGTGATTGAGCTCTGTCTGGGCCTTGCGAGTGGGTGTCGATGTCCCTTCTAGGGAACCAGTTGTACTGCAGTATGTGTACACAGAGGGGTTCCTGTGGTACCAAGTGTGTTTGGTGGTGGTGGTGGTGGGGGGTGTCTATGCGTCTGTTCCTCTCCATGTGTGCGATCACTTTTGCTTATCAGGATTTTATGATGTTTAGGTATATGGCCCATATGAATATTTATGAAGGAATGTTAGCAAGTTTGGTTCTGTAATTTGAAGGACAAAGTACAAAATACCCATGTTCAGCTCCTTACTTAAAACATACTGAAAACTTTAGGGCTGGAGAGATGGCTCAGTGGTTAAGAGCACTGGCTGCTCTTCCAGAGGCCTTGAGTTCAACTCCCAGCAATTACACTGTAGCTCACAACCATCTGTAACAGGATCCAAAGCCCTCTTCTGGTGTGGCTGAAGATAGCGACAGTATACTCAGATACATAAAATAAATAATAAATTAATATATATGTGTATATATACATATATATACATAATACATAATATACATTATATATATATATATATATTAAAGAGCACTGATTGCTCTTTCAGAGGACCCAAGTGTGATTCCAGGCATGCACATAGCAGCTTACAACTGTCTATGACTCCAGTTCCAGGGAATCTAATCTGGCCTTCATGAATGTTATGGTACACAGACATATATGCAGACAAAAACCAATATACGTGAAATAAAATAGAACATTTAAAAGTTCCTTAAAAATACTGAACATTTCAAAATGGAGAGGACAAGCCATTTGACACGTATGTGGTTCTTGGGGCACGTGTCACAGCCCATGAAGCTGGCCCTTTACACCAGCGTCTTCCTCATGTGTGTACTTGTATGTACCTGTGTGATTTATGTTTGATATATGTGATCTGTTCTGTGTAGTGGTGTTTCTTCTGTGATTGTTGACTGCCTACTTATATGAGTTGTTTGTGAGGCTGTTCTGCTTGTGCACGTGTGCATGTGTGTGTGTGTGTGTGTGTGTGTGTGTTTGGGGTAAGTACATGAACTGAGGTGCTCTGTTTGTGTGTGTGTGTGTGTGTGTGTGTGTGTGTGTGTGTGTATGTTTGGGGTAAGTACATGAACTGAGGTGCTCTGTTTGCGTGTGTGTGTGTGTGTGTGTGTGTGGGTGTGTGTGGGTGTGTGTGTGTGTGTGTGTTTGGGGTAAGTGCATGAACTGAGGTGTGAAATCTGAACACTTTTCTCACAACCCCCAGGCAGCTTCCAGTTCCTATCAAAGGAAAGCTGCCGGTTTATTTTTGGCGCCTTTACTGCTGTTCCCATAATGCCCCAGGAGGCTTTTGTTTGATTGCCTTTGTTGGAAGAGTGACAAATACTTCCCCCCACCTGCTGCCACCGGTGGCCCCACCAGAAACCACAGCTGGGGGTGAAGTAGCTTCCTCAGCCCCTCACCCAGTCACATTGCACCCCTTCCAGGCGGCAGCATGCCCTGACATGTGCCTGGGCTCCCTGACCCCGCCTAGTCAGTGTGCCAGGCACACCAGAACCAGGAGGGATGGGTGGAAAACACGGCCTGGGAGCTTTCTCTTGTTCTGGAGGAGCTGCAGCAGGCAGGTGACTTTACCCGCGTTGCCCGGTGACTCCATGGCAGAGCCAGGAGGCCCAAGGAGGCAGGGCCCAGATAGAGAAGGAGCAGCCAGCCTATTACAGCCCTGCTCCCTGAAGTGGTACTCGTCGTTATTTGACCGTGCCTCCTCCCAGGACAGAACTCTGCATCCAGCATGCTTTGAGAGATGCTAGCACAATGCCTAGCTCCTAGCTGCATTTGATTGGATTTGATAAGAATAGGCAACTATGTGGTTAAGTGGTACAGCAAGGGGGCAGAAGCAACTTGGCCTTTGGAGGCCAGCCAGAACTGGCTGCCATCCTTTAGTCGTTTTATTGCCTTATGGCTTTGGCATTTCCCCTCTCTGGGTTTTACTTTCCCATCTGTAAAATGGGCCTCCAGGACGATTGCTAAGAGACTTCAATAACGTAAGGTTTCAATAGACAATATAAACGAAGTAGGGAATACAATCTTAACACAGCTACAGACTGTGTCACCATGAGTCAGTTACACCAGCCCTCTCTGACCCTTGGTTTCCTTACTTGTATAATGAATTCAGTGCCAGGTGGATCCTTAGAATGGACACTAAGCAAATGTCAGCCCATCTCCTCCCTTCCTGAAAACCTCCCCTCCATCCCCATCCCTCGAGACTCCTGTTTTCCCCCTGCTCTGCCGTGTTTAACACTAAGGCTCTGAAGCTCTTCCAGTTCGCGGTCTGCTCTGCTCAGGGTTGGCTCTGCTGGGGTGATGGCGAGAGAGAAGCTGTGGACAGAGCAGGCACGAATTCTCACTGCTTTCATCCCCTGATCCGGCTTACTAGTCCTGAGGTTGCCAACGGCACACCCAGCAGAACCGGGATGTGAGGAGCAGGGTAGGTGATAGACAGGGGTGGTAGCCAGAACAAGATGGTGTGCCCACCAGTCCTGTGAGAACTGTCGGGCAGGAGGCAAAGACGGTTCCCACTTGGGTGATTCTCTACCGCCAGACTTAATCACAGGTCTGGAGCTAGCCAGGCTGCAGAAAACACCCTCGGGGCCAGAAGAGTTCGCCTCTGCCTTTGCGAGAGATTGCCTGTGCCAGCTAGTCACTGTACCGAAGTTGCATAAACCATCCAAGACTAGCTAGCACGCCTGAGTTCCCGGCTGCTTTGAAACGTAGGGAAAGGATTTGGGGGCATTTCATCTGCAACATCTGATGAGCTTCACAATGGAAGATACTTGTTTAGAGCAAACATAAAGTACACTGTCCTAGGCAAGCTGTGACACAAAATTGAGAAGTCTCCTCACCTGCCCTCGTGATAGAGGACTTGGGTATCCGACCTCAGGGTGACTACCCCTAGGCCATGCTGACAGATGAGAACTTGGTGGGGCCAACCATGTGTATGGGGTGACACGATGCCACTACAGCCTGGTCAGGGAACTTTATGGGATCAGTGGGCAGTAGACAAAATAGGGTAATATCCATTTGCT
This sequence comes from Tokudaia tokunoshimensis, assembly GCA_036184795.1. Lineage (NCBI taxonomy): Eukaryota > Metazoa > Chordata > Mammalia > Rodentia > Muridae > Tokudaia > Tokudaia tokunoshimensis. Next base: position 22,810,357 of record BTHU01000010.1, on the reverse strand, counting down.
TCTGCCTTTCTTTTTCTCCGGGATGTCCTGGAACTTACTATGTACACCAGGCTGGCCTTGAACTCACAGAGATCTGCCTGCCTCTGCCTCCTGAGTGTTGGGATTAAAGGCGTGCGCTACCACGCCCTGCTGGCAATAGCCACTTTCAAAGTGCACACGGGAAGGGATAAACCTAATATCAGCAGGGAAATGTGACCAGGCCACATACAGATCAGAAGAGGGAGGAACCTGTGGGTCATGTACATCCTCTCAGACCTCAGGGTCACAGAAGGTCTAGCTGGAGCTTCTGTTGACAGTACCATCATCTGTGTCCCTGGCTGGGATGCCTGGTGGGTGGGCAAGCTGGTTTCCTGTCGGGGTGGGTGTTGGGAATGTTTGTTCCTCTGAAGCCTTTGAGGGAGAGAGAATCCCTAGGGACTCAGTCTAGGGAAACTTGACCTTCTTCCTCCTCCCCGCCATCCCCCAAGACAGGGTTTCTCTGTGTAGCCCTGGCTGTCCTGAAAATCAATTTCTTTCCCAGCTCCCTTGTCCAACTACCCCCCACACCAGCCAGGCTGGCCTTGAACTCTGCCTTGAGAGCCAACCAGTGCTTCCTGAATGAGGGCTGGGATTAAGGGTGTGCACCGCCACTGCCAGGCAAACTTGGCCATTTTAAACCTTTCCCCTGAAAGGAGCTAACAGCCACGGGATAGCTCTCCTTCTGTGAGACTAGGAGGCTTGAGGGAGGATGTGGCGTGTGTGTGTGTGTGTGTGTGTGTGTGTGTGCTCACACACACCTGTGGATTCATCTGCCCGCTGAATATATGCTCCACATCTCGTCTCCAACATATAGCTCTTATACACCCCCATCCACGTTCCTCCCTCCACTTTCAGAATCCTCTTTGACCTCTGTCCTCTATTCCCACCGTCTCATAGGCCTGCTTCTTCCCTACCGACTGTATCCTTGATTCCAAAACCGCAAGTGAGTATCTAGTTTCCAGAGAAGACTCCTATCGAGACAAGAACTATCTAAGGGCAAAAGAGGTTCTTATTAAGGATGGATGCTGGCAGGCTGGATTGAGGGTGGACCTCAGGGGCGTGGGGTTAGGATTCAAGTGGATGCTCTGGGTATCAGACAGCCCCTAGAGACCTCAGGTGATGTATTTCCTTCTCCATGTGCCTCAGATGTCTCGCCTGGCCCACCCTGCGGGGAAGGGCAGACTCTTATCTGGATGTGTCTTCTATTTTGTTGGGGATTGCATGTGAGCGGACATAGGACTGAGGAACTGAAAATATGCCCTTGAATTTAACAGGAGTTTCTCTCCTTCCTGTGTGTCCAGGTGGAGGGCAGAGACAGACCTGGGGTGTCGGCCTCTGTTCTTCACCATTTACTTATTTACCCATCTATTTATTGTTTGTTTATTGAGATGGAGTCTCTTTAGCAGAACCTGAAGCTTCTGCTTTCTGTTAGACTTGGTCGGCCAGAGGCTCTAGAATCTTCCCTTCTCCATCATCCTCAGCACCAAGCCTGACCATTGAGTATGTGTTATGAATCTGGACAGGGCCTCATGTACAACAAACTCTACCCACTGAGCCATCTCTCGTTCTCTCTCTCTCTCTCTCTCTCTCTCTCAAGAAACATTTTATTTTATTTTTTCTTAAATATTTATGCCAGTGGGTGGTATCCTACACCTTTAACCCCAGGGTTTGGGAGACAGAGGCAGACAGATCTCTTGAGTTCAAGGCCATTCTGGTCTACAGAGTGAGTTCCAGGACAGTTAGGACTATACAGAGAAACCCTGTCTGGAAAAAATGAAAACAGAACAGAAGACTTATTTTCATTTTATGTGTATGAGTGTCTTGCCTGCGTGTATCCGTGTACCCAACACGTACAATGCCAGATGAGGTATATGGCACTGTACCTCATTACCCGTCACTAGAATTGCAAACAGTTAGTAGCTGCCAATGTGGTTGCTGGGAACTGAACTTGGGTCCTCTGGAAGAGCAGCCAGTTCTCTAACCATTGAGCCACCTCTCCAGCCCTGTAATGTTTTGAAGCTATCATGTCTCAGCTATCTCCCAAAAGATGATATCACTTGCCTGGGCATTTCTAAGTATTTTACTTTTGTAGATGAATTGCTTCCTTACCTCAATCCTGGGAGATAGGCTCCATTATGCAGGTTTGGAAACCGAGGCACCGTGAGGGAGCCGGGACATGAACCAGGCCATCTGGCTGTGGAGTGGGAGCTCCCTAACTGCCTCACTCAACATTCTGGCTCCGTGCTAAGTGTTTACCCAAATCTCCCCTGTTTTGCAATTGAGAAATCTGAGATTCAGAGCCGTTGAGCAACAGCTGAAGGTCACAGAGCTGGGGAGCAGCAGGGTTGGGATTCAGAGTGAGCCAGGCTCCGTCCCCCTTTGGCAACTCTGCCAGACCCTCAGGCTCCACAGCCGGCTTAAGCCACCTCCCCTCTCTGCTGAGTCTCTTCGGATGAGCCAGCTCCTTGCCCTGTCTGGAGACAGACAGGGGTCAGCCCCATGCTTCCTGAGGTCCCCAGCAGCTTGTTGAACCTGTGAACTTAAAGGTTTGGCACTTCCAGCAGAAAGGACAGTTTCGTGGTCTGGGAATGTCTTACATTTGGCCTAGGGTCACAGCCAGGGAGGATCTGAGTCGGGACTGGTGTGTGTGTGTGTGTGTGTGTGTGTATGTGTGTGCATACACGCACACACACACACTTGGGGCGGGGCAGGGTGTGGACAAGGGACTGTTGATGGGATGGAAGGAGCTTGGAGCAATTGCAGAATGATGGCTCCCCGCAAGGGACACAGATTTAGGGGGATGGGACTGTTGTACGAAGCATGAAAGAAGGGAAGAATGAGAAAGAAGACCTGGGTGGGCTTTGGGCAGGGTGTCTTCTCTCCTGGGGATCACCCTTCAGCTCAAGATAGGCACAAGAGTACATCGGGCCAGGCCTTAGGTGTCAGGCCAGCATGGAGCTGAGGTTAGAACTCCTGAGACACAGCAGTTTGGGAAATTAACATTGCTGGGGGGGGGGCGGGTTGTGTTGTTTCTGTAAACATTTGGAGCCATCCAGTTATACTAGAGCAATGTATTTGAGGCCAGGGCGGTGTGTTTGTGTGGTCGGCCCAGCTTCCCCTTCCGTGATCCCTCCGTTGTAGTCCTCCCCAGTAGGCTGTTTTCCCATCTGTAACCTCATTAGGATCTACCCACCCACGAGCACTCTGGCAGGTTCCCCTTGGGAACGACCGTGGTCAGTGGCATTGCCTTCTTGCCACATGCTTGTGGTCACGCAGTTGCAGCTGAACCTTTTTAAGATTCAATACCAGCATCCCAAAAGCCACTGCACGCTGACTGCCCTTGAGCCAGCCTCTTTCCTCCCAGGAATCCCTGGTTCCAGGCCTGCAGGCAGCCTGACAAATTGAGTTAAAGTCTTTCTAGCCCCATGCATCCTGTGGAGGAGGGTAACGGGCGTCTGTGGTTACAAGCTTAGAGAATGGACATTGTTATGAAGCAGGCTCCATTTTCCTTTTTCTTGGGGAAATTGGAGTTATGTTTTTGGGTGAATGTCTCACCTCTCTCTCATGCTCCCCCATCCCAATCCCACCTCCAGGCTCAGAGAGATTAAGGTGCCAAGCCTTCAGACACATGCCAAGGCATCGTAGCTTGGATCAAGCTCTAGGGCTTGGGGAAGTTAGGGGTATTGGTAGACACTGGGACACAATGACAAGGACACTTGGCCTGTGGGGAGTGGGGTGAGGGGGCACAGGGTCTGGTCCTCTCCCTCTTCTCTCCTCCTCACTGCTATCTTTTGAATGTGTGTGTCCCTCCAATAGCCCTATGTTTGAACTTGAACCCCAGAGTGATGGTATTGGAGGGTGGGGCAGTTGGGAGATAACTGGCTGGCCATGACGGCTCCACCCTGACGAATGCATTTAATGCCTTATAAATGAACTTGGGAGATAGTGGAGTGGAACTTGTCTCACTTCCAGAATGGTGAGAAATAGATTTCTATTGCGTATACGTTTTGCAGACCATGGTGTTTTGTTACAGGAAACAAGAATGGACTGAGATGCGCACTACAGAGGTAGTTAGGGGTCAGGCAGGTAACAGTAACTACTGTTACTAGTGGCCAGAAAGGAGGGGACTGAGTGGTCCCAGCTTTCAAACACCCTGCAGTGTCCCATCTAGCCTGTGGCATCTGACTCATCCCTAGCTCCCTTACTCCAGAATGCCGTGACCTCTGTCTGAGCTTCCCACCAAACAGGAGTTCTTAGAGGGGTTTGTGCAAGTCTGAAGGGGCCTGACAAGAGTTAGGGCTGTTTCCGGCCTATCCTGTTACCACAAACACAGCAGGATGCAGGTGTTCCCCCGAGGGGAAGGTCCTCTGAGTTCCCAGGCACAGGGTTTCCTGGGACAACCTGGTCTTTCCATCTTTACTCAGAGTGGTCTCCCATGTGTACTGCTGCCTGCAAGGGCCTGGGTCCCATCCCACAGGGTCTGCAAGTGTGTGTGCAGGACAGACATCCCAACTTCACTCTCATTCCACCTTGGAGGATCTCAGTGACCTCATGCTTCTGAGTGCTGAGAGAGGAAGGCTGGGGTTGGAGGGGTGTGGGGCGTGGGGCTGTCAGGTGGGGCGAGGGGATTACCAAAAAGCTCACTCACTTGCCATTTACCAAGGAATTTTCTCCCTCCTTTCAAAGTTGTTTCCTCGAGGGAATTTTTTTTTTTATTTACCTCTGAGTAAAACATATGAACTCTTATGAATCGAAAGCAGAACATGAAGAAAGGTTTCTGTTGCTGTCAGAGAACAAAGAAGCGGCTTGCTGGCCTTGGTCAGCCAGCAGGGTTATCTTCTCTTGTTTCTGTGACCTTTCTCCCTACCTTTTGTGCCCATCTCAGAGGAGAGGCCCAACTACTTGTCATCACCATCCAGAGCCCCAGCTGGGACTGCATTTAAGCTGATGATGTGGCCTGGCCCTCAGGAAACACTCCCCTTCCTGGGGAGAACAGCGGAGAGGCAGAAGGGTGGGAGCATTTAGAGAGGCTGCCATCTCTTGTTGACTTGGCAACAGTGGAGATGACCTCTGTCCTTGAATCTACGGGGCATCTCTCTATGCTAGAAGCAGGTTCATTCAGAGGCCTCCGAAGTCTACTCCACAACCAGGGTGTTCACTGGCCCCACATCCCTCACGCCGGAAGGTGTCGGGGCCTCTCAACTTTCACTTTTGGCTGTCAGTGTGGGGACAGCCGTCTCTTACAGCCTTGTCTCTTATAGTCATGTCTTCTCAGCCATGTCTCTTACAGCCTTGGTTGAGGTAGCATACATGAGTTGGGGTTAAGCGGTTACTTTGGCCCTGATGTCAACCTGATTGGCCAGAACTGCTCTTCCCTCAGCAGCTCATCTGTGGATCGAGAGTCTGTGCATATGCGCCCAATCCCCACATTAAGGCCCCTGGGAGAGGTCCTTGTAGTCCGGGCCAGGGAGCCCCCTATGGGGAGAAGGTGGTGGTGGTCTCGGCCTCCATGCTCATGGACGTGTTCCGTACGTGCCGGCAGGAAGACCATTGCCGGAGCCGTTCCTGACTGAGGCAGCCCAAGTCCTTGAAGAGCTTGAAGAGGTCGCTGCGGAACTTGACGCCGATGAAGGCGTACAAGAAAGGGTTGACACAGCAGCGGACAGAGGCCAGACTGTAGGTGACGTCATAGGCAATGTTGAGCTGCTTGCTGGTTTCGCAGCTGCTATTGGTGATGTTGAAATTGGCCACGGTCTGGGCTAGGACCACCCCATTGTAGGGCAGCTGGAAGACTATAAAGACGACCACCACAGCGATGATCACCTTGATGGCCTTGTTCCGCTCAAAGTTTCGCGCCTGGAGCAGGGTGCGGATAATCACAAGGTAGCAGAAACTCATAGCCAGCATAGGTACCAGAAACCCAACGACCATCTGGGCCACTTGGATGGTGATCAAGGCCTCCACCTGGGCACTGACGAGTGAGCATCTCCACGTGTCCTCGCCGCTGTTCTTCTGGAGGCCACTGTAGAGCAGCTCGGGGATGGAAAGAAAAAAGGCCAGCATCCAGATGCCCACGCAGGACAGCTTGCTGATGAGAAGCACGCGGGCGCGGTGGCGGTGGGCCGACACGGCCTGGACGATGGCCACGTAGCGGTCAATGCTGATGCACAGGAGCAGCAGCATCCCGCTGAAGAAGCTTAACTTATAGATGCCGAAGATGCTCTTACACAGGGTGACGCCGAAGATCCAGGACTTGGCTTCGCTATAGGCCCAGAAGGGAAGGACCATGAGGAAGAGGATGTCTGCCACGGCCAGGTTGAGCAGGTAGGTATCCGTCATGGTCTTGAGTCTCTTGAAATAGATGTATGTCAGCACCACCAGCCCATTGCCTAGCAGGCCCACGAAGCAAATCACCGAGTACATGAGAGGCAGGAACCAGGCCTTAAAGTTCCGCACATCCTTCTTGAAGCACACCGATTCGTACAGGGTGTAGTCCACGGTGGTGTTCTCGCCAATGTAGTCATCTGTGACCTCATCTTGGCAGAAGCACACCTAAGGGGGGAAGGAAGCACCCGTTGAGCTGGCGGTCTGGCTCTCACAGTCAGGACATTGCTCGGGGCTTTTGTTCTTTCGCAAACTCTCAGGCCTTAGACCCTTTGGGTCGGCATCTCGGAAGGAGGAGCCCAGGAAACTACAGCTTTTCCTTCAAACCCTGAGTGAGACTTTGATTTGAAATTCACACCTCTTAAGCCTCAGCATGTGGGGCTGGAGAACTGGCTCAGGGGTGAAGAGCACGTGTGGCTCTCGTAGAGAAGGCCGGTTCGGGTCCCAGCACCCACCCGGTGCCTCATGGCCATCTGTAACTCCAGTTCTGTGGGCTCTCATGCCCAATTCTGACCTCCGCAGGCAGCAGGCATGCATGAAATGCACTTATATGAATGCAGGCAAAACATTTATACCCATAAAATAAAATAAGCCTAAATAGGGGCTGGAGGGTAATGGCTTAGAGGTTAAGAACATGGACTGCTCTTCCGGAGGTCCTGGGTTCAATTCTCAGCGACTACATGGTGGCTCACAACCATCTGTAAGGAGATCCTGTGCCCTCTTCTCGTGTCTGAAGACAGCTACATGTACTCATAGATGTTAAATAAATAAATAAATGTTAAAAAGGCCAAAACCAAAACAACAACAACAAAGTGTAAATAATGATTTTAGCACATGTATGAATTACTCAGGGAGGAGCTTGTTAAAATGTATGTCCGGTTGGGTAGACGGAGGCAGGGCCAGAAGTCTACATTTCTAATCATCAGGAGCAAAGATCTGATTTTGTCAATTCTTGGGACATCCGGTCTCATCCTCACTGGTGGCAGATTGGAGAGAGTCTAGGGCTTTGGGGTCTGCTGAGCCCTGAGCTGGAGAACACACATCTTCTCTGTGTCAGGGAGATAGAGGCAAATCGCAGGGTTCGGGACCCTCATTCTGGTTCCCTTTTTGTCTACAGAGGGTTTATCTTATTCTAAGGCAGGGCTGTGATGTGGGGGGAAAGTATGTCTTTCTTCTGGAGCCTCTTTTAGGTCCCAGGGGAGTTTTTTAGGGGGACTACAAAATGCCTCAGCTTTCGAGGGGAAAAAATAAAAAGTCCCTATGTTAGGGTCAAGATTGAGGAAGGTCTGAAGCAGGAAGGGAAGATCAAAGCTCCTCGGTAGGTATAAACTTCAGTTGAGGGGACACCCCTATGACTGTGAACCACCAGTAAGAGGCACAGAGATTTTCATGGTTTCATGGTACCCACCACACTCAGATTGCATGTACACGAGTGTAGTGCTGGATGGCAGGGCTTTGGGATAGCTCGGGTAAATGTGCCGGCCTTCCTATGGCCGCCTGTGCCCCTGGAAGGAAGCGGCTCTCTTCCCCCACTCTCCCTCTGTGTTCCCACCCTCTTCCCACACCTCTTTGCCTCTCTTCCGGCAGATCCCAATCAGCAGGGCTCAGCTGTTCTGGGCTTTTTTTAGCCCCTTTGCAGGGCTGCAGGGCGCGTGTGGGGGAAGGTTCAGCAGCTGCTGTGAGTTTTATCAATGGAGGGGGTGCCTGCTGCCTGCCTGTGTGTGATAGACGGACCACCGCAGATGGGAGGGGGTGGGGTGGTTTGAAGGCCCACTTTGGGAAGGTCATAGTTTCTCCTCTGGGTAGGGGACTTTCAGCCATTCAGTGGCAATCTGTAGATTGCACCACCATTGTGAGCCTGCCAACAGGATAGGGACAAAGTGATGTTCAGGATCCTTTTCTTGGGGCATTGCTAACTTGAGTCAGTAGCAACCTTGTTTCCCTGGTCCAGGTGTGACTGCAGCCTGGGGCCCTGGGAGAGGTTAGCTAGGCTGGCCTCCTCAGGAATGTGTCTGCGGCCTTAGGTCTGCAGCCCCAGGGGCTTAAAGGGCTTCTCGGCCTTAGGTCTGCAGCCCCAGGGGCTTAAAGGGCTTCTCGACCTTTCGGAGGTCAGAACTCCCAACTTCTATGAACTATGCTCCCCGCCCCCCCCCCAGTCTTCTCCTCTCCCTCCTGCTCAACACCCCTTCCCCCAAGCCTGCCGCCTCTGCAGCCCACAGCCCCACCACATCCGGCCCTGTCTGAACTCCCCCCACCCCCCCTTCCCCCAGTGAAAGACAAAAACCAGCCACAGATGTCTTTACCCTTCTCTGGCCTTCCAACCAGTACAGGAGGGGCGGGAGTGGTGGCAGGGGAAGGGGCCAGGCTCAGGGCTGCAGCCCAAGCTCCAGGGGGGCCTCTGAGAGGGGTTTGGGGAACAGTGCCCAGCCTGGGGCCTGCGTCTGGCCTGAGCGCTTGGAAAGCTGCCCCTCTGGCCTCCGGACTTGGGGGGAAAGTCAGATTCTGAAGCATTGCTTCTCCAGGCTGACTATGGCCACTCCCCACCTTGGGAGAGTCCCACCCCAATCGAGGAAACCTGACTCTGGTGGCTGGTGAGGCCCACCTCTGTCTCCATTGCTGGGACAGAGGATGGAGCATTGGAAAGTGGGCTCTTTGCTCTGCAGAATTCAGACCCCCCCACCCCATGCGTTCCATTCACCATCCTCTCCACCAAGTCCCGGGCTCCACCCGTTCTCTCTCCCCTCTCCCCTTTCCCCTCTCCTCACAGACAAGCCAGATGGCTTTTCTATTTCATGAAGGAAAACACAATGAGATTACAAGGAGACCCTTGGGCTGAAAGGCAAGAGGAGACAGCTTTGGGTGACTGGAGAGTTACCAGAGCACTGGACCAAGGGTCCTTTTCTCAGCTCTCAGATGATGTGTGTACCTATGTGCAAAACCAGGCCCCCCTAAGCCCTGTGTTGCACAAGTCTAAGATCGCAGACACCCTTTCTGTCTCCTGGGTGAGGAGGTGGGAGCTGGGGAGATGAAGGTGGGGGTAGGTTACGCCTCCCTGGGTTTAATTAAAAGGGGGACACTTGGAAGTCCACTGGAATGCCTGCCCCCTGTGCACCCACCAGGAGGGAGGGGCCGTCAGCTTAATGAACGGCAGGTGGGTTTGTGTCTAGACCTTTCCATTCCTTCTATCTGTCTGTTTATGTACAGCACTCCTGGCTGGGGAGGGGATGTGGAAGAGGGGAGAGAGCTCTTGCCCCGGCAGGAAGCCTCACCTGGAAAATAACAAGGAGAGCCACCACGAGTGCGTTTTTCCTGGGTTTCCCTATAGGAGACAAAGGAGATGATGTTACTGCCTGTAAAAACGCTCTGTTATTAAGGAAAGCAGGGGTGGGGGGGGTGGGGGGGTAGGGGTGTCATTGGGAACTTTCATCCCAGGCTGCAGGCACCTTGAGCTTGCTGAAAGAGAACATCAGAACCAGATTGTGTGTTTGAACACATGGCCTGCTGCCCAGCCTCCCTGTCCTCACCTCCCTCCCTTCCGCTTCTACTCCCAGGTCTGGAAAAGAAGCAGAACAGCCGCCCCTCCCCGGCCCCTGTCCTGGCCGGTCTAGACTGCTGGCTGCTGGTTTACAGTATCCACTGTACCCCAATAACCCCTCCAGACTGCTGACCCCACACAGGGTCCTGAGATCCCCCCCCTTCCCATTCCACATGACGCAGAGCCCTGTGGTGGTCAGGATGTGTGCACACATGTCCAACACTGCCTCGATGGCCAGGGGCATGGACGCCCACATGTGAAGCCTCACAAATGTTCTAAGGGAGGTGGACTAAGGAAATGGGGATCTGTTTTCTCTCCCTCAACTCGTTTTCGAATCCCCTGCAGACAGAGACCATTGGTTAGAACAAGCCTGCATACGCCAGGGACAGCTCCTCATTCTGCTTGGAGCTGAGCCTTGGCCTAGCCTGGGCTGTATGTTCTCCTGACAGCTATGCAAAAGAACAACTGGAAAAGTAATTTATGTAGACATCTTATGTCCGCTCCCCCCACATACTCCCCTCCCTGTACCCGGGGACCCTCGATGGCGCCTTCTTTGCCATTGACCCCTCTCCAGCCCTTGAATCCCAGTTCCTCAGATCCACAGGAGAGTCAGTCCCTGTGGGGACTTGCAGTCCAGAGTAGGACTTTGCTCCCTGAATCTGTCTTCAGGAGGCTGGGGTCCCCTCTGGAGGCCAGGGGAGCAGTACAAACGCAGAGGTTGTGTGTCCTTGGCCATAGCACCACCTGCTGGATTCTGAGCTACATGACACCCAGGGTACCCAACATGTGCTTCACGTGGAGGAGTCCAGGCTTGGCCATGCTTAGAACAGGCAGGAAGGGCATCAGGCCTCCCAGACAAACGGTTTTCCCCTCTACATATTCTCCTTCATGCTATGTAAGCATATCTTACAAAAGCATAACTCTGACCTCTATTCCTATCGCACCTCCCTCCTAAATCCCTAGCTATAAATCTAAATCCTAGCTGCAAACATAGAGAAACTCTTATGCTTAGCATGTGGCTCATGCCTCCAGGTCTGCTCAAAGTCCCCGCCTCTCCAGCTCCATCTTCTTCTGGGGACAGACAACCACCATCCCTTATCATCAACTTGCACTAGAACATTTGGAGACGGGAGGGGGACCATCACCACGTGGCTTCACAGATCATCTCTCTTACACACACCCCTCTAACTGAATTACCCCTGGCAGTCCCCTGCCCCATTCCCTCGAGCTTGAGGTCACATGTCCATTCCTAACCATACGGATTGTCAGGGTCTGATGCACAGCCCGCCCTTCCCTGACTCATTTCAGGGTTCAGCGTTCGAGGTTTCTTTCAATCTGTCAACGGCTTTCGGTTACTGTAGAGAAAGCTCAATCTGACTGTCAGGGACAGCGAGAAACCCCTGAGGAACAGAACTGTTTCTGTTTTACTCTGAGTCCTGCCCCAGGCCTTTTGCAGTCACCATGGGGGGTGGGGGTGGAGCTCTCGTGTGTGTGAATAAAATTCATGTCTCATTCCAGGGATGCTGGATATGGAGTAGGGGTGGTAGATGGGGTTGGGGGTGGGTGGGTGAACCAAGGTCAGCGTAGGTCCAGGACAGGTCATTTTTAAGGCAGTTAACAGGAGAATTTGGGGGGAATTTGAACATGTGGTGACAGAGGTACTTGGTTGGGGCAGTGAGTCAGAAACAGCAACAGTCAGAAAGCAACTGCTCTTGAGCTACAGCAGTTAGGAATGCCAACGTCGAGGAGCTGTTGGTTGAGGTGTTGGGTGTTTCCTGAGGTCTAGGGTTTGCAGAATGATTATGACAGAAGGAAAACTACCTAGCACTCCAGCCTGACACCCTCCCAACCTCTCCCCTATCTCCCCCCACCTCCCAGCCTGGGAAGCCTTCTCCTACTCAGGTCCTAAAACTCCCATCTGCTCATTCCCCCAGTCCCTCCTGGCTACCCAGGAAGCTGTGGCCGCCTATCATCTGGGCCCAAGAGACACCTCAAGCGTTTTCCTCTCTGGACCTTCTTAGCCACTGTAGGGAACATGAGAGAGGGCGGAGGCCGAAGCAGGAATCCAGAGAGCAGTTAGGAGACAGGGATGTGAGAGCTGGTGGGATCTTGTTATCAATCAGGGCACCAACTCTGTCACTCAGTGATATGGTTGGTACTCGTGGAGTTCTCAGTAAAGTGCACTGTCCACATGTGGGATGGGCATTGCTATCCCTGTCCTCATGGATACCCTGTAAGGCGGTGACAATCAGCCCCACGTGAGGAACCGTCAGCACAAGGCTTCCCTGGGGGCACCCAGCCTTCTGGCCCTGGAAACCACTCCTAGTGCCTCTCCCTAAGTTTCTCCCTCTCATAACATCTTGTAAGTTACTGTGATTCCTCCTGTATTCTAGGAACTAGAGGCCCAAGAGATGTTAAGTCATTCGTCTGGATTCACATAGCTACTAAAAAATAGATCAGAGATGGAAAGGGGATATCTAGCCTGGGTTCTCATGGCTGAGTCACAGGACATCTCTGATGAGCCTTGGGTACAGAGGGTCCTCCACAGATCAAGGCGACTCTTGCTCTCTCTACTGTCTCTGGCCACTCATTTCTGTTGCTTCCACACCTCCATCTCTTGACGTTGGTCCCACCTCTGTCCTGATACAAGGATCTGTTGTTCTCCACTCCTTCCTTCACTCCTTCCAAAACACGCATTTCATCTATTTGCCCATCTAGTTGGAAAAGGGTGGGGGACCTTTGCTGGCTCCCATTCTTTTTAGGATCATGTATGGACTCCCTGAAGCTGTCACACAGAGCTGTAAGGATCACCCCAGCCTGGCTGACTTCTTGGCACATCTACTTTCCCCAACTCCCCTCAGCCTACATTTCTCCCATCAGATCCCATTACAGATGGTTGTGAGCCACCGTGTGGTTGCTGGGATTTGAACTCAGGACCTCTGGAAGAGCAGTCAGCGCTCTTAACCGCTGAGCCATCTCTCCAGCCCTTTTCCCCCTTTCTTAGTGTTCTATTGCCTTCACCAGAGCTGAATGACTATGAGCCCAAGGCGTGTGCACATGTATGTATGGATGCATACCCATACGGAGACCAGAGGCTGACATCAGTGTCTCTCATTGAACCTGGAGTTTGCCAATTCTGAAGACTGGCTGGCCAGCGAGCCCTACTATCCCCACCTCCCAAAACCTGGTATTACTTCTGCACACTGCTACACCCAGTTTTTCAACTCAGAGTTCTGAGGCTACAAACTCAGGGTCTCAAGCCTGTGTGTCACTCACGTTCCCAACTCTCAGGTCTCTCCTTTACTTGGTTGGCTCAAGGCTGTAGGGTCTGAAGGTCCGGCCACACCCTGGCCCTTCTTTATTTGGTTTGACAACTTCTACACACCCTTCAAAACACAACTTCAATGCTTTCCGGACACATGTTCACAGCTTTGCTTTTTTGTTTTTGAATCTTTTCCTCACTCCTCAGGGAGTGCTGTGTCTCACTGTTGGTATTGCGTGTTGACATACACGCTACTCTCCCCACCAGACTTTGTATTCAAAAAAAAAATTCTCAACGAGTGACACAGATGACAGGAAGACAATGCTATGCAAAGAAGAGAGTTTTTCTCCTCGCTACCCTGGGCTCTGGTATCATTCTCCACAGCCAGGTTTCTGGAGGGCCACAACAGACTGATCCCGAATTCCCTCCTGCAGCCATCTACGGCTGAGCTGTGAGACACAAGTTTCTGGTGGGTTCATTTCCCGCCCCCCCATCTCTGATTTTGAGAAGTTGTGCTCAGATCTGTGGTCCCATTTCTTGAAGGTGGGAAGGGCACACCAGGGCTGCTCATTCAAATCATGAAAGAGGCCGGCGCAGCCCTGGTTTGGAGTTTTTCATTTTGTATAACAGAAACCCGGCCCCTCTCACCCACCTCCTGTCGCTGCTGGGTAGACAAAGAGTGAAAAACAGATTGTT